>VXBR01004371.1:82755-95648 GCA_013400215.1 Cisticola juncidis
GCCTGTTGCCATGGGAACAGCGCGGCCGCCTCATGGCGGGGACGCGGGCCCTGCTCAGGCCCTGGATCCGAACGGGGCTGGAGGGAGCGCCGGGATCATCCGGTCCCACCGGGCAGGGACACCCGGAGCAGGGGCTGGGAGCTCCGGGATTATCCAGTCCCACCGGGCAGGGAAACCTCGAGCAGGGAGGGAGCGCCGGGATCATCCGGTCCCACCGGGCAGGGACACCCGGAGCAGGGGCTGGGAGCTCCGGGATTATCCAGTCCCACCGGGCAGGGAAACCTCGAGCAGGGAGGGAGCGCCGGGATCATCCGGTCCCACCGGGCAGGGACACCTCGACCAGGGGCTGGGAGACGCCACCGCCTCCCCGGGCAGCTGTTCAGTGCTCTGCCACCCTCAGAGTAAAGAGGTTCCTCCCCGTGTTGAGGTGAGACTCCTTGTGGTTTAGTTTATGGCCATTGTCTCACTGAAAGGAGTCTGGCACTCACGCTGGAGATAATTATGTGGACTGGTGAGATTTCCTCTTGTTGGAAAATACACTGGGTTTAAATTTTTTATTTTCTAACTGTAGTCACGTTTGTTAGCCTTTGCCCTGGGAGAAGGAAACCAAAGTTTCTTTTCAAAGCATTGTTCCACTGAGGCCTGATGAGTTCAGCATCTGAGCAGGCTGAGAGCAGCACAAGAGATACACAGAGATAACAGCCCTCAAGGGCCATGGGCGAACCATCAGCAAACAATTCCGACTAATAGCAAACTATTCCAGACTGCCCCTGGCACGGCTGGAGACACCTGGCCCGGGAAAAGCTGATAAGGAAATCCCGGGAAAGGCTGATAAGGAAATCCGGGAGTGAAGACCTCATTAACATCAGAGCTGAAGAAATCCGTGTTCAATAGGAAACCAAATACCAAGAACTGTGCAACTCGGGACACATAAACATTTAACTGATGGGTTTCTATGGGGTTTGGACTGTATAAAGTTTGAGAAAAATCTAGTAATTTGAGAAGAATCATGGAGCGTGGGCCCCTGCGGCTGAAGGGCAGGGGGGCAGCAAGAGGAAGAAGAGGTGAAGGACAAGGCCCAGGTGTGGAGCAGATCAGCAGATCAGATTGAGAAGCAGCAGCAGGAGAAACACGGGCTGGATGAGCAGACCCGGCACAGGGGGCCTTGGAGAAGATGCAGGAGAAGCAGCAAATGGAGCAGATCCTGAAGAAAGCTCCAAAACTCAGGAGCAGCGAGTGGAGGAGTTCAGCAGGCACTGGGGTGCTCTGACTGAGCACTGGGACATTCCCAGAGTCAGCAGGACTGAATCACCGGGCTGCTGTCAGGGCTCAGGAGCTGGAGCTGTTTGTTTGTGTCAAGCAGGGTTGCCCTGTACATCTGTCCTCCATATTCTCAAATATAACTTCTGAGCTTTTATGACTTTATACTGTCTCATTTTATAGTCTTTAAAAAAAAAAAACAAACAAACAAACATCCAACACTCTCAGTCCTCTCTGGACTAACCAAGCCCAGCTCCCATGGTCTCTCTGCTCCAGACCCCAAATCATCTCTGGGGCCTCTGCTGGACCCTCTGCAGTAGCTCCTTGTCCTTCTTTGTCCCAGAACTGGACACAGCACCCCAGATGTGCCTCACTGTGACCAAGCAGAGGGGCAGGATCACTCCCTGCCCTGCTGGCCACGCTCCTCCTGATGCCCCCCAGGGTCCCCTTGTCCCCAGGACACGCTTCTGGCTCAGGGACAGTTTGTCATCCCCCAGGTCCTTCTCTGCAGAGCTGCTCTCCAGTGGGTCACCCCAGCCTGTGCTGGCACTCGGGGCTGTTCCTCCCCGGGCAGGACCCTACACCTGCCCCTGCTGAACCTCCTGAGGTTTGCCCCACCCATCTCTGCAGCCCCTCAAGGTCCCTCTGAAGGCAGCACAGCCCTCAGGGGATCAGGCACTGCCCTCTGAGGGCAGCACAGCCCTCAGGGGGATCAGGCAGTGCCCTCTGAAGGCAGCACAGCCCTCAGGGGGATCAGGCAGTGCCCTCTGAAGGCAGCACAGCCCTCAGGGGGATCAGGCAGTGCCCTCTGAAGGCAGCACAGCCCTCAGGGGGATCAGGCAGTGCCCTCTGAAGGCAGCACAGCCCTCAGGGGGATCAGGCAGTGCCCTCTGAAGGCAGCACAGCCCTCAGGGGGATCAGGCAGTGCCCTCTGAAGGCAGCACAGCCCTCAGGGGGATCAGGCAGTGCCCTCTGAAGGCAGCACAGCCCTCAGGGGGATCAGGCAGTGCCCTCTGAAGGCAGCACAGCCCTCAGGGGGATCAGGCAGTGCCCTCTGAAGGCAGCACAGCCCTCAGGGGGATCAGGCAGTGCCCTCTGAAGGCAGCACAGCCCTCAGGGGGATCAGGCAGTGCCCTCTGAAGGCAGCACAGCCCTCAGGGGGATCAGGCAGTGCCCTCTGAAGGCAGCACAGCCCTCAGGGGGATCAGGCAGTGCCCTCTGAAGGCAGCACAGCCCTCAGGGGGATCAGGCAGTGCCCTCTGAAGGCAGCACAGCCCTCAGGGGGATCAGGCAGTGCCCTCTGAAGGCAGCACAGCCCTCAGGGGGATCAGGCAGTGCCCTCTGAAGGCAGCACAGCCCTCAGGGGATCAGGCAGCAGTGCCCTCTGAAGGCAGCACAGCCCTCAGGGGGATCAGGCAGTGCCCTCTGAAGGCAGCACAGCCCTCAGGGGATCAGGCAGCAGTGCCCTCTGAAGGCAGCACAGCCCTCAGGGGATCAGGCAGTGCCTTCTGAAGGCAGCACAGCCCTCAGGGGATCAGGCAGTGCCTTCTGAAGGCAGCACAGCCCTCAGGGGGATCAGGCAGTGCCCTCTGAAAGCAGCACAGCCCTCAGGGGGATCAGGCAGTGCCCTCTGAGGGCAGCACAGCCTTGAAGGGGATCAGGCACTGCCCTCTGAAGGCAGCACAGCCCTCAGGGGGATCAGGCACTGCCCCCGGCCTGGATCACGGTGAAACACGAGCAGGGTCTATCCCATCCCCCCAGTCTGGTCGTTGCTGCTCAGACTGAACAAGGCAGGATGAGGTGCTGATCCCTGGGACGGTGCTGACCACGGGTGGGCTCTGCTGAGCTTATCCAGCCCCTCTGAGCCCTGCACTCAGCCAGGCCTCCCCCCAGTCCATTTATCCCACATCTCCTGTGTCTGCCTAGGAAGATGTCACAGTGTCCAAAGCTTTGCTGAAGTCAGTCCTGGTGGCAAACACTGCCCGAATGCCCCCACAGGGATCTGGGGAGGGGGGGAGGCTTTGGGGGCCTGTCCCAAACTCCCTCTCCTGCCCCATGGAGGTGACAGTGGATGAGGAAACCCGGGAGAACCTGAGAGCCCCTCAAACCCCAGCCAGAGCTTCCTGCTCAGCCAGAAGGCAAAATCCCAGACTTGGCAGGGCTGAAGTGACCTCTGGAGATCTTCCAGTCCAACCCCTGGTGGATTTGAGATCTGGGGCTGCGGGTCCAAGGCAGGCTGATCCCGGCCAGCACCAAGTCCTGTGAATGATCACCCACAGGGAAACTGAGGCACAGAGCCCCACAGCCACCCCAAAGAGCCAAATGGTGTCCCCCCAGACATCCCTGCCTGAAACAGAGCACCCACAGCATCCAAGCAAACTAGACTGTGTTGTATTTACACTCATGGACAGGGAAGGAGGAACAGGGAAAAGGGCAGTGCTGGAGAGGCAGGTGGCTGTGGTCTTTCCCAAAGGATCCATGGGAGCTGCTGCACTTCCTCGGGGCTGGTGGCTGCAATTCCTGCTTCCCGTGAGAGCGTGGGATCATCCTCAGGAGAAAGCTCAGTGGCAAACCCAGCCTGGCCACGCACCAGCTCAGTGTGGACAGCCCAGGTGTGCCCAGGAGTAACACGTGCAGCCACTCCTGTGCTCCACACGTGAAGTCAGCATTATCCAGAAGGAAAATCCTGAGGAAAACGCTGGTGAGAGGCAGCCTTGCCTCTCTCTGTACTGGGAGGGGGAAGTTGCATCAGTTTGGGTTCAGATGCTGCCAGTAACACCACAGGATGGCAGCGGGCACAGAGCACTCACTGCTTTGGCTGGAGCAGACTAGAAAAACCAAACACTGGGAAGGATCCCCCAACAGCACCCGGGCAGAACTGCCACAAGCAGGGCAGGAAAGCAGACCTTGGAAGGAAGGAGCTGCTGGGATCACTGCTGGGCCCTGCAGCTCTGCTCTCTGACACCAAGGGAAAGCTTCCAAAGCGTGGGATGGGCAGCAGTGGGACAGAGGCTGCTGCTCGTCCCCCAGGACACATCCGGGCTTCTCTGCTTGTGAGAGCCACAGCCCCACAGCCACAGCCCTGCTCCTGCAGTTCCCAGGAATCCCCCGGGCATGGAAGCGGCTGTGGCTGTGCCCCAGGAGCCTCTGCCTGCCTTGTGCTGCATCCCTGAGCCCCAGGTCCTCCCAAGAGTCCTCTGGATGCTTCCTGGAGTGGTACTGAGATGGCATTTGGCTTTCCCTACACCTCCCTTCCTCTGTGTGTGACTGTGTGCACCCCCAAAGCCTTCCAAGTGCCTTTTTGGGTGCTTCAGGTCTCTGAGCATGTTCACTGTACCCCAAAGTTCTCCTTCTGCCTTCCCTTGCACCCCAGAGCATCCCCAGGCCTTCCAGCACCTCAGGGAATGCTGAGTCTCTCAGTGAGCCCAGAGCCCTCCAAGCACCTCTCCCTGCTCCCTGGGTCTCTCCATGGGTGTTTGTGAGCCCCCACCTGCACTTCTGGGCACCCTGGCACCCTCCTGGTGACTCTTCCTGCACCCCAGTTCCCTCTGTCTGGCTTGCACAGCACCTCCTGGGGACCTGGCCCCACCTCTCATCCCACAGGGAGCGGGGAGGCAGAGGAGGGCAGCTGGGTGGGCTTCTTGAGCTCTCCCCAACACCAGCATGGCCGGGAGGAGGGGACCCCACTGTCCCCTGGATGGCAGGGACAGGTCCAGAAGCAGAGGTGTGGGGACCTGAGCTTTGTGCACAACCCTGATGAGAGCGACTCGTGTAAGGCAGAAGGCAGGGAGAGAGGAGAGAGGGAGAGAGAAAAGGGGAGAGGAAAGAAGGGAGAGAGGAGAGCAGGCACAGGCAGCGCTGAGGGACACACACCTTGCTGGGAAAGCAGCCGGGGTTATCCAGGGGTGCTGAAGCAGGAGGCTGGAGCAGGGGTGTCCCTGGGAGCAGGGGTGTCCCTGGGACCAGTGGTGTCCCTGGCTCCCTCCCAACAGAGAGAGGCACAAGGCAGCAAGTGGAACCTTCTGGAAGGTCCTGCCCTGCCCTCTCACTCCAAGCCACAAAATAACTTCCCTGTGCCAGCATCACTGCTCAACACCCTTGGTGCTTCTCCAACAGCGTCAACAGAGGGTGGGGAGAGGGGTCTGGGGCATTGGAACTACAGAATCAACTTTTCTGCATCTGAGAGCAAACACCTCCCGGGGAGCAGACTGCAGCCTGGCTGGCAGGATCCCCCAGCCCCCGGGACTGCAGGCAGAGGGAACAGAGTCCAGCACTGCTCAGGGACTGCGGCCACAGGTCCTGGGTGGTTTGCAGGACTCAGGGCCGCCGGGAAGGACAAGGCTGCCCGGCAGAGCCCGGCCGCTCACGCCGTGCACACTGCCCGGCAGGAGGCAGGTCCGGGGGTCTCAGCGCTGGAGCAGCGGGGCAGGACGGTCCCTGTTCCTTTGGGAAGCTGGTGGAGAACACATCAGCTGAGCTGTGGCTGTCGGGCAGGCAGGAAGGGACAGGAGGAACACTCCGACTGCCAGAGGTGCGAGGAGTCCCCTGGCCAGGTGCCAGTTCGTGTGCGCTGCCGGAGTCACCCTCGCACACCCGCAGGGGCTGGGAGGAGGAGGAGGAAGGCTGGGAGGAAGGAGAGGAGCACCAGGCAGCCTGGCTGCAGTTCGAGCTGCTCAGACCCCTTCACAACTTCTGGATCTTCTCGGCGATGACGATGGGGTTCTCCTTGCGGATCTTCTCGGCAGCCTCTGCCTTGTAGTCGTAGGGGCAGGCGTGCATGTCTGAGTACCGGTGAATGGCACAGAACAGGTTCCCGCAGCGGCAGTCGAAGCCTGAGGGGAGGGAGAGCAGGGACAAAGCCACATCAGGCCCCCTCTGGCCGGGCAGGAAGGCAGCAGGGCCTGGCTCCTTCCTGCCATGCCAGGAAATGCCACCGATGCAAGGGAGGGGCAGAGGAGGGGCGTCCCACAGGCCAAAGGGACTCCTCATTTGGGGAGACCACGGGTGGCTCTTTGCTCTCCTCTGGCTCAGGAGCTCCACATGCCTTGGGTAGCCCCAGCTGTCACATGGTGGGAAAGGCTCCCAAAGCAGCTGCTGTCCATGTTCCCCGGGGACAAGGGACGTGCCAGGCACTGCAGAGTGCCAGATTGCTAATCCAGACCAGGCTCCCCAGGCAGCCTGAGCTGGAGCTGAGCCCTCCAGGCCAGTCCAGCTCCCCAGGGTCACACAGCAGCAGCTGCACTGACCAGCAGCAAACAGTGGAGCTGTCACCATGTTAGGATCATGTCTGAGCTACTTAGGCTTCAAAACTCCCAATTTAGTCACTTCACTGAGGGACAATGCTCAGAGTGCTGCCATTAACACAGCACAATGGGAAAGCAAGGCAGGGAGCAAGCAGGGGATGCTGCAGGACAGCAGGGAATCCTGCTGCCAGGGAATCCTGCTGCCAGGGAATCCTGCTGCCAGGGAATCCTGCTGCCAGGGAATCCTGCTCTGTCCCTTCATGTTTTTCCAACTACAGGCTGTAAAGCCCACAAACTCCTTGCTCCAAGGTGCCAGTTTACTCCTGGTTGAGAAAACTCATTTTATCCTAAAAGCCCTGAATTCACAGGAATTCTCTCTAAGTTGAATCCTAAAGAAGAAAACTTCTCATAGTTTAAAGCTCCTAAGGAAACACTTATCCAGGAAAACAATCCCCTCTGTAACCTGAAGGCGGGGCAGAGTACCCAGCCCAGCTCCAGGTTTATAAACTATTCTATTCCATCCCTATTCTAGGACAGTGCCTGTGGATTTCCAGGCATGCTCAGGTTCAAACTTCCCAGTCTAGATTTTGCCAAAGCTTCTTTTATCCATGAAAACAGCCAGTCTCTGCTGCTGGATGCACCAAGCAGGCTGCAAAAGCAAGTGCTCTGCCAGAACAGCATGACCTGCACAGTTACAGAGTTAACTTTTTTCCAGGGAAGCACTAAATGCCAGAGATAATTTAGGGGAATGATGTTTTTATTAACAAACCACAGCCAAATTAATTGCTTCACTTTCCAGAGGCCATTTTCCCATTGATAGCAGTGCCCTGACACCGTCCCAGCACTTCCCTCCAGCTTTACAGGCTGCATGCTGAGAGCCATCCTGCTCTCAGGAAGCCAACAGTGGAAAGCAGGCAGCATGAACAAATGGGATGAGTCCTGGAGAGGGATTTTCCATTTGGGTCTAGCTCAGTTCATGTCACTGTTACGAAAGCTTTACCACAGACCTGACCAGGAGCAGATTCTGATCCACAGCAAGCTCTGCCTTCCTCTACAGCAGCTTCTGCCAAGAAGCAGAAACAACCAAGAGGTGCTGCTGCATCCAATCCTGCTCCCAAGGGCTGCCAGGACCCTGGCAGTGAGTAGGATGCTCCCCAGGCTGCTGCCTCAGTCAGTGCTGCTGCAGGTCAGAGCTCCCCTCCCTTCTCTCCTGCAGCACCACAGCTCCAGGATGGACTGGGGGAAATCTCCAGCCTGTGACCCTCCAAACCCAGCAGCACCACAGCTCTGTGCTCACAGGGCTCTCACTCTGCACTGCTCAGGGCACAGGGGAGCTGTCCCAGAGCCAGGCACTCACCAGTCAGCCCAATCTTCTTCCGGCAGGTGAAGCAGCGATTCTTCTTGGGTTTCGGTTTTTCCGAAGCCGTCTTGCTCTCAGCTGTGTTCTGGGATATCTCAAGCAGGGTACCTGAAACAGAGGCAAGAGTTCTGCTCCACTTCTTGATAAACCAAATGTTCATTTTATTACAGGAGCTACTTGAGGCTCAAATGACTCTCTGTGCGCACACTGCCCTAGCTGACATACCCCAAACTGGGAGATCTGTCTTGTTCCATGGAGATCTCCACCTCAGAGCTTTCTCTCTGTTTCAAATGCCTTAAATCCAAAGCTGGAGTGGCCACTGGACAGTGACTGGATAGTCACTACAGCTCAGCTGCTGTACAGCAACACAGCTGTCAGCTGAGCCCACAGTTAATCTTCGCAGGGAGAAAAAAAGTTAACCCCTTGTAAGTACTACTAATTATTTTTGCTGACTCTTATGTAAGTGTTCCCCATATGTAGGTCTTAGAATGCTTTACACAGATATCCATCACCGCCTCTAATCTACCAAAGGGAAAACTGAGCTCTCAAAGCCAGATTGTTAAAGGTCACTGGTGCTTAGCAGGATTTCCTCCAGTACCTTAGCAGGTTAGAGAAGTCAACAGGAGGGAGGAGCTCCAGCTGCTCCTTGGAGCACCTGCAGTGCAGGCTGCTCTGAGGAGACAAAACAGAGACAGCTTTGTGGGGCTGACCCTAAACAGCCTCCTACAAACTACAAAGGCAGATGAAAGGGGCAGGCTCTCCCAAGACTCTTTTTAATAGTCCCTCACCTGCCTGTTGGAAATTGCCTCCTGGGCTTGCAGGTATCACCAATCCCAAAACGCCCAGCCATGTGTGGTGACTAGAGCCTGGCTTTTCAGCAACCAACAGCTCCTGGGTTTTTTTAGCTTTCAATGCAAGCAAGCTGTCAGCTGAGCAAAGGAGGGTGTCTGCATGCAGATCACCTGCTCATGGCATCAGCTGGAGGCTGCTCCACGCTGGGCAGTGACTCTGCTGCTCCCCTGTCATGTCAGGGCACCCACTGTGTAACACCCCCCTGGGGGACAGGTGCCCCCGTCACACGAGGTGACAATAACAGGCCTGCAGTGCCCTGAGGCACTGTCACAAAGGAGTCTCCTCTCTGGGAGCCTCCCATGACTGCTCTCCCTCCTCCCCCTCGGGAGCTGGCAGGGAGCGCCGCCAGCAGCCGCGTCAGCCTGTGGGACGCTCCGGGCTCGCTGCCATTCGCTGCGAGAGGCGTCATGGAAGATTATCCTGCTGCCAGCCACTCCAGGGCTGGCAGCCACTCAGCCCTCAGCCCACAGGGCAATCTCTATCGGCCTGCCCTCAAGCACAACATTTGCTCTCCTCCCTGTCACCAAAACAAGAGTTTCCTCCTCGGCTCTCAGGTGTGCTTTACTGCTGGGAGGGGACACGCCCCAGGCTCAGCAGCTGTCCCTGCTGCTCCAATGGACTCCTGAGCTCAGCGTCGCTCAGACCTGTGTGAGGACAAACCAGCCACCCTACCTGATGAGGAAGAGGCTGATGAGGCTTCATCTGTCTTGTTGAATTCCTCTGTCTCATTGCTGGTTTCCTCTCTGGATATGCTCATGGCCGTCATCTGATGGGTCACAGGAGTCTGAGCGCTGGGAGCATGTGCAGCAGACAAACAAAAAGAGAAAACACAAGTATGTTCATTTGATGGACAGTTACGTGGGAGAGACCTTCAGCCTGTAAAGTTTATTTCCTTATATTCAAAAGTAGGTCAGGAGCACAGCAGGTCAATTCCCCTTGAGATCTGGGATCAAAGTTCTTTATAGACATAAATGGAATGAATCTGTGATGATCTCAGTTTCCTTTTCCACCCAGTTATATCTCAAAGCCAAGGCAAGAGCCCATGCAAACAAGTCCAGGGGCAGGGAAACACAGTTATGAGTCAGGGCTGTAATGTGATGGTGGAGCTCAGTGCAGCTCTCTCCTTCCCATCAAAACAGGCCCAAGGTCTCTAATCCTGCTGTCACAGTTTCCAGACTGGGTCACCAGCAGGTGCTTTCACTTAGAATCACGGGACACTCTGAGGTGATGATCCTCGTGATCCTTCCAAGTCCAGCTCTTGGCTCTGCACAGGAAAACCCCCAAAATCCCATTGCTTGGGACTGAGCAGAAATTGAACAGTTCAACAGAGCCAGGGACAGACAAGGGGCACTGGCTCCAGGAGAACCAAGATGCCACTTAATTTACTACCAACCCTCTGGGATCTCACTCCACACATCAGACAGCAGCAGCAGCAGGGACATCTCAATCTTCCAAATAAACCAGAGTCACAGTGCAGAGTTTGACCCAGCCTGTTTACAGACTGGCCATGTAAAGGATGACAGCCTGTCCCTTGTGTCCCAGAGCTGGATTTTAGCAGTTTAGATCCCCTCTCCTCCAGATTTTGCCCCTACCTGGCTTTTGCATCCTCAGGTGTGGAGTCTCCCTCCGCGCCCTGTCCTGCAATCACCTCGGAAACCATGGGGCTGCTGCTGGGACCACTGGGTGCTACAAGACAAGAGCAGGCTGGGTCAAGTCCCTGAGAAGTATCAGAAGTTCCTCAGGTGCTTGGCAGCCAAGGAAAAAGCAGAATGAACACTTCCAGCAGACATTACACTCCTGTTCCCTACTGGAGCTGGGAGGGCACAGCCCTGTTGGGACCATTCCCATATCCCTATTCCTACACTCTCCTCTCCAAATTTGTGCGTGGGACTCTGTGGGACACCAGGACTGTCTGGATTTGAACCCAATGGCTCTCTGTAATTTCCCCAAGGTGTAAGAACCAGATCCTCATCTGCTGAAAGGAACAGACACATGTGGGTTTGTGTCAGCTGAGGATCTAAGCTGGGAGCTGAGGAAAACCCTTTGTCAGGAAAAGTCATGTTCCTGAGCATATTTTGTGTGGGTGACTCAAGGGAAGCCATGATTACCCTCAGGAATAAACCATGGAAGAACTTTCAGAGGCATTTCTCACTCTGTGCATGGGGCATCTGCACAAACCCCCAGCAAAAGCAATCCCTGCTCACATTGCAGAGAGCATCCTTCTCCTGCTCCCATCCCAAATGCAGGAAATAAACCTTATAAGTCATGGCTTTTAGATATCACACTGTTGAGATAAGAATATTATACAAACAGGCCAAATAAAACTTAATTACGGGGCTTTGTCATGGTTCCCAGCAGTCAGCACCTAATCAGAGAGCAGGAAATAGCTGAAAGTTCAGATCACCATTAGAACATGTGAAATTTTACAGTTTACTGGAAGGTGCTGGCTGGGATGGGACTTCACAAACTGGTGAGACTGGGAAGAAAACAAGTGCCCCTCCTGACAGGAAACAGAAGCACTCGAGGGCATGAAGGGCTGGCATTTAGAGCCTTGGGAATCCATGGAAAGGGAAAGATGATTTTTCCTCAAGGGGGTCAATCTGCTGGCGGCCAGGTACCCGCGCCATGCTCTGTCACAGTTGCAGAACACAGTTTGTATCCAGACACTCATTTAAAACAGATCTCCAGAAAAAAATCCTCTACCTGGAGGGCTGATCCGGTCACTGCTCTGCTGCCTCTGCAGGAACTCCTTGTAGCACACGGAGCACATGCCGTTGGTCCGGGGGCTGCCATAGAACCCGCAGCCCGTGGTGCACAGCAGAGGCACCTGCGTCTGGTTCGTCTCCTGAGCCATCCTCGCTCCCCAGGCACCGAGCTAGAGCCAGGAATCAAAAATAAAAATAAACCCGGGACAGCTGTGAGGGCCGGGGCGCTCGGGCATTGTGCGCTGCAGCTGATCAGGAAGGAGCACAAAGGATCCCACGAGAGCCGGGTTCCTGCACGTGCACAGCCACACGACCCCTGCAGAACTCGGGGCTCCTAAAATCCCTGTCCTGGGGCCCTACGGCACCCAGGAGCTGCCCAGAGCCAGGCTGCAAAGCCAACAGGAACTGTCTTCTCCCTGCTGCACCACGAGGCTCCCGAAACTCTCAGTGACACACGAGCACATCATCCCCGAGCAATCCGCTCTCCACAGGTACGGAATGTGCCCCCACAGCACTGCTGATGCCCCCCGGGAACACCCACACCTCTAACGCCCCGTGCAGGCCCAGTCAGCCACATTTTGGTTTTCATTTCGAGCCTGCTTTAGTTTTTTAATTCTCAGGAAGATGACGCAAGCGATGCAAAAAGAACCCACTGACGCTCTGCTCTGACATACGTGGGTAAGGGGAACGTTAGCACGGTTAGGCTGGAAATAATGATAAGGTTTACTTTCCAGCGGTAAGATGCAATCCCAGAACACCTTCCCAGGGGAAACAGCTGACACGGTGAAACCTAATTTTAAATTTAATCTTAGTAATTTCTCTCTGGATCACATGCAGTTACCTCCAACCCCAGGAATTGACCCCTTCCAGCCACACACGGTGTAGCACTTACAGGGCCAAACCCACCGCAGTCCAAATGAGAACCATGAGGCACGAACAAAAACCACACACAATTCCAGTGCGTGTGGACAACGTGGCTGCAGCCACAGCTCAGGCACAGAACAAGGGGAGAGGACGTGTGCGAGCCCATGGTGGGCGCGGGTGGCTCCAGCTCGGGCACAAAGCCACGGCGTTGGTACCAGGAGCTCCCAGCAGTGCTGCCTTTGTGGGATGCACGAAGCACCCACCACCTCCCAGCCAGCTCTGCCGCGTCCCTTCCTGCTCCTAACAAAACTTGCTTCACCGAGGGAATAAACAAGACGAACACGAAACCATTACCCTGCCAGGAGCGCTCCCGTGGGACGAAACCGGATCACCTCTGGTTTATCCCTCCTCGTCCTCAGCTGGGGGATGCGGGTTTCGCTCCGCACCCGGGGGTCCCNTCTCCTCGGGCACTCGCAGCCAGGGCAGCCCCGGTAGCGGTGGATCCCCCGGGGGACCCGGCTGGCGCCCGCTGCCCCACGGACAAACCTTGGGGAGCTGCTGTCGATCGAGCGTCCCTGCAGAAAGAAGCGGCCGCGGGCTCAGCCCTCC
>VXBR01004371.1:95867-107888 GCA_013400215.1 Cisticola juncidis
TGGGGGTGCTCCAGCAATAGGGGAGGGGGCGGTGACCCCCCGGCTGGGAGAACGGGAGTTTATTTGAGCTCCGGAATAGCGGAGAGGGCTGGGACACCTCCCTGCCCCGGCCTCGGGGGATGGGGCACAGGGCAGGGGTGCGGTATTGGTGTCCTTCAGCAATGGAGGCGAGGGCTGTGACCCCCTGGTCAGAGGCACTGGGGTATAGGGGTGCCCTGACTATAGGGGAGGGAGCTCTGACCCCCTTGGCTATAGGGGTGGGCTTATAATGTCCCCATCTATAGCAGAGGGGGCTGAGAGCCTCAGGTGAGTGTATGGGGTGGGACACAGCTACACTGCCCTGTAGGGAGAGCCCCTCTGCAGGGGCTGGGTCTCGATCAGGGCCAGGCTGTAGGAAGGGAGGTGAGACCCTCGTCCTTCAAGCTATAGGGGCTGGAACACAGATATTGTGTGACTGTGGGTGCTGGGACACTGCAGGGGCCTCAGCTGTCGGGCAGAGGGCTGGGGACACGGCTGTCACCGGACAGCATTCTGTGTCCTCCCCATCCACAGGGATAGGATGCAGCCAGCTCTACCCCAGCACAGGAGAGGGCTGGGACCCCCAGCTCTGGGGTCTGGGACCCCCAGCTCTGGGTCTGGGGCCACACACCATCCACCCATCCCCTGGGATGCTCCAGGGGTCTCCAGCTGGAAGGGGTTCCCAGCTACAAACTGTTCTTGCTGCTCTTCACCAAGCACTGGATGATGTGGGGTTTATTCAATCAAAGCTTTGCTCATCTGGCCTAGCTGGTCATGGGGCCGATTCCCTTCTGAGCTCGTGTGCCCTGCCCTGCATCCAGGACTCCCCTCCGAGCCTGTGTGTCCATGCCGGGGTCCAGGACTCTCCTCCAAGCCCATGCCAGGGGTCCAGAACTCTCCTCCAAGCCCATGCCAGGGGTCCAGAACTCTCCTCCAAGCCCATGCCAGGGGTCCAGAACTCTCCTCCAAGCCCATGCCAGGGGTCCAGAACTCTCCTCCAAGCCCATGCTAGGGGTCCAGTCCTCCCCCCTGCCATCGCCCCACTGCCCGGGGCACACCCCGCAGGAACAAACACGCACTCCCAGCTCTGCTGGGGAACACCGAGCAGCAAAACCCCGGGAAGCCACGGCCAAGCTCTGCTCGGGAGTCTCCGCATCACCTCCCTGCTCAGGGGAGTGCAAAGAGCTTTGCCCTGATCTCCGGAGGGCTGGGGCGCGGGGTTCGGCCCGGTTTTGGTTTGAGGAGAGGCGCGGGCCGCACTCCGCTGTCCTTGTGGCAGCGCAAAGGTCCCTGCGGGGACAGATTGGGACATTTCCCGTGGCACCCACCGCGGGCACCCTTGGGCCGCGGCCGCGCGGCCACCAGGTGGCACCAGGAACCCACGGACGGGGGCACGGGAACACAAGGAGGGTGGGAGAACAGGGATGGTGGGTGCAGGGACCCAGAGAGGGTGGGAGAACAGGGGTGGTGGGTGCAGGGACCCAGGGAAGGTGGGTGTAGGTACCCAGGGAAGGTGGGTGCTCAGGTACCTGGGGAGGGTGAATTCACAGGTACCCAGGGACAGTGGGTGCACAGGGACCCACAGAGGATGGATGTACAGGGACGGTGGGTGTGGGTACCTGGGGAAGGTGGGTGTACAGGACGTGGGTGCACAGGTACCCAGGGATGGTGGGTGCACAGGTATCCACAGAGGGTGGGCAAACAGGTACCCAGGGAGAATGGGTGCATGGGTACCCAGGGATGATGAGGACACAGGTACTCACAGAACGTGGGTGCACAGGGACAGTAGGTGCAGGTACCCAGGGATGGTGGGCACACAGGTACCCAGGGACAGTGGGTGCACAGTACCCACAGAGGGTGGGCACACAGGTTCCCATAGGTGTGGACACACAAGGGGCTGGTGAATACACAGGTACCCTGGGAAGGTGTGTGCAGGAGTTACCAGGGAAGATGTGTGCACAGATAACCAGAGGGAGGTGGGGTGGGCATAGAGGTGCTGTGGAAGGTGAGGGCACAGGTAACACACACCCGTCCCTGCAGCCTCCCAGGCATCCCTCCCTCACTGCCAGCCCCATGCTCCAGCCAGCCCCATGCTCCAGCCAGCCCTACAGAGGGGGTCCCTGGACCCCACTTTGCTAGTGAGGGTCTCTCAGCTAACAAGGCTCTCCTGGCTAGTGAGGCTCCCTTGGCTATTGCAGACCAGGGGCACTGCAGGGGCTCTCAGCTCCAGCCCAACGTGCCTCTGGCTCCTGGGGCTCCTCCATGCACCCTCTCCTGCTGCTGTCCTGCTCCCCAGGCCCTTCAGCTCTGGGGATCAGGACACCTTTTGAGGGGACAAAGCCCCAGCAGCCCTGGCTGGGCAGGTGGAGCACACGGCCTGCTCTGAGGGCAGTTGCAAGGGGACCAGGAGGTCCCTGACCCTGGGGGCTCTGAGGTCCCACCTGTGGCTGGGGCAGCGTGGCAGGAGCTGGGGACACAGTGCTGGGAGCAGGGGGCACACAGAGCAGGGCAGGCCGGGCAGTGTGATATTAATACACATTTTCCCGTGATGCTCTGGCACAATTTTCAGAGCCAAACCCGGAGGGAGTTCCTGGCTGACACAGCCTGGGTTTGTCCCTTCCCTGCTCCACTCTCCCCTCACCCCCAGATCCACCGTCCCCCCTCTCCTGTGAGTCCCACAGCACCAGGACGTGTTGCTGGAGCATCATCTCCATCTGTCCTTGAGCCGCGGGAGAGGAGAGGGGAGCTGCCTCCATCCCTGCCGGCATCAGCCCTCTCCACAGCATCTTCTCCGGCTGGGTTATCTAATGGCTGTGGCAGAGCCTTTAAATGTCACCCACTAAAGAGAGCACGACGGCGTCCGGGAAGGGAGGGGAGGCTGGGTGAGACAGGATGGGAGAAACAGGAGCAAAACAGTATCGATTTCCAGCCAATTATCACTGTCATCAAAGCACAGCAATTAAAGGATGAGGCCACATCGCCAATACCCGGCCGCCCCTCCGAGGCGAGGCGCGGGCTCAGCAGCTCTGTCGAACGCACACAAATGCACAAACACATCCAAGAGCTCTCGTTCCGTGCGTGTGTGTCCGTGTGTGCTCGGAGCACACGCGTGTGCTCACACACACACACACGCGTGTGCTCTCTCACACACACACACACACACACACACACGTGTGCTCACACACACACACACGCGCGCGCACTCACACACACACACGTGTGTGCTCACACACACACGCGCGTGTGCTCTCTCTCTCACACACACACACGTGTGCTCACACACACACACACGCGCGTGTACTCACACACACACACACACGTGTGTGCTCACACACACACACGCGCGTGTGCTCACNCGTGTACTCACACACACACGTGTGTGCTCACACACACACACGCGCGCGGGTACTCACACACACACGCGCGCGCTCACACACACACACACACGTGCGCTCACACACACACGCGCGTGCTCACACACACACACACACGTGCGCTCACACACACACGCGCGTGCTCACACACACACACACACGTGCGCTCACACACACACGCGCGTGCTCACACACACACACACACGTGCGCTCACACACACACGCGCGTGCTCACACACACACACACACGTGCGCTCACACACACACGCGCGTGCTCACACACACACACACACGTGTGCTCACACACACAGACACACACACGCGCATGTGCTCACACACACACACGGGGGTCCGGAGCTCCGGGCGTCGCTGAGCTTGTTTTCCCCGCGGAGTTAATCTCCCCAGCCCGCCTCACTGCCTCGTTCTCCGTGCAGCCAGGATGTGCCTCCATCTGGCTCTCGCTGAGCCCGGGGAGGGTGGAGGGCGCTGGGGACGGCTGGCAAAGCACGGCCCGGGGCTCTCGCCCGACGAGGGGCTGGAGCTGGGGGAACGCGGCGCATTTCTCCTCCTCAGGTCGTCTAAAATGTTTTCTCTCCGTGTGCCCATCCCTCCTTCTCCCTCCTCCTCCCCGCCGCCCCAAGGCTCGGGGTCTGGCTCCGACTCTGCTGCCCACGGGGCTCTCCCAGGCTGCCAGCTGGGCACTCGCCCTGCGCGTGTTTTTGGCTTCTTACGCTTTTACAGGATGGATGTTGGAGTCACGCAGCTCTGAATTACACCCTCCCTGTGACTCGGTTTGTTCAGCTGCAGCAGAGGAGACTGAGGGGAGGCTCCTCGGGGGCTGCAGCTCCTCCTGAAGGGAGGCAGAGGGGCAGGGGCTGAGCTCTGGTCTGGGACAGGAGCCCAGCAAGGGCTGGAGCTGTGTCAGGCTTGGGCTGGAGCTCAGGGAAAGGTTCTCCCCCCGAGGGTGCTGGGGCACTGCCCAGGCTCCCCAGGGAATGGTCCCAGCCCCAAGGCTGCCAGAGCTGCAGGAGCTCTCAGGGATGCTCAGGGTGGGATTGTTGGGGTGTCTGTGCAGGGACAGGGGCTGCACTGATGGGTCCCTTCCCACTCAGGATATTCCAGGATTCTGTGATTCTATGATGCCATCACTGGTGGGTGGTGTTTGGAAGCACCAAAGATGCCAGCAGGGACCAGACCTCTGGCTCAAAATGCAGCCTTGAGCAGCAGCAGGGGTTACACGTGGGCCACAGGCTGTGTCCCAACACAGTGACCCAGTGGCCCTGGCACAGGGTGCCCAGAGCAGCTGTGGCTGCCCCTGGATCCCTGGAAGTGCCCAAGGCCAGGCTGGACAGGGCTTGGAGGAACCTGGGACAGTGGAAGGTGTCCCTGACATGGCAGGGGTGGCACTGGATGGGTTTTGAGGTCCCTTTCAACCCACGCCAGTCTGGGGTTACACAAACATTGCAGTGTACAGCTGGGGACATGGCAGTGTGGTCCCACTTCTGGGAGGGTCAAACCCACAGCCAGGATCAATCCCTGGCTGGGCAGACCCCAAAGCCTCTCCTTCCCAGCCTGGCAGCCTTGTCCCCAAGGGCTGTGCCACATCCAGTGGCACAGCTGGAGAGCAGCATCCCCAGCTGGCATCCCAGGAGATGCTCCCGAGCATCTGGGGAGGAAGGGAAACCGGGCTCTGCTCCTATTGCCTGGGAGGGAGTTAAGTGGAAAACCACAGAGGCTGACAGTGGCTGCAGCCCTGTGCTCCTTGTCTTGGCCACGCTTCTCCGCAGCTCAGGAGCCCCATGCCACTCTCACTGCTGAGAATTGCTTCTTCCCTGGGGAATAAGCAGGACCTGAGCCCCAACACCCTGCTGGTCCCTGGTCACCCACACCTCCCTGTCCCTTGGCTCCCGGCCGTGCACAGCTAACACATTAACCTAGTGCTGCGCCAGCCCCCGGCCCCGCTCCCTGCCGCTGTGACACACATCTGGGCCAGCACAGAGGTGCAGGGGGGCATCAAATCCTTTTAAAAGGCTCAGTGGGTTAGAAACCCCCTTGCAATTACCACCTTCTCCTTGTCTGGTGCACACAAAGGACCCTCCGGGGCGCTGGGCATGTTCCTGACAAACCCAACGCAGCCGCGGGAGCCGGGAGGAAGGGACGGACGCAGGAGCCTTTTCAGACTCTGCTATTTGGTTGCAAACTGCTTAATTTCCTGAACAAAATGATATTTTTGTTGTTGTTGTTGTTTTGATGGAAAGGACAGCACTTTTTTGGCATGGTACAATCCCAGGGCTATTCATCCGTCACCACAGCAACGAGCTCCATCAATGGCCATCCGAGATTGCGGATGATTAGAGACAACATGTAAAAGGTGGAAGATGCTGGGCACCTCGAAAACCTCATCTTCCCAAATGACTTGAATTATCCTCATTATTTCTCCCCGGCCAATTCTCTCCCCAGTCCACAGGAGACGTCGCTGTTATATAAACACGGGAAGAGCCAAGTTATGAGAGCAGGCGGATGAGGAGGGAATGGTCCCTTCTGCTGGGGACTGACCTGGAAAGCTCATGGCATGGAGGATGAAACCCTCAGAGGTGCTCAGGGAGTTCTTCTGTGCCTGGAAGGGCCATGCAGGAGTGGCCACGCTGCTGTCAGGGCAGTGGGGACCATGGCTGAGCCTTGGGGTGGGGTGACCATGACCTCTGCTTTTCCCCAGTCCTGTAGGATCTCCTGCAACTCTTCCCTGAACTGTGCCAATCCATTCTTGGGATGCAGTGAGGAGTTTCGTGTTGGTTTGCTCTTGTAGCACTTCAAGGACCCAGCCCATCAGCACCAGCAGTTTTTGGGGTAAACCAGAGAGAACGAGGTCACTGGAGCCTGGTGAAGGTGTGACATGTCCCGATGGAGGGACTTCCCGTGGTGACAGTGTCCTGAAACATGGCAGCCCTGAAACTTTAATGCCCACCTGCAATATTCATGGTGCTTTCCACGGCAGCAAGGTGGGAATTGTGAAGAACAGCCTGAATATTTCATGGGGGACTCTGCACTGGGATTTTGGGGATGGTTTCCTCCGCTGCCACCGTATGGAGGAAACCATCTCCACTGCCATGGAGTCTGAGCTGTCCCATGTGGAGGAAGAGTGATGAAACCCTGATTTGCAGCCAAAGAGCCCCTCAAAAATAATCAGTGCATGTTTTGGCCCCTGCCCTGCGTGGGTCATGTCCTCCTGGGCATCTCTCTGCTCTGGGGGGATCAGGAGAGCCTAGGTGCCAGGCTGGGGGTCTGCAGGGTGACATCCCAAACTGGCTCTGGTGGATGTCCCCCACTCTGAGTCCCACAGCACCTTGGAGAGGCCTCAGGTGCCCACCCTGGGCTGGGCTGTCCTGGAGGACAGTGAGAACGAAGGACAGAGGCAGCAGCTGTCCCCAGTCCTGTCCTCTCTGGCTGTTGCAGGGCTGTTTCCTTGCTAGAGGCCCTTGTCCCAGGGCCATGTGGTGGCATGGGAGGTGACGGTCACTCGGGTGGCTGGCAGCCAGGTCAGCTCTCCATTGGGACATCCCCACCCTGAGCCAGGTGCTCACAGCCAGTGTTACACAGGATCCTGACCTGAGCTGACCCAGCCCAGGACAGCAGAGGTCCCCAGACCAGTGACACTGCAGAGGTGGGGGAGGTGATGGTGACAACAGCAGCGATCTCTGCAGATGATGAGAACACCAGGGGAGAGCAGCCCCTCCCCAGCCCCTCTCCAGCCCCTCCCCAGCCCCCTCAGCTGAGCCCCTCCTGAGCACTCCCTGCCTGCTCTGCAGCAGCTTTGGGGGGCTGCTGGGGGGTGGCTGCCCCTGAAGTCCCCTTAGCTGCAGCCCCAAGGGCAGCAGAGCCCACCATGGCAGGGACAGGGCTCAAGCCCGCTCGTGGTTCCAGCAATACCTCAGAGCCACCACCTCTGCAGAGGCCATCATGGTGCATGTCCCCTCCTCACTGTGCCTCAGTTTCCCCTCTGTACCCTGGGGATGAGCCTCTGTCCAGGGTATTTTCCAGGACCTCAGGCAAGAGAACAGGATTTCAGTGGGCTCCTGATTGCATCCAAGGGCAGACCCTGGCCCTGAGCACAGTGATGGGAAGAGTGACCAAAGGACACTTGTGCCTGTTCTTCTCTTCATCCAATGGAGCAGCACAAGGAGGCAGAGGTGGGTGCTTCCCCTGGGCTCAGCACCAGGCAGGATCAGCTTTGCTTTCCTTCTGGAAGGGTGCTGAGCTTATCCTTGGAGCAGGGGACTGGGGACTGCTGTCATCTCCCCTGAATGGCTCAGGGACAGGGACATGAGGGACAGCTCTGCCCCAGTGGGAAGGTGGCTGTCCTTGGGGCAGTGGTTGGTCCTGGAGAGTGAACCCTGCACTGTTTTGACCTTTTCTGCCAGAGCCACCCTTGCTGTCCCCCAGTGTCACCTGTGAGACGCTGGCACCTCTGCTCTGGGACATTTGTGCCATTTAGGGGTCCATATGCTGGCTCCTGGCTTGGGCTCTTCACCTCCTTCAGTCCCCACCGTGTCCCAGGTCCCCTGCTTAGGGAGCACCGCATGCCCAGGACTTGCACCCCAAATCCTGCCTGGCCCCAGCTCCCCAAATTCCCCTTTGGGTCCTGTCTGCTCCCCAGCAACCCCAGCACCTCAGGGCTGGGGAGGAATGGCCAAAACCACAACAGGGCTTTTGCAGGGAGCCGTGGCTCTGATCAGGCTCGATTGGAGCTGATAATTAACAACACGAGGAGATCGATAAGGGAGCGGCTGTGCTGCAGCCAGGGACAGCGATGGGGCTGGGGCCCCTCCAGCACCCAGGGGGTCCATGGAGCCCTTCTCTGTCACCCAGGGGTCCATGGAGCCCCTCCTGCCACCCAGGGGGTCCATGGAGCCCCTCCTGCCACCCAGGGGTCCATGGAGCCCCTCCTGCCACCCAGGGGGTCCATGGAGCCCCTCTCTGGCACCCAGGGGGTCCATGGAGCCCCTCCTGCCACTCAAGGATTCCATGGAGCCCCTCCTGCCACCCGGGGGTCCATGGAGCCCCTCCTGCCACCCAAGGGTCCATGGAGCCCCTCTCTGGCACCCTCTGCACCTCAGTGCAGGTCTCTGCTTGCATCCTGCATTCTCTCAGGAGGAGGATGGGAGATGCACATGGAAGGGCTTAGCAGGTCCCCCGGGGAACCAGCCCTCCATCAGGCTGGGGGTGACAACGAGGGGACCCCCACCCCGCAGACCCCAGGCCACGCAGGGAACGGATCCGGAGCCGACGCTGCGGGTCAGGGAGCTGCGGGGTGGGAGAAGGAGTTAATTCCTACACCGAAAAGCTCTTTGCCGGCATCTCGTCTCTAATGGAAGAGTCATGTCGGATTAGCGGGCGGGCGCGGGAGGCGCCGAGCGAGCGCCCTGCCTGCCGGCGCCCGGCCCCGGGGACGGCCGGGCAGCCATGCGGAATGGCAGATCTGGGCCACTGTGCCAGCGCCGCCGGGGCGGCCGCGCCACGGCCAAGGACGGGCACAGGGAGCGGCCCCACGGAGCTCCCACGCGGGTTCCCATCCCCGGTGTCCACCCTTGGTGCCCGGGGATGCTTCTCTGGTCCAACCGGCCCGGAGCACGCGGGGCTCGGAGGGAAGGATGCCCCAAGCCCCGGCGGCTCCGCAGCCGCCGCGATCCAAGCGCCGAGGGCGAGCAATGCCAGGGCGATGGAAAAGTGGGTCAGGCACATTGGACACCATGTGCTCCTCCTCTCCTTTCACACTCCTTATCGCAGCCCCGATGGTAAATAAACCAGCCCGTCTCCCCAGCAACCCCGCCGGGCGCTGGGCTGTGCCGGGAGCGGAGTCCAAGGTGAGCCACGGTGGCAGCCATGGGAGCCAGCCCGGCCAGCTGGGAGCAGGGATGAGCAGGAACCCCCAGCCCATGGGCACAGCTCGGGAGCAGGGTCTGCCCAGCAGCCAGGGAATCTGGTCACTGGGCATCCCATCCCATCCTGATCTGCTGGGGTGGGAAATGAGGGGAAGGCCCATGCCTTGGTGTGATGCTGCCTCTGAAAAGGGCATGGAGTCCTCCTGAGCTGTTCATTGGTGCTGGCAGAGGCCAAGATGGAGAAACTCTAGAAAATCAGAATATTTTCCACCAGGAAGCACAGTGAGGTTTTTGAGGCACCTGGTCTCCCTTGGGATCTGTCAGCAGGAGCAATGGCTGAGAGCACCAGAGCATCCCTGACCCACTGACCTGTAAAATCGAGGCATCTACAGGGGCCCCACCCTGTATCATCCCACCGAGCATCTCCCTCCTCAGGTAACCCCAGTGGCTCCCCTGAGGCACGGCCAGGTTGCTGCCACCCCCCTGCTCTAGCTGCTTAAATGAAGCAGAGCCCTTTGTTTTCTCCTTTCATATTATTTAATTCTCCTCTCCTCACTTGCACTGCAGGGGCAGTGGCTAAGCCTGGGGCTTTGCTAAGCCGGGATCGTATTAAAAGAACAGAGAGGAAGAGAGTTTCTGGTGCTAAGCTGCTTGTGGTAACAAAGATGGATTTAAGGAAACTGCTCCCATAGCGATATTATTGCCCAAAAGCACCCAACCCCAAGGGAAAGCAGCTGGGGATGCAGGGAAAGGCCCTGGGAGGTTCCTGCTGGGATGCACCCGCAGCAGCCCTGGCACTGCAGGGCCGGGGGTCTTGTGTGGAGCCACCAGGTGAAGCCCCCAGAGGCCACAGCTGGAGCTGGGACACAGGACCAGGGCTGAGCCCCTCGGGCAGGGCTGGCACCGGCCCATTGGCGCTGCCAGCAGTGGGTGGCTCACCTGGGCTTTGGCTGCATTAGAAGCTAAGCCCTCCGGCAGGGCTTTTTCCAGAGCAGCAGCCAAAAAGGTGCTTACGGGGCCAGGCGGGCGCTGCCAAGCCCTAATTAGGGCCGCTCAGCGGTGCAGGCGTTAATGCGCAACCTTTCGCCTCTGGGGCCGGGATTTAACGCACCGGGATCGCCTCGGGATGCGAGTGCTGGGCTTGGGGTGTTCTGTGAGAAGGGAAAAAACCCCCTTCCTTCCCAAAATTGCACCAGACCAGGAGCTGCCAAGCCTATCACTGCCTGGCATCCCCAAAGCAGCGGGAAGCAGTGCCCAGAGCCCGGGCACGGGCGGGTCAGCCGCGGGTTTCTGGGCACTTTCCTCTTCCCTGCTCTTTACCTCGCCTTCTCTCCGCATTAAGATGTTAACTTTGGCCAAGAGCTTTTCCCACTGACCTACTGATCTTTCCTATTTCGGTCCCTGGAATTAAGGGATTGCTGGGATTAACTTGCACTAAAGCCTCCAGATCAGCTCTGGAATGGGACGCCCAGGTACGGGCACCACGGGCAGCCCGGGGCGCCGGGGGCAGGGGAGGGAGCCCGGTGGGGTCGATGGCTCCAGCAGGGGTGGGACAGGGCAGAACCCCACACTGGAGCAGCTCCACTCCTGCATCTCCCATTCCCAGGGTTTTGGACCCGCTGTGGTCAGGGCCGGGCACCCACAGGGAGGGTGGGGTTCCCAGCATGGGTGCTCTGAGGAGCAGGGTCTGTCCTGGCAGCAGGGATGCCACCGAGGGGCTGTGCACCCTCCAAGCCCCTTCCCCAGGGAGCAGTTGCTTCCCATGGCAGAGCCCTGAGTGGGCAGCCAGGACAGGACCTTGACCAGCACCGTTTTCCTGCCACCAGCCCCAGCCTGGGTCCCACAGTCATGCCCAGCTGAGCCCTGGAGGGGGGATGCTCCTGGCACCCATGAGCAGCTGCCTGCCCACCCTGCCACATCCTCTGCCTGCCCCACAGGGTGATGCCCCAGTGTCCCCAGCCCCCAGAGCCTCACTACTGGTGGTAAAGACAGGGCCACCATCTTGGTGGCCCTGAGCCATGGGCTTTTTGTGGTATTTCCACAATATTCCAATTTGGGGGCAAAATAAAATCTCCAAATTCACCCTTTCACCCCAGATTGGAGGTTCCACTCAAAGGCAAGTGGCTTTTCCACCCAGAGGAACCATCCCACATCCCTGCCCCAGCCCTGGGGACTGTGTCACTGCCAAGTGCCCCCAACTGCCCCAGGAACCTTGTGCTCGCCGCCGGGCACGGGAGAAGCAGCATCACATGAAACTCAGCAATTTTGTGACTGGGAAGTTCAAAAAGATGGAGGTGAAGGAGGGGCTGGAGGGGGGCAGGAACAACCCAGCTTTGAAGGTGCCTGGAGATTAACTCAAGGCCATGGTTGAGGCTCGGAGACTTTTACAGCAAAACCTCATTAAGGCGGGAGCGGGGGGAACGGGGGGAGTCAGGAAATCTTCTAAGCAGGAGGAAAAATGTTTGATTCAGCAGAAACAAGTGGGAAAAAAGCCCCCTTGAGTCCCCCCACTCCGCTTTTATCTGTCCCGGGGGGATCAGGGCGGAATATGAAATCTGCCCCTTTCCTCTTTCCTGTTTATCTCCTAATTATGACGCTGGAGATTCGGCAGAGCCGCGCCCGGGACGGGCCCGAGAGGAGGCTGTGCCCCCCGAGCCGGGGGCGAGGGCTGGGGGAGCTGCCCAGGGAGCCCCTGCACCCCAAATTGCCATGGGGAGCCCCTGCACCCCACACTGCCTGGGGATGCACCC
>VXBR01004371.1:119920-133324 GCA_013400215.1 Cisticola juncidis
CGGTCCCTGCGATCCGGCAGCGTGGGGAGGATGGCAGCGGGATCCAGGGAGTTGGGGGTGTCTTTGCCATCGGAGCCGGGGGGTGATTTGTGATTTGGGGGTGGCCACACACGGCCCTCCTGATGCCTCCATCCCCCTGCCAGAGGCGGCCCCGGGGCTGCGGTGTTGGTGCTGCTGTGGGGGATGTGAGGATGCCCTGGACATCCCTGCCCTGCCCACCGCGGGGAAATCAGCTCTGCCCTCCCAGGCCCAGAGCCACGGCAGAGGCGTAGGCAGAGGATGTGGGGAGGGGCAGGGATGGGATGTGACTCCCTCGAGTCGGGGGATAACACACAGCCCTGGGACAAGGCCAGCTCAGCAGGAAAGGAGGGGCAAGCCCCAAAATCACCCGGTGCATGTGGGGCACTGGGTTAATCAGTGAGTCAAAGGATGCAGGAGGGATCCATGCCTCCGCTTCCACCTGGATTTGGAGAGAGTCTTTCTCCAGAGTGGCCGAGAGCAAACCTGCCCCAGGGGATACACCGATGGCATCCCTGGGGGTATCAATGGCATCCTTGGGATACTGAGCATCCCTGGGGGTACCAATGGCTTCCCTCAGGGACTGATAGTATCTCTAGGAGAGATCAATGTCATCCCTGGGGGATTGAGCATCCCTGAGGGGCTGATGGCATCCCTGGGGAGCCATTGGCACCTTGGCTGCCCCTCTGCCCAGTGAGGCTTCACTGCCCCATCCCAGCCTCCCCAAGCAGCAAGGGACCCCAGGACCCTGCTGGGTGCTGGGGTACAGGTGGCACTGGCTGAGCACTGGGACTGCCACTCACAGACGTGGCCCTACAAAACACATCCCTCCACCAGAGCTGATGGCTCCCAGGGGAGAAGAGAGGCAGAAGGGAATTACCCGAGCAGGGATTTGCACAGGCCCAGGAGATTGGAAATAACCATAATCTGGCCGTGGGGGTTATTTTGGCGCGGCGGTGGCTGCCCAGCACCCTGGAGAGAGCAGCGCCGGGCTGAGCCCAGCTGGGGCTGCGCGGGCTGGGGCGGGGATTAGAGGGTGCAGAGATGCCGGGAGGCACGTACGAGTCCCAGGGGTGCCGTGTGCCCCCCCCCCCCGCGGGTCGGGAGGGCAGAGCCAGCCCAGATCTGGAGCAGCTGGAAAATGAAGAGGACGAAGCCTATTAGCAGCTCAGTGCCAGCGAAGCAGAAGCGGGGAGGGAAGCGGATTTGTGGGGGGAAGGGGCCGGGACCTTGAGCTGGGGATGGCTATATCGGTCCTGGGTTTCAGAGGAGCTGCTGGGGGGGCCTAGACCCTCTGCTTGGGCCAGAGCTCCAGCAGCAGAGCATCTGCAGCTACAGGGATGGGCATGGTCCCTGTGCCAAGGCTGTCGCTGTCCTGGTGCTCACATCAGTTGAAAAAAAAGGGAAGTGATTCCAAAACAGGGTCTGGAGCAGGCTGGTGCAGAAACATTCCGTGCTCTCCTGGATCCAAAGGCTTTTCTACTGTCTCTTGCTGCTGGGGGATGGGGTTACCCCACGTTCTGTGTGAACCTTTTAGGGACCTCTCTGAAGTGCAAGAATCCTCGTGGAGTCTGTGGGAAGGGCTGAGCTGATGATGGGTCCAGCTCTTGTGCCTCAGTTTCCCCAGGTGCTGAGCCATCCCGTGGCTGACATGGACGGGGGGCATCTCCCTCCTCCCGTCCAGCAGTGACCATTATTAACCCCATGGTTTCCCCCCTCTCCCCATCCCCCGCAGCCCAAATCGAGGTGATCCCGTGCAAGATCTGCGGGGACAAATCCTCAGGGATCCACTACGGTGTCATCACCTGCGAAGGCTGCAAGGTGAGCCCGGGGCCGCCGGGTGCGGGCAGGGGGGCGGGCAGTGTGGGCTGGCTTCCAGCCGGGCACGCTCCCAACGCCTCCCGTCCCATCCCGGGCAGGGTTTCTTTCGGAGGAGCCAGCAGAACAACGCCAGCTACTCCTGCTCCCGGCAGAGGAACTGCCTGATCGACCGCACCAACCGCAACCGCTGCCAGCACTGCCGCCTGCAGAAATGCCTGGCGCTGGGCATGTCCCGCGACGGTGAGTCCTGCCCGGGACCACCCATCCCTCCTCGGAGCGAGCCAGGCACCCAGGAGGAAGCTGCTTCCCCCCAGGGCCAGCGCGGTGCAGGGAGGGTTTGGGAAGCAAGAAGCGTTTTTGTGTTTTCCGTGGGAAAATCTGGTTCAGTTTGGTTTGACCCAGGGTGGGTCTGGGATGGGGGGGTGCATCCAGGGGGGTCCCAGCCCTGCCTGGGGATCAGAGACCCCCAGACCAGGCATACCCCGGGGGTCAGGACATTTCCCAGGGCAGTGGGTGGTCGTGGCTTTGCCCTGGGGGATGAGGCTGCCCTGACCCGGCCGTGTCTCCCCGGGGCAGCGGTGAAGTTTGGCCGCATGTCCAAGAAGCAGCGGGACAGCCTCTACGCCGAGGTGCAGAAGCACCAGCAGAGCCAGGAGCAGAGCGGGGGCACCAAGGACGAGCCTGAGCCCCTGAGCCGCGTCTACACCACGAGCGTCAGCAGCGGCCTCTCGGACCTGGACGACATCTCCACGCTGTCAGACGGGCTCCTCTTCGACTTCCCCCTGACCCCCGACGGCGGCAGCACCTACTACAACCTGGACCTGCTGGCCTCGGCACAGCCCTCGCCCGACCAGTCCAGCCTGGACGTGGCTGATGCCACGCTCATCAAGCAGGAGTCCATCTATGAGCTGATGCTGGAGCCGGCGCTGCTGGCACACGGGGCGCTGGAGGGTGCCCAGCTGCCCCCTGACATCTCTGTCCTGGAGATTGGTGAGCACCAGGGTGGTGCTGGGCACGTGTGGGGTGTGTGGCCCCAAGGATGGTGCCTGGAGCCATCCCAGCACCTTGCAGGGTGTACCCAGCTCTGGGGACACATACCTGGTCTAGGGGAAGGTGTCCCTGCCCATGGCAGGGGTTGGAATGAGATTTAAGATGAATAAGTGGATGGGATTTAAGCTTCCAACCCAAACCCTTCTGGGATTCTAAGATAGGGAGCCGAGCCTCAGCTCTTGGAGCAGCCCCAAGGCTCCCTGATGGAGCTCAGCACACCCAGGGTCATGTGGCACATCCCCTGCTTGCTTTAGGCTCAGCCTGGCTGCCCCATCTGTCCCCACAGCCCCGTGACACCATGTGAGAGCCCCACCACCCTCCCAGCCCTCAGCCCCAGCAGCCAGAGGAGAGGAGGGGGTTGGGGTCCCCAGGTCTCACTGCCGCTGTCCCCACCTTGCAGACCGGGTGGCCCAGAACGTGGTGAAGTCTCACCTGGAGACGTGCCAGTACACCACGGAGGAGCTCAAACGCCTGGCCTGGAGCCTCTACTCCCCCGAGGAGGTCCGTGCCCTGCAGAGCAAGGTGAGTGCCACTGTCACAGCCCCTGCCACAGCCACTGTCCCCTGGGGCTACGCTGAGGTGGGGAGGAAGGTGAGGAGGGTCTGTCAGTGCTTTGGGAGCTGCCCAGAGGGGAGTTTGCAGCTCACACCCAGGTGTCCTAGTGCCACCACCCCCGTGGATGGCACAGCACTGGGGTCTCGTCCCTGCCCTAGGGTGCCCCAGGGCTGGGGTGCCACAGGGCTGGGGTGCCAGGGGCCAGCACACCCTGAGAGTGTCCCCTCTGTGCCACAGAGCTGCGAGGCCATGTGGCAGCAGTGCTCGCTGCAGATCTCCAACGCCATCCAGTACGTGGTGGAGTTTGCCAAGCGCATCGACGGCTTCATGGAGCTCTGCCAGAACGACCAGATCATCCTCCTGAAAGCCGGTAAGAGGGGCAGCCCCACCGTCCCCCTTGTGTCCCTGCCACCCCCCTTTGTGTCCCCACTGTCCCCCTCCTGTCCCCAACACCTCTCCCAAGCGGCAGCTGTGGGGCCAGAAGCAAATTCCATCTTTTCTCTTGGCTGGTGCTTTCCTTTTGGGGTCCCCTCCCTCACTGCCCCAGTTCTCCCAGTGCTGGGGGAGCAGGTGCTGGGCTGGGAGGAGCTGAAGGTCACGGTTAAGGGCGATGCCGAAGGAGGGCACGTGGGGAGTGGCTGCCTTGGGCAGAGGCTTTTCTCCATCCAAATGTCACCCAGAAACTGGGCTGGAAATGAGAACAGAAGGTTTTCCCCTGGGAGAAGGGGTGCCAAGCTCAAACAGGAGCAGGGAGGATTGAGAGAAAAGGATTGGCCCCTTTTCCCAAGAGAGTGGGAAGAGGAGGATGATGGCAGCGCACACCCATGTCCCCCACCCTTCCATCTGCCCTGCCCAGGCCAGGGAGCTGAATGTGCAAAATCCCCAAAACACTGAAAATCCTCATAGTTTCTAACCTGTCAGAGCTTGGGAGCTGAGATTAGCACCCAGCACTGGGGACATGTGCCAGTGTCCCAGTGGGGTGCTGTACCCCAGAGCCAGAGCTGGCCATGCCTGATGCGCTGGAGTTTAACTCATTCTTTCATTTCTTCCTTCCATTTTCTTTTTATTTATTTTGTTCTCACCCTTTCCTCTCTCTCGGTGCTCCACCACAACCTCGGTCTCTCTGTGCCTGGCTGTGAATGACTGGATAATATTTCCCTTTGGTGAAATATTGTGGTCACAATTGGACACCCAAAAAACCCAACCAATCCCAAAAACCCAAACTGGATTTGTTGAAATACCCATTCTGCTCATGGGAATGAATAATCTGGACCTCAAACGTGCACTGGGGGCTCTCCTCTTTCTTCCATTTGGTCCTGGGGTGATGGAAACCCCCCGACCTTCCCCGCCCTGCCCTGCCCTGCCCTTGTCTGCGCTCTCTCTGCCTACATCAGGTTGCCTCGAGGTGCTCCTGATCCGCATGGTCCGAGCGTTCAACCCCTTGAACAACACCGTCCTCTTCGAGGGCAAGTTCGGAGGGATGCAGATGTTCAAATCTCTGGGTAAGAGCTGCTGAGCTGCCCCTCCCTCAGGGCTCTCCTCCTTCTCCTTCTCCTTCTCCTTCTCCTTCTCCTTCTCCTTCTCCTTCTCCTTCTCCTTCTCCTTCTCCTTCTCCTTCTCCTTCTCCTTCTCCTTCTCCTTCTCCTTCTCCTTCTCCTCCTTCTCCTTCTCCTTCTCCTTCTCCTTCTCCTTCTCCTTCTCCTTCTCCTTCTCCTTCTCCTTCTCCTTCTCCTTCTCCTTCTCCTTCTCCTTCTCCTTCTCCTTCTCCTTCTCCTTCTCCTTCTCCTTCTCCTTCTCCTTCTCCTTCTCCTTCTCCTTCTCCTTCTCCTTCTCCTTCTCCTTCTCCTTCTCCTTCTCCTTCTCCTTCTCCTTCTCCTTCTCCTTCTCCTTCTCCTTCTCCTTCTCCTTCTCCTTCTCCTTCTCCTTCTCCTTCTCCTTCTCCTTCTCCTTCTCCTTCTCCTTCTCCTTCTCCTTCTCCTTCTCCTTCTCCTTCTCCTTCTCCTTCTCCTTCTCCTTCTCCTTCTCCTTCTCCTTCTCCTTCTCCTTCTCCTTCTCCTTCTCCTTCTCCTTCTCCTTCTCCTTCTCCTTCTCCTTCTCCTTCTCCTTCTCCTTCTCCTTCTCCTTCTCCTTCTCCTTCTCCTTCTCCTTCTCCTTCTCCTTCTCCTTCTCCTTCTCCTTCTCCTTCTCCTTCTCCTTCTCCTTCTCCTTCTCCTTCTCCTTCTCCTTCTCCTTCTCCTTCTCCTTCTCCTTCTCCTTCTCCTTCTCCTTCTCCTTCTCCTTCTCCTTCTCCTTCTCCTTCTCCTTCTCCTTCTCCTTCTCCTTCTCCTTCTCCTTCTCCTTCTCCTTCTCCTTCTCCTTCTCCTTCTCCTTCTCCTTCTCCTTCTCCTTCTCCTTCTCCTTCTCCTTCTCCTTCTCCTTCTCCTTCTCCTTCTCCTTCTCCTTCTCCTTCTCCTTCTCCTTCTCCTTCTCCTTCTCCTTCTCCTTCTCCTTCTCCTTCTCCTTCTCCTTCTCNCTCCTGTCCCTCTGGAGCCCAGACAAGGCTGGAATTTGCAGCCATATGAGTGTCCAGGACCCCCCTTCACCCATCTCATCTCCCTAAACCTTTCCAAGCCCTGGGTGCAGCCGGGTCCTGCTGCTGGGTGTGCAGAGCAGTGGCAGTGACAGTGTCCCCGCTGTCCCCTGCCCAGGCTGTGACGACCTCATTGGTGCCGTGTTCGAGCTGGGGAGGACCCTGTGCCGCCTGCAGCTGTCGGATGAGGAGCTCGCCCTCTTCACTGCTGCCGTGCTGCTCTCCCCAGGTACTGGGGGCTGTGGGGAGGGCCCCATGTGCAGGGGTGTCCTGTGGGGACAGGGACCCCATAAACCTCAGCACTGCTTCCTTGGTGGACGATTTGAGTTACTCCTGGGAGGGGAACTTGCATCCTGGAAAGGAAAAATGCATCTAAAGATGCACAAAATGCATCTGTGAAATCTTGGTGTGAAGAGAATCCATGTCAGCCATGGTGGGGTGGGGATTATAGAGAGGAGCCCAAGTGTCCCTAAAACCATCCTGGAGGGCAGGAAGGGCTAAAAGAGCCAGGGGCCACTGCCCTGTGCCTGTGGTGACTCTGTCCTTCCTCTCCCCCAGACCGCCCTTGGCTGACCGAGTCCAAGAAGGTGCAGAAGCTCCAGGACAAGATCTACGTGGCCCTGCAGCACGAGATCCAGAAGAAACACTCCTCTGAGGACAAGCTCTCGAAGGTAGAAGCACAGGAGACCCAGCCAGGGCTGCAGGGGTGTCTGAGCTGGGGGATGTGGCTGTACCACAGCTCGTGAGCCACACGGGCATTTTGGAGAGTGAGACCTCAAACCTGTCAAAGGAGGAGAAGAATTTCTCCTTCCAAGGGCTGTGAATCTCCCTTGTGGTGCAGGCAGAGGCAGCACCGTGCTGCTGAACCTGGCAGGGCATCAGGAAGTGGGGATTTTTTTAGGCAAAAGGAGCCATTTGGGAATGCTTTGACCTGCACAGATCTGGGGTGGGAAGGAGTCCCCTCCGTGGGAAGATGTGGGTTTGGGGTGAGGCCAGGTTGCTGCTGGGCTGTCCTAAGGTGAGGAGTTTGCTGGTGCCCAGGGCCAGGCAAAGCCAGTGGTCCCCAAACCCACCCACTGTGCCAGGGAAGGGGGAACAGCGGTGCAAAGGACAATTGGGAGCCCAGTGGTCCCCAAACCCCCCAGCTTGTCCCCAAGGGAGGGGGAACAGTGGCATCAGGACCACTACACCCACTGTCCCAGTGCTCACCAGTTCCTTCTCTCCCTGCAGATGGTTTCCAAGCTGCCCTTGATGAAGACCATTTGCAACCTGCACTTGGACAAGCTGGAATTTTTCCGTCTCCTGCACCCAGAGACTGCCATGAACTTCCCCCCCCTGTATAAGGAGGTTTTCAACTCGGAGCTTCAGTACAGCGACCCCCGGGAGAGCTAAGGGCAGGAGCCAGCGCCCCCTTCGAGTTCTCCAAAACTTGGGGAAGAACTGCACTTCAGAGGTTTGGGGCAATTTATTTAAATCAAATAATCAAACTCAAGAGAACCCCGGGGGGGGCTGCGGTGCCTCCCTGGCCCCATCTCCTCGCTGTGGATTGCAATAGCTCTTGAATGTAAAGCACCTTGAAGGAAAAAGCAAACGGACTTTGCCATACCAGTGAAATGAATGTGAAATCTCTGCTGGGGAGAGGAGATGCTCCTGGCAGTGGGGAGGGACCGGCTGCTCCCGGTGCCACGGGAGGAGGGAGTGCCCTTCCCGCTGTCCCGGCTGCGCTCTCCACCTCCGGTTTTTATTTCTTTATTTTTTAATTATTATTTTTATTTTTATTGTTGTTTTTTTTTTTTTTTTAACCCAAACACCAGGCATGGGATAAAGAAGGGGCAATGCTGACTCGACTGGGTCGGGTTGGGGCTGGAGCTGAGGAGAGGGAAAAGACAGAGCCTTTGCTTTATTTCATCTCCCATGGGTGCAGTGGGGCCCCAGGAGCTTGGCCAAGAAAGGTCTGGCTGTGGCTGGTGGGGGATTCAGCACAAGAGTTTCCTGTGGAGGAGGCTGGTTTGAGGGAAAAGATGCCCAGTGCTGCAGAGGGAAAGTTTTTCAGGGTCCCCATGCCCTCCATCACAGCATTTTCCCAAATTCCCAGCCAGCTGCTTGTGCAGCCAGGGAACCACCGACTTTACAGAGCCAATTCAGCAGGTTCACCTGCCTCGTGCCACCTTGGTGCATCCCCAAAACTTTTCCAGGCCTGTGGCACTTCAGGCAGAGCCCAAATCCTGGCCATCCCACCCTAGAGGCACCGTGGCCACTGGAGGGGCCACCCTGTCCCCATGGTGGCCGCAGCAGTGGTGGCTCTCTGGGTGCTGCTGTTGAGTGCAGCTCTCTAATCAATCCCATTAAATCTGCCCCATGGTTCAGCACCCCGAGGAGGGTTTGGGACCTTCCTCCACCCAGCCCACAGCTGGTCCCATTCCCCAGTTCCCCCTTCCCACACCACACACGGCTGCTGCAGGTTGAGTTGGACCCAGGCCTCCCCCTCAGTGAGCTCCCCAGAACTGTTATTTTGGGAGTCATTCTTGAGTTAGCAGGATTTAGAAGCTTTTCAGGGGGAGAAAATGCCTGATGGAGTCAAGGGGAAGTGAAAGGTCCTTATTCTTTCCCTTCAAGGAATAAGGGTGGTTGGAAGGAATGTGGTGTTTGGGACCTGCTGCTCCTTTTGGGAGGCTCCAAAGGGGCTGAAGGGAAGGATTTGTGGGGTGATGCTGTTCTAGGCCACAGCAGCAGGGGATGCTTGAGAGACTCTGTGGCTCTGCAGATGGATTTTTCTGTCCCTGTTCCTGCTCCCGCTGCAGCAAATGCCAAAAAAACTACAAGGGAAAAATCTGCTCTGAGGCAGCCCCAGTTTCTGCTGACAAAGGGCTAAAATCCCAAGCCCGTTCCTGCTTTGTGCTGATTCCTCGTGCACCCAATCCCATCCTCCAGCTCGGATCATCCCCAGGCAAGAGCCAAAACCTTTGGATCCACAACTGCACCCTTTAAACTGCACGAGCAGCTTTCTTAGTGACCTGAGGGATACTCCTGCTTTTATTAAAAGACCTCCTAGGGAAGACCATGGACCAACCTCGACGAGGGAAGCCTCCCCGGGAAGCCGATGGGATTTCTGCTCCGCCCGAAGGCAGAGGGAAATGCGGGACCGCGTTCCTCCCCGGCAGCTCCCCCTGCAGCCCTGGGTTTGCTGAGCACATCCGAACTGCTGCTGGGAGAGGATTGGAGCCCTCCAGCCTCGGCTCCCTCTCCTCTGGAGCCAGGTCTGTGGGAAAGGCTGCTGGCCCTCCCTGGCCCCCACGTCCAGTGCCAATGCGTCGCTGTCCAGCGCAGCGCCCACGGGGCGGGGATGTGCCCGGCTCCTCTCCTGCCCTCTCCAAAGCTGGGGCACAAGCGAGAAGTCAGTACTGCCTTTTACATCCAGAGGGTTGTGCCTTTTTTTGGGGGGGGAAGCATCATTTCCGACAGCCCCGTTCACTTCCCAGGAGAAGCACCCTCGGAACGGGACTTTGCTTCTTGGCAGGAGCGGCCGCGCTGCCGTGCTCGGAGGGAACAGCCCGTGGGTGTTTGGAAACGTTTGGGGGGAAAAGAGAAAAGGAAAAAAGAAAACAAAAAGAGCACACCCCCTTCTTCTGGCCCTCAGTATTCGTCAGTCAACACACACCGATGGTCAACGCCACCGACTTCATTTCATCTGGCAAAGAACCCAGGAAAGCACCTTAACCCGGGAACAGGCGGGGCTGCTCTGCCTCACAGCCCAGCCCGTGGGGAGAGATTCTGGATTCTTCTGAGCAATAAGAGCCCCCCGTGGGAGCCTAGGGAAGACTGGAAGTATTAAACACGTGTAACTCGACCTGCCAAACCGCGGGAACCTGCACTTTTCAGTTCTTTCAAGGAACCGACTTGATTCGATGATTTTTTTTTTTTTTTTGGGAGGGGATAAAGTGATTCGGTATCGATTTGGTGATTCCTGGCCTGGGACGGGTGCCATGCATGGAAAGGGATGGAAAGGGATGGAAAGGCATGGCAGGGGATGGCAGCCCCTGCTGTGGGCTCGCCAGGGCTGTGCCAAGGTCCCTCACCCCCGCTGGGCCACCCAGAGCTCCGAGCTCACAGGGAAAGGGTGAACGACAAAGCCTGGGCAGAAATGCCCGAAAAAGGGAGATTTCTGCTCTCCCCTGTGCCCAGTGGAGAGGGTGCCCAGAGGGGAGGGTGCCCAGGAGCCCCCAGATAGCTCCGTGCTCTGTGCTCAGTGTCTCAGAGACGCTCCCATCCCAGCATGGGACGCTCCTTTCCAGCAGCCCTGGGCAGCCTCAGCCGCCAGCAATGGCTCTTTTCCAGACCAAGATTAATTTAGTGTTTGTTTGTCTGCTCTGGCAGTTTAGCTGAGTGTCCATTTCCACCCACAGAACCCTCACACTGTGTATAAAGATGGATCAAAAATATATATAATATATATTCTTGTGAATGTTGGTGCAAAAGAGAAAAATATATAAAGTTTCAGTCGGTTTTATGTTATTTTTTATCTCTATGAATGAAAGGAAGAAATGGAAAACCTTTTCTTTCCATTTACCACCCCTCCACACACACCTACCTGTAGATACCAACAGGTTTTATGGAAATGTTTTACTTTTTAGATTTAGGAAAATGCTTCTGTTCTCATTGAATGTTCTGTCTTGTAAGATTGTAATTTCTATTTTTTTAAAGAAAAGAAAATAACTAAATAAAATTTCCTCTTTCAGACCAGTCATCTTAGGAAGGGAGGGCAGGGGAGGGAGAAACGTTTATTTAAGGACAAAAACTGTTGTTGGAATTTTTCATAACATTAAATAAAAAGTAATATAATGTATGGATGACAACCTTTTTACTGAGGTGTGTTCTATAGGTACATAGATGTATATTGCACTAAGTTTACAGGAAGAAAAATAAAATCTGTTTCACAAGGTTAAAAAAAATATAATGTTGGAAATAGTGATTTTGAATTTTAGCAAAGAGTGAGAGTGGAAGTGAATCCCTCAAAATTATGGAAAAACTTTTAATTTCTTCCCTGGGTTAAAGACTGAGCTGTACCAGACTGGTTTGGGTTAGAGGGACCTCAAAGCCCCTGCAGTGCCACCCCTGCCATGGCAGGGACACCTCCCACTGTCCCAGGCTGCTCCCAGCCCTGTCCAGCCTGGCCCTGGGCACTGCCAGGGATCCAGGGGCAGCCACAGCTGCTCTGGGCACCCTGTGCCAGGGCCTGCCCACCCTCACACCCAACAATTCCTGCCCAAATCCCATCCATCCTGAGCAGGATTTGGGCATAAGGGGAGATTTCAGACACTGGGAGGGGTTCTTGCTTCACTTAATGCCAAGAGCACAACAAAGTGAGCCAGGAGTTGGCTGGAGCAGTGCCCTGACCTGTGTTTGGTGTGGAGCCCTTGGAAACATTTCCCAGCCCCTCTTCATGCTCCAGCCTGGGCACTCCAGGGAAGAGCAGAGGTCTGGGAAGGTTCCTCATCTGAGAATCCTGTTCAAGCATCCCCTGAGCTGAGGGACAAGGACTGCACCTGGCAGTACCAGGGACACATTTCAGGGCAGGAGATTGGAGACAGCTCTGGGGGGATGGTGCATCTGTGGGAAGGGATCAGGGAAGCTGAGGAGCATTTGGGAGTAACTTTCAAACAGTTCCCAGTCCTAGAAAGGAAAGAACACCCCAGATATAGCAGAGCATAACACAGAGATGTTCATGGATGTCCTGGATTTAACAAGGGTGCAAGGACCTGGATGCCAGGCACCAACCTCTGCTCTGGGACAGGGACAGGAGCCCAGGAAGCGCTGGAGCTGTGTCAGGCTTGGGCTGGAGCTCAGGGAAAGGTTCTGCCCCCCGAGGGTGCTGGGGCACTGCCCAGGCCCCCCAGGGAATGGTCCCAGCCCCAAGGCTGCCAGAGCTGCAGGAGCTCTCAGGGATGCTCAGGGTGGGATTGTTGGGGTGTCTGTGCAGGGACAGGGGCTGGACTGATGATCCTGTAGGTCTCTGCTGACTCAGAATATTCCAGAATTCTTCAAATCTCTGCTCTGGGTGCAGACAGGTCAAAGGGATCACTGGGTGTGAAATGGGGACCATAATGGATGAAATCTCATCCTCATTCCCTTCTCCTCCCCTGTGAATCTCCCCTGGGTGTCCATTCCCTACTGCCTGCAGTGCAGCTCCAGTGTCCCTCAGCAGCACAGCTGGGCTGTCCAGGAGCTGTGGAGCAGAGGAAAATCACGAAAAATGATCCTTGGAGCAGCAGGGTCAGTCAATGCCAGCTCCTCCTGCTGCTCTCTGCCATTCCCATGGGAAAACACGGCTCCACATTTCCCATTGCAGGATAAATCCTGGCTGCTCCCAAGAGCAGGGGAACAGCCTGAGACAAGGCACAACCTGTGGAGATGTTGGGAAAGGCCATCACTGACTCTGGGGGTGCAGGGAGAGCGGATCTGGGGTGTGCAGGGCACCGCTGTGCCCAATGTGGGAGCACCCAGGGTGCCACCCTTGGATTGCTGCACGCTGGCATTTTGGCTTTCATTTTAAAAATACGTGTCGTTCCCCCCCACCCCCACCTCCGTTTCTTTGGTGTATTTCGGGAGACTAAAACAGATTAAAGCATGGCAAATCCATTTAAAAACTCCTCGTGGAGAGCTGCTCTTTAAAGAAAAAAATTGTTTGGGAAAAATGGCTCCAAGGGAGAAGCTGGGAATTGTCTAGGAGGTTTCAGAGCTCAAGCCCGGGGTCAGGGTGGGCTCTGGCGGGACGGGATCCCATGGGACAGGGGACAGGGGACAGGGGTTCGGGGGTGGCCCCGCTGTCCCCCAGGAGCGCTCCCTCTCTTACTGGTCCAGCCGCACTCGATTTACTGGGGCCGAGTGACCTCTGCTGGTTCACACCCAAACATTCCCTGCGTGTCGATGATCCGGACGGGTGGGGACAGCAGAGCTGACCCTGCCCTCCAAAAAACACCCGTCCCGCTGGGAAATCCTCCAGCGGCGCCGCCTTGGGGACAATCCCCGGCAAAACGGGACAGCCCGGCCAGAGCAGTGAGCCCCAGGCGCGGGACTGCAGGGAAGCACGGTGGGGTTGGGCGAAAATTCAGGGAAAGTTTAGGGAAAATTTAGGGAAAATTTAGGGAAAGTTTAGGGAAAGTTTAGGGAAAGTTTAGGGAAATTTTTCAGAGAGAGGCCTCAGCATCCGCTCAGCTGAGAGGGATGAGCCTGATATCCCTGGAGCTGGGAGTGACAGAAACCACGGCCCCAGAGCTTGGAACTCTTTTTAAAGTCAAGTTGGGTTTTTATACACTCCAGAATTAACACGATTTGCAGAGACCTCGGAGAGGGATCCCTGCCTACAATAAGGAATCTGATGTGGTGAAAATGAG
>VXBR01004371.1:134843-159745 GCA_013400215.1 Cisticola juncidis
GACGGGCCGGGTGTGGGCAGGAATCGGGGACAGCCCGGGCGCGGGAGGGAACGGGGGCGGCCCCGCTGGGAGCCGCTATCGAGGGCAGCGGGCGGGAGCAGCCGGGCCGGGCCGTGTCCCGTGTGAGACCCCCAGCCCCGGAGCTGCCGGCCCCATCCGCTCCCGAGGGGCTCTCGGGATCGCCTCCCGCGGCTCCTTCCCGGCTTGGCCCCGGGGACACGGCTGGCAGCGCTCGGGGGACACGGTGGGGACACAGCCCAGCGGCCCCGCTCCCGCCGGGGAGGTTCGTGACAGGGATTCTCCGGGGGATTTGAGGGTGAACCCCTCTGATCTGTGTGGTTCGGGTACCGGAGATGAGAGTGCTGCCCGCGACAGACAGCACCTGGATGTGGTAGTTTTATTTCCCCTTTAAATTTCCCCTTCTAATTTCTGGTCTCAGCGTCTTGTAACTCTCTCGAGAAACTCCTTTGTGGAACCTGTGATGAAGGGAGCAGTGGGTTAGAAATTAAGCAATTGGTGAATTAATTTATCTGCATTTCAGTGTTATTCTGGGCTGATTATTATTTTTGCTGCTGTCTGCATTCCAATTCTTCTGTGTGAGGCCAGTTTGAGCAGGTGACAGGGGGTGGAATAGACTTGTGTCCTCAGCACAGGTATTTCTGTGCTTTCTGTCTTCTTGAGCAGTTTGAGTTCCTGTTCCTGAGCAGCCACGCTTCACTTCTGGATGTGGTTGTACCAAAATCAATATTTGTCTGCTGTGGGTTTTGCACAGGCAAATCAAGGCTGCTGCCCACCTGCTGAGGTATAGGGCTGTGTAAACAGGCTGGGGGAGCCCTAAGGGGAGTTGTTTCCAATTCTGCTGTCTCCCCAGCTCCAGGATGGGGGGAGATGGGCAGCAGAAGCTCCTGTGTAGCCAGGAGTCCTCACAAGGCTCCTGGAGTTTGGAGCTAATCTTGGAATGACGTGGGAGAGGAATAACCCTTGTACCTTCACTGTTCCCTGCTCCTTTTCTCAGGGCACTGCTGCCATACAGTTTCCCCATTCTCCCTGGTTGTGCTGGGTGGCTTTTGGAGTTATTTTTTGGCTGGTTGTGTCACTGCAGGGACAGTGTCCCACCCTGTCCAGGCTGGTGGTGCATCAGGGAGAGGAAACAGCAGCAAAGCCAGGCTGTGTCAGCTGTGGGTTTATAATGCTGAGCTGATTGTTTGGAGTGGCTGTTCCTGCCCTGGGCATTCTGGGAAGTTCCTGGTAAGAGCTGGGTAAAGGCATCTGGAAGAGGCTCAAACCCAGCCTTTTGTCTTGAAACCAGTGCAGAGCCACTGCTTTCTCTTTAAATTCAACTGGAGAGATCATGAGAAAAGCTTTTGCTTGTGTTGGGAGCACCAGAGGCTGCACTGATTCCCTGCCGAGCTGGGTGGTTCCAAATCCAGTTCTCCCAGATCTCTGCAGGGGTCTCAGCCCTTTAGGCTCTGGGGTCTTCTGGCTCAGGGGGGTTCTGAAAGCCTGATGTTCTGCTCAGCTTGGAGCACTGTCAGGAGATGTGTGCTGTGCCCAGGTTTCTCATTCCACTTGTGTTCCCACGTTAAATCCCTGTTGAGGAGGGAGTGTGGACAGTTCTGCTCTGTGCTGGGATCCTGCCCCTCTGTTTGCTCTTGGCAAAGTGCTCTGGGTGAAGCCCTGGAGCACAGGATTGTGTGGAAGCTCTTGGCCTCGCTGTATCCCAGAGTCACAGAGTCCTCAAAGCTGGAAAAGACTCCAAGGTCATCGAGTCCATCCTGTGGCCAGTGCCCAGCTTGTCCCCAGCCCAGAGCACTGATTGCCACATCCAGGGCTTCCTTGGACACCTTCAGGGATGGGGACTCCAATCCTCCCTTGGCAGCCCATACCAAGGCCTGACCACCCTTTCCATGCAGAAATTCCTCCTGATGTCCAACCTGAACCTCCCCTGGCACAACCTGAGGCCGTTTCCTCTTGTGCTGTCATTTGTTCCTTGGGACCAGAGTCATCAAATCAGAGTGGAAATATAAAGGCAGTACAGAAAATATCCTAAAGCAAGGACTCAGAAACTGGGGGATTTGTTGGATGGAAAGTTTGGGATATTGGGCTCTTCTGAGATTGGCTGGGACATCTGCAGGACACAGGGCAGCCCACGTGCTGTGAATCTGGTCTTGGGGACATGCCCCAGGTCACTTGGTGACTTGGTGACTTGGGTTTATGGCAGGAATGAATTCAGCTCTTCCACCTCCCTGTCACTGCTCCTCTTTTGGGCTGGCCTTTGCTTGTCCTCTGCCACCTTTCTGTGGTAGTGGAGAAAAAGTTAGGGAGAAATAACAAACTTTTAAAACTATTTCATATGGGAAGAATGAAGCAGAGGACTAAGGGGTAAACAGGAATGCAGGGGATACTCTGTAAATTTGCTGCTGATACTAAACTGCGAGGAGCTGCTGACTCCCTGGAAGGCAGAGGCACCACAGAGAGTCCCTGACAAACGCTGGGGCTGAGCAACCCCCAACCATGTGACAAGTGACAAGGGCAGTGTCAGATCCTGCCCTGGGATGGGGCAGCCCTGGATGCAGGGACAGACTGGGAATGAGAGGCTGGAGAGCAGCGCCCTGGGAAGGGACCTGGGGGTCCTGGGCAGTGCAAGTTGGATCTGAGTCACTGCTGAGTCCTGGCAGCCCAAAGGGCCACCGGGGCCAGGGAGGGATTGTCCTGCTCTGCTCTGGGGCAGCCTCACCTCCAGTGCTGGGGGCACTTGGGGCACCACAAGATCAGAAGGGTCCAAAGCTGCTGGAGAGTGCCCAAAGGAGGGACACGGAGCTGGGCAAGGCTCTGAGGAGAGGCTGAGGGCACTGGGCTCGTTCAGCTGCAGCAGAGGAGACTGAGGGGAGGCTCCTCGGGGGCTGCAGCTCCTCCTGAGGGGAGGCAGAGGGGCAGGGGCTGAGCTCTGCTCTGGGACAGGAGCCCAGGGAGGGCTGGAGCTGTGTCAGGGTTGGGCTGGAGCTCAGGGAAAGGTTCTTCCCCCCGAGGGTGCTGGGGCACTGCCCAGGCTCCCCAGGGAATGGTCCCAGCCCCAAGGCTGCCAGAGCTGCAGGAGCTCTCAGGGCGGGATTGTTGGGGTGTCTGTGCTGGGACAGGGGCTGGATCAATGATCCCTGAGTGTCCCTTGCAGCCCAGGATATTCCAGGATTCTGTGATACTCAAAATGTGCCTCAGAGCAGATTCCCACAGGTGTTCTTCACAAAATTTTCCCTAATCTGAGATGGTGCAGTTTCACACTGCAGTCACAGTTAGAGGAATCATGTTGTTGTCTGCCTAGAAAAACAGCAGTGCTTGTGTTGGTGTCTTGGTTTGAGAGGGAAGTGGTGTCCCTGGAACTCACACAGGGCATTTTGTCTGTGAGATCCTGGTGAAGACAAACTCCAACTGTCTCCAGTGGACTCCTGAGTCATGTGCACTGGACTGTGAACTTGGGAGTCATTCACTGACCATGGATGAGCACAGTGGAAAAAGGAAGTTCACTTCACACTGAGGTTTCCTTAGCATGTGTGGGATTTTCCACCCTCCACAAACAGCGGGTAATAGATGGAGAAAATCTCTGCAGCAAGTGCAGAGTGTTGGGTTTCACCTATTTCAAATAAAACTGAAAATATCCAGGTGAATAGAGATCTAATTTACATATTGGAGAGTGTTTATAAAAGGGCGTAGTGACAAGGGGCAAAGGGAAATGGCTTCAATCTGACAGAGGGCAGGGTCAGGTTGGATACTGGGGAGAAATTCTTGGGAAGAAGCTCCCTATCCTTTTACCAGGAGCTGAGAAGGTTAGAATATCCCAGGAAGTGATTACTCTGTGTAAAACATGGCCATGTGTGCTTATCCTTGCTGAAAGATGTGTTCATAATGCTGCTTTGTGAGTCCAAACCACATCTTTCTGTGGAAGGGCATGCATCACCAGAATGCTGCTTTGTCTGGGGGGTTTATTTAATTATTTGAGTTAAAGCCTCTCCACAGCACCACAGGTCTCCTTGAGAGGAGGGCACAGGAAAAACGTTGTTTGGCCATTGCAGGAAGCCCATTGTCAAGCCAGGAATGTCCCCCTCAGTCTTTCCTTCTGATCCCTTTTCTAGTGGACACCTCTCTGCAGCTGTAGGACACAACACTGAAGTGCAGTAGCTAAATACTCCTCCTCTGCAGAAGGGCCTTATTTACAGGCTCATTCTTCAGTAAACCATTCCTCTCAGTGCTTGAGTTCCTGGGCCATTTGTTCTCCCCCCAGAATTCACAGACCTCAACAGGGAGCAGCTGCAGAAGGGTGGGGTGAAGTTTTCATGGTGTTCTTAACTGTCTTCATCCTTTTGTTTTCTATTCACACATTTGAAAAATGCAAAGCAAAAGGCTCCCATTTCCAAACCATCAGATACAAAGCAGTGTTGGGCAGTGTTGGGGTTGAGGGACAGCCCTGAGGGCTCAGCTGGGGCAGGGATGGGTCCCTGAGCAGCTCCCAGGGGACAGAGCCTCCTGTCCACACTTTGGGGCTTCCTAGAGACTGGCCCAGGAAAACAATATGTTCTCCTCTGTGCAGACATATTTGAGCTTGTGCATCTCTGCAGGGGAAGGACAGGCTGCTGGTACAGTCCTGGGTGCTGTTGTCTCCATGGGCTGGGTTTGAGTAGTTCAAATGAAAAGCAAAAACAACCCAACAAAACAGCCAGTGCAGAACTGCAGCCTGCAGGCCTTACCTGGGGCACAGCACCGAGGTGCAGCAAAGGGGAAGCAGCTGCTGGAAATCCTGAGGGATTTGGATACCGTGTGGCTCTTTTGACCCTGCTGCTGTGGCTGCTGTCTGTGTTTTAGGGACAGATTTTAATCCAGACTGCCTTCATTTCTGTCCGACTCCACAGTGCTGCTTTGCAGGGCTGGTTCTGTTTCCATTCTGGGATTTGCAGGTAGGGACACATGGTGTTTTTATCCCTAAGGAAGGAGGGGTGGAATTAAAACTCAGCAAAGACTTCTCTGTGTATTTCATCTGTGGGATCAGCTCTGCCAAAATCAGCACCAAGGCTGATGCTGGGTAAACTTCCGAGGATTTGCTTCTGCCAGAGCTACAGCCACACACAGTGGTGGTAACAGGAAGAATGAATCTGCACTTGTGCAGAATTTCTAAAATAACAGGGGGTATTTGGTTTGGTTCCAGCTGATTATTTTTTCGTTAAGCAGGAGTTTAGTGCTCAGCTAACAGGGATTGTCTGTTCCAGGAACTGGGAAGCATCACAGAGAGCAGGAGCCAACAAATCTCAACACCTAAATGAGGCATTAATCTGGTGAGTTCTACACACTTCTCTTCCAGTGTATGAGCTCTGCTGGGTCCCACCTGACCTTTGTAGCTGTCCCTGGGAGCTGCAGCTGTTCTGGCAGGGGCTCCTGAGCATCCTCAGCCTTTGCCAGGGAGTGCCAGGTGTCGGAGTCCAGGACATCCCTGTGGCCACCCTGGAGGGTTTGGGGACAAGACAGGGGGGTCTGGGACCTGTACAGGGGGGTCAGAGCCTCACGCAGAGCCCAGGAGGACACTGATTCTGACTTCTGTCCATGGGAGTGAATATTCACATGTAAGAGGAATCACACATCCTAAGATTTTAAAAATAGATAGTAGTTTGTTATAGAATATAAATATAGAAATTAAGATTCTTAGCATATGGGGCTGAAGGGACAAGATGTAGGAATTGGGGAGTGGCCCCTGTGCTCCTTGTTCTTGCTCTCATCCCCCATCTTTTCCTGAGTTGGGCTTTAGAGATTGGTTTAGAATAGAACTGACATGTTAGTGTAGGTAGTTGGTATTGGCAAAATTTTGTAAATAAAAAATACATCTTGGACAGTGGTTGGGTCGGAGATACCGATACTGGGATCTCTGACCCACCCAGTCCCTGCGTGTCCTGCTCTGCTGGGGATGCCCTGCAGAGCTGAGACAGAACTGAGAGATAATTTAGAATAAACAGCCTTGATAACACTGCTGGACTCAGCCTGTCTGCTCTGGCTTTGGTATGAAACACCCAGGGCAAAGAGAAGCCTGAAAACCTGATTACCCCGGGGAAGAGCAACCCCAGGGAAATCCCCAGGGAACAGCAACCCTGGGGAGACCCCACTGCCTCGGGGAACAGAAACCCCGAGGAGAATCTCAGGGAAAAACAATCCTGAGACCAGGGGCACATTTGTTTGCTGCTGGATAATACAAACCTTCCAGGTGGCTGAAGGAGGTGCTGCCAGAGCCTCCTCTGCACAAGGAGAAATCAGGATCCTTTCCAGGAGGCTCCAGCCTTCCTCCTTTGTAGTTTGTAGTGGGAGCCCTGGGCTGTTGTTTGTCACACACTGGGAACATTCCCAGTTCCAGGAGGTTCTCTGGGTGCTGATCAGATTTTCTTTCTCCAACAGATCTATTGCACTGTCTGAAACCTCACCAGGGAACACAGGCATCAGAAATGGCAGGTAAGACACCTCAGATATGGCAGGTAGGGACAGTGGTTTCAGAGGGTGTTCATGATGCTGTGGTGGCTGTAACGTGTCAGGAATGTGACCTGTGGCCCTTCCCAACACCTTGGTGATCCCTAGAGCTCTTCAGCTGCTTCTCTTGCCTTGGTCACACTCACTTTCCTGCTGTGTCCTGAGCTGTCACCTGAGGTTTCTGCTCAAATCATAAAGGTTCAGGTGTGACTTGCTTGGAAGTTTTATGAGGTGGAATTTATTCAGAAAAAAAGCACATGAGAATAATTCCTTCTTTCCAGAGGCTTTCCACAGTGTTCCTAGCTGTGCTATTGACATTAATCCATCCAAATTGCAGTGAAATTAGTAACAAAATTCCAACTTCTTTTAAATAAGAGGTAGTCTGAAATTTGCCTCCAGCTGCTGCTCATGGGTGATGCAGTTTGGTTTTTGAAAGCACAGGGTGCATTTGCTGATCTGATGCATTGATCCCAGTCTTGATGGGAGAACTGGAGCACTCCAAGCTCTGCAGTCAGACATGAAAAGGGGATATTTTCATGTAATTTATTTTGTCTAATCTCAGAAGTAACCAGAACAGCAGGGTCTCTGGGTGGGAGGAGGTGGGCAGCAGCTGGGGAAGAGGTGTAATCCCCAGCTTTGTGTACCTAGCAAACAGTCCTGGGGGTGTTGGGACCATTTTATGAGCTTAAAAAAATGACAAACTGCAGTGGGTGCTTGTTTTTGGCCCCACCACGTGGGAGCTCTGCACTGGGAGCTGGCAGCAGCTCTGCTGTCTGTGACAGAAGATGGCAGAGAGCAGAACCAAAGGAACAATCTGCAGCTTCAGCTATTGAAGAGGGACAGAACAAAAGTTTCCTCATCCCTCAGAAAAAAAAAATAATGTTAGAGAATCTGCTTTTACTGCATTTGATTAATCTTGGTCTTACTGGCTTCCCTAGAGACCTGTCCTTTCAGCTTTAAAATCTGTGTCCCCTCCCTTTCCCTTGATCCAGCATTGTTAAATCCCTCTCTAGGCTGCAGGGACACACTGTGCAGGAGAAATCCCATTAGGTGTTTATAGCAAACAAAAATTAACACAAAGGAGTCCAAATTCCTGTGGACTTTGAAAGCATCTGGGGGCCATCAGCTCTCAGTGGAATGGAGTCAGCAGTGGTGTTAACCAGTTACTCAAACCAGCTTGGAGGGCATCTGAATTAATGCAAAATGGGTTTAAGGCAGATGGGTGAGGAGGGGCAGAGGAGTTGATGTTTGTTTTTATCAGGACAAGTCAAATTGTGTTGGTGACTTCAGACATTACTGTATAGCTACTTCTGATGTATTCCCAGTGGGCGTTCTTACCATATTTTCTGTGTGAAAATATGCATGAGGGAAAGCCTTTTTCCTTCCTAAAGCCTGGTTGCAGCTCGAGGCTCTTCCCTGCCAACCTTCAAACGGAGCTGAGGAGCTGCTCCTGCAAAATGTCTCTTCAGGCGGAGATAATGGGAAGAGAAGGGGAACTCTTGTGCTGACAGTTCTTGTGCAGACATTTCCTCTTGTCTCCTGCACCATTTGGAGGTTTTCCCAGGACATTCTTCATCTCTTCCTCTGGTTGTTTTTAATTCTGTTTACTGAGGCTGAAGGAGGCTAGAGACAATTAGTCACAATGCCCTGGAATCAAACTTTAATCAGCTCTGGAAGGCAAGAGCAAACATTCCCAAACATGTAGGAGCACACATCCAGGCACACAGAGACAATCTGAGAGCTGACAGCAGCAGAGGATTTAGGCATTTAATTACTTGATTTTAAAACAGAAATTCTACCCAAGGTAGGGTTTTCTTCATCATATAGCTTTTGGCAGCATTTGCTGATTTATTGTCTCTGAATGCAAAGCTTTTTCTTTTCTTCTTTGTTTTTTTTTTCCTTTTTCCTAGGGCTTAACCTTGCAGGAAAAACTTGAATGTGCCCTTTTCCCATTAAAAAACTCATGTGTTTTCAAAACAAAATCATCTCTGACACAGAATCATGGAATCACAAAATGGTTTGGGTTGGAAGGGACCTTAAAGCTCATCCAGTTCCATGGCAGGGACACCTCCCACTGTCCCAGGCTGCTCCAAGCCCTGTCCAGCCTGGCCTTGGGCACTGCCAGGGATCCAGGGGCAGCCACAGCTGCTCTGGGCACCCTGTGCCAGGGCCTGCCCACCCTCACAGCCAGGAATTCCTTCCTGATACCTGATTTACCTCCCTGAACTGGATGATACCTGGGCACAGAATTCCAGTTTGGTGATACCTTCAGGCCCCCTTCCCTATTGTCCCAGGCTGCAACAGGTCCTAAGGCCTGACCCATGGCCAGGACATGCTCCTGCCTTCCCAGAGCTGGTGGCTGAAGATAAATCTGCTTCTCTGGACACTCCCCAGCCTTTCTTTCCTCTTGCTGTGCATTTCTGAAGGTTGTAACTGAACACCTCTGTGCAGCTGTTTCCCCCAGATGTTGCTGACACCTCCCCCTTCCTAAGGAAGCTCATCCTGGAGCTTATTTTAAGGTGTTTTTTTTTTCTTGCAGCACCTGCACACAGCTTCACACTGATGTGTAAAGGTGTTAAATCCATGTGATGTTTATTAGCTTGTTCCTATTCCCCTCTCAGCCTTGTGTGTAGTAGAATAAATGTCCTGTCCACTGCTGAGGAAGAAAACCAATATATTTGTGGCCCAGGGAGAGGATGAACATGCAGCACTGTTGGGAAGGTGTGGAGGATATGACACATTTCTGCTCCCAGCTGAAATCTGTGTTCTTTGTTCCAGAAAAGGTGAATAACTTCCCACCACTCCCCAAGTTCATCCCTCTGAAGCCATGTTTCTACCAAAATTTTGCTGATGAAATTCCCATCGATTACCAGTTCCTGGTGAAGAGAATCTATCATGTGTGGATCTGTAAGTTGAACAAAAAAAAAAACCTGTGCTGGAAAAAGGTATTTGTATAGCAAACCCCCATAGAGCTCAATGACTTCTGTGCTTTAAAGTTTGGATGAGGAGCAGTGATCCCCCTTAGAATAGTCTAATATAACTTTATGCCTGAATTTTAAGCTGCTGTGCCTTGAATCCTTGAACGATCTTGAAGAAAGGAGGGTATCAGTGCTGGAAAAGTCTGTTAGTAAATCTGAAGAGGGAGAAAGCAGATCATGTTTGATACTTTTATTAAAGTCAAATGATCACAGAATCCCTGTTTTGGGTGGGAAGGGACCTCAAAGCTCATCCCACTCCTACCCCTGCCATGGCAGGGACACGTCGCACTGTCCCAGGCTGCTCCAAGCCCTGTCCAGCCTGGCCTTGGGCCCTGCCAGGGATCCAGGGGCAGCCACAGCTGCTCTGGGCCCCCTGTGCCAGGGCCTGCCCACCCTCACACCCAACAATTCCTGCCCAATCTCCCAGCCAGCCCTGCCCTCTGGCACTGGGAGCCATTCCCTGTGTCCTGTCCCTCCATCCCTTGTCCCCAGTCCCTCTCCAGCCTTTTTGTAAGCCCTATTTAACTCCTCAAAATAGCTGCCTCAAGGAAATTCCCAGTTTCCCTAAAATAAGAGGAATAGGAGAATTTTAGACAAAATAATTGTGACCCATTTGCTGGGCCTGGCTCCCCACCTCGCTCTAGGAAGGCTAAAATTCCCTTTTATCCTCAGATTTCTCTTCCCAATGGAAGCAGTGTCTTCTAGCTGCATGCTGGCTCTTCCTTAGCTATCCAGAGCCCCCCAAACATTCCCCATCCTGCTGGAGCTGGGAGCTGATCCTGTCCCAGCTGGTGATGTGCAGATACTCTGTGTGAGCAGAGCTCCTGCCTGGGCTCCTGTTGTTTCCCTCACCATTCAGAACCAGGAATGAAAATTGACCATTCTTCTCCAAGGAATGAAATCGGTGTGGCAGGCCTAGGAAACCACAGGGAATGCTTTGGAAGATTAAAAATCTTTTTGCCTTGCTTATCTTTTTTTCCCCAAATGCTTGTCATCCTCTTTACCCCTCTCACTGAAGGAAAGCTTGTTTTCTGCCAGCTCTGCATTTGGTGGTGCTGCTTTTATTCCAGATGCACGGGATGTGTGTAGGAGAGAGATTTGTGTGCATAAATAATGGCCTAATCCATGGCTCCATTGTTCTTTGGTTATGTGGAGCTGCTGCAATGAGCTCTGTAATTTTCTTGCCTGAAGAAGCTGCCTGTCCCTCCAGACTCACTGGTGCGATGTCGAAGCTGCAAAGCCTCCTTTGTCCTCCCCTCTCCCAAAACAAAGAGTCCCTCAGTCGAGTTAATGGCAGGCTGGAGGAGAGCCAGGGATTTGGGCATGGCCAGGAGAGCTGCCATCTGCACCAGGAGTTTCACATTTCCCTCTCCTGCACTCAGGAATTTCACATTTCCATCTCCTGCACTCAGGAGTTTCACATTTCCATCTGCACTTCCTTCGGTGTCTCCCTGATTTTTTGGCATGAGTTGGAGAGAGATGTAGAGGGAAGAAGGTAAACAAGTGAAGGCCAGTTTTGAAAAGCAGAAACACACAAGTTGCTGCTGGGAGGGTGATTGCTCATTACTTTAATTGGATGTGAGCGCTGGATTAAGGTGGAGGGAGGTTTGGGGAAGGTTGTACCAGAGCTCCCACTGCTGGAGAACAAACTCTGACCTGAGGCACAGGGAGAGCCAAAAGTTCCTTAAAACTCTGCAGATGATCTTGTCTTGGTGTTGTTTTGTTGGGTATTTTAAATAAGTAACTTCTGGAGAATAAGTAGCTTCTGGAAATGAATATTTGGAGAAGTACAGCTAATTGGTGTGTAAATGAAATATCACACATTCATGGAATCCCAGAATGGTTTGGGTTGGAAGGACCTTAAAGCCCATCCAGTGCCACCCCCTGCCATGGCAGGGACACCTTCCAGTGTCCCAAGGTGCTCCAAGCCCTGTCCAGCCTGGCCTTGGACACTGCCAGGGATGGAAAATCTACAAACTGTTAATTTAGATACCTAAAATTAATTAATCTAAATAACTAATATTTTTCCCCCCAACATTAAGACACATTGTGTACAAAGCTTCATTGGCTGCTCAGAAGACATTTTCTTTTCAGTAAAACAATGTTTTATTTTACTTTATTTTTACTTATTTATTTTATTTTACTTTATTTTACTTTAGTTTAGTTTATTTTAGTTTATTTTACTTTTATCTTACTTTATTTTATTTTACTTTACTTTCAGATGTGTAAGTCAGAAGCAGCAGCTGGGAATAGGTTTCATTCCCTTGCCTGTGCTGTCAGTATTGTTTTGTGACCATAAAACCTTGCAGTTGTCCAGGACCCCCAGGCTGTGTGAAGCAGCCAGGTCAGTGCCAGGAGGACAGGGGAGAGCCAGAAGGAGCAAGGCAGTGATTGCAGAGGAGCTGCAGAGCCATGGCAGGGATGAAGTGAGGAATGGGCAGGACACGTTCCCTTGGCACAGATGAAGAGAAATTTGGGGATTTAATTTTGCCTGAATCACTGAGGCCAAGGTCCAGAGTGTTCCCATGAGCTCCTCACCAGGCTGTGCTGGAGGGTCTGTGGTGTTTGGACCTTCCACCCTCTCCTTTCTCTGTGCTTGTTGATACAGGCCACCACAAAGGGGTTTAAGAGTCACCACTATTTTCCAAAATAGGAGCTTGTAAATTGGCCTCTGTGAGCCTGGGGGGCTGCAGGGACAGCTGCAGGGAGCCCCTGCCTTGGGGCTGAACCCCCTTTCCAGGGATGTGAGCTCCAGGAAAAGGGGGAGCTGCATCCCTTCATATACAACTACTTAATGCAGCACTGCTGTGCTCTGGGGGCCTTTGTCAAGTGTTCCTTTTTATCCAAGTGACAGCAACAGGGATGTGAAAAGGCCTCTAAGCCACCCCTGTGGCCCCATATTCTCAGCCTGATTGGAGTTTGTTTATCCCCCTGCTCAAGGCAGCACTGCCAAGCCCCCAAGCTGATATCCAGGCTTCCTCAGAGGCCCAGGGAAGCGGAGAGAGAGCCTGCAAGGCACTGAGCTGGCTCAGAGAGAGCTCCTGAGGCAGCCCCAGCAAGCACAGAGTCATTCAGGGGCGGGGACAGGACTAGAGTTACCCCCTCTCCTCTCACAAAGGGTTCTGCTATAAATGGAAATTAGACTTTGATCATAATTCATAATAACACTGGCCTGAGTTGTGTATTGGTCACATCAGTTGTTACCTAAGCTCCCCATGCTTTGACAGGTTGTAAAAGAGTTCCCTCATCCCTGTTCTGCAGGATCCCTCTGGAGCTGGATGTTCCTGTGCTCCCAGCTCCAGGTCACACAGGAGCCTCAGAGCAGCTGCACTGCTGCCCCAGGGACCCTTCCCTTTGTAAATTGGGGGTTTTGTAGAGTCTTGGGATATCCTGAGTTAGCAGGGATCATCCAGTGCAGCTCCTGGCATTAACCAGGAGACCCCAACAATCCCACCCTGAGCATCCCTGAGAGCTCCTGCAGCTCTGGCAGCCTTGGGGCTGGGACCATTCCCTGGGGAGCCTGGGCAGTGCCCCAGCACCCTCGGGGGGAAGAACCTTTCCCTGAGCTCCATCCCTGACACATCCCCACCCATTATCTTTGCTTTCCTTTTCTCACTTTCTGTCCTCTTCCCTGTCCCCAGTTTACTGCATCACGCTGGGTGTGAACCTCATCTCCTGCCTGGCCTGGTGGATCGGGGGAGGCGGAGGGGTCAATTTTGGCCTGGCCATCCTCTGGCTGATCCTCTTCAGCCCCTGTGGCTACGTCTGCTGGTTCCGCCCTGCCTACAAAGCCTTTCGGTGAGTACAGCCCAGAGGGGCTGCTGGTCCAGATTCCTCTGAAGTTTCCCTGGTTCTTACTGGGGAGCGCTGCTGGTCCAGATTCCTCTGAAGTTTCCCTGGTTGTTACTGGGGAGTGCTGCTGGTCCAGTTTCCTCTGGAAGTTTCCCTGGTTGTTACTGGGGAGTGCTGCTGGTCCAGTTTGCTCTGGAAGTTTCCCTGGTTGTTACTGGGGAGTGCTGCTGGGGGAGGTCTCTCTGGCTGGGATGAAGGTTCAGCTCCTGATGTGTGAATGTCTTGTTTACTTTCAAAATGAAGAACAATATGGCAATTTGAAATACTGAGATTCACATAAGACTGGTGAGCAGTTTGCCACTTCTAAGAGAGTTAAATTCATATTTTAGTTAAGTATCTCAAACTTAGCAGCACCCTCATCTCAGTGCAGCATTAAAACAGGTAATTTGGTAAAGCTTCATTGAGGCTTATTTTGATGGAAGACTATTAAGTTATTAGTTTTTGAGAACTCTTCTGATTTCTGTCTCCAGCTACTTGAGAGCTTGTCTGCTTAGCTTTTTAGATAAAAGCAGTTCCCTGGAGTCAGTGCTTCTGAAACTCCACAAATATTTAAAGCCATCCTACATTTTTGCTTTAATTAAAAATCATTTGCATTTGCTGTGGACCACGAGGCATCACTCAAACATTAATGTGTAAAGCCTGGCAGAGCTAGGAGGGCTCTGAGCAGTTCCCAGCCTGGCACAGGAAAGGAGGGGCCAGTGCCACCACCACAGCCCACAACTATCAGGGGTTTGCCCTCTGAAGGTGAAGCTCTTCCTAGTAGGACACTCTGGATTTTGATTATTCACCAGACTCTGTGATGGTTTGGATAACAGCAAAAGCAGCTGATGGAAATGGGAGGTGGCAGGTGGGTAGATAAAATTAATTTATTTAATGATAAATTAATTGTTTAAATGAGTTTCTGAATTGATGCCCTGTGTGCCCACAGCACTGGGCAGGTGCTGTTAAATCACCAGTGGCATTGTGGAGTACAGGGAGGGTCATTTCTGCTGGAAAGAGGAGGGTTGGATTTGTCTCAAAGTTCCAAATGGCATAAAAGTCCCAGCTCTGAACTCCTGCACTCTGGGGCTGGAGTTTGTCCCCATCCCGAGCTCAGAAGCCCCAGGGCCTCCAAGTGCTGGAGCTCTGTTCAAAGAGGAATTTCCATTCTAAAGTCTGGGAAAAATGATTCCTCCCTGCTGACCTCCCCCAGCTCCACCAGGGCCATTTCTCATTATTCCTTGAACATTGTTTGGATGTGTTTGTGCCAGTGAATGCTGAGAGGTCCCCGGGGTTACTCTGTGCAGTTAAAAAAAGACTCAGCCCCAGGGACAGAGTGGGGAGCCCAGGGAGCATCCCTGGGACAGCAGTGGGGAAGAGGGGTGGAAATCACTGCAGGGATCACAGCAAGAGGTGATTCCAGAGGCAAAATCAGCCCTGCTTGTCCTGGAGGGGGCTCCCCTCAGTGCTGGCACCCTGTCCTGTGAGGATGCTTCTGCAAAACCTTCATCATCCCACTGCATCCCAAATTAAATTAGCTGCAGAGCTTTGGTGCTAGGGCAAAGCTGTAGCAAATCTGCACCAGAAAGCTGGATGAGAAATCACCTTTTCTCTGTATCCCCACTAATTCCTGCAGATCCTTTCAAATGAAGACTCCTCCAGCCCCTTCAGGTCGGAGTTGCAAGAGTCTGTTTGAAGGCTCAGCCTCGAGCCTAATCCTTGTTAATTGGATTCTGACAGGCACCACTGTCGGCAGGCCCTGCCTAAAGTATTTCTTTCTCATTGCTGTACTCTGAGGTGGTATTTTAAGGGTGGGATTGTGAGGATACTCAAGGATGACAAATCTTCCAGAGCCACCATCTGTGGCAGACACCCAGACCAACACGGGCAGCTCTGAGGAGGAGCGTGGGTCTGACTGGAGGCTTCTCCACATGCCTCACCTCCCTCATCTCCTCCCAAGGCATCAGGGGCTGGAATTATAAAACTAACAACCCACTAGCATAATAAAAATAATTATAATAATAGGCATTTAAATACTTTCAGGGTTTAAGCAGGAGCTGGCAGTGATTTGAGCTCTTTTTTTAACTCCCCTTTGCACCAAACTGCCTCATAAGCACCTGAAGTGTTTTTGTAGATTTGTAGATAAGTAATTTGAGTTCCTTAGAGTATGGGAGTCATCTGTATCATTAAAAATGATAGTTTGAGGAACTCCAGATGTGCCTGATGTGGCAGGTTTGATGGGATGAAGGTTGTGGCAGAGCCCAGACTTGGGCAGGGCAGTGCTGGGCCCCAGTGCACCCATGACAGAGACTGTGAATGTCCCCTCTCAGCACCTTGCTTGGGGTCATTTTCATGCCAATTCTTGTACCTGCATAAACTCAAGGCCCTCACCTGTACATCCTGAGGATGGGGGGCCTGCAGAGATGGGAAGTGTCCCTCTTCTTTCAGGGTGCCACCCACCTCTCATGGCTGTTTTCCCTCCTGTGATGCCCCAGTGCTGGATTATTTACCATGGGCGTGGGAACACGATGACAAGCAGACACTGAGACATTCCCAGCTGGAATTCTCATGCTCAGTGATCATTTTTAGTGTAAGGACAAGCTCTGCCTGCCAGCATCAGGCCCCTGCGTGCCTCCTTGGCAGGGTGGAGCTGGGCAGGTGTCAGGCTGGGCTGATGTTTGGTCAGAGGATGATTCAGACTCTCTGTGTGGGAGACTCGTGTCCCTCAGCCTCTCCTTGTGTGTCATCATATGTGCAGTTCCTTGGGGGGAGCAGCTGCAGGAGCCAGGTTATTGGGACAATCTGTGCTGCTGAGTCACAGAGCTGTGAGCTCCCAGTGCCAGGAAGGGGGAGAATCCTCCCAGCCACAGCCATGGAGGGAACCCTCTGGAGCCACCCCTGGGGAGCTCTGAATGTGGTGCTGGGGTCAGACAGGGGTGTGGGGCAGCACAAGGTGCCAGTGCCCCCCTGACCTCCTCCCTTTCTCCACAGGTCAGACAGTTCCTTTAATTTCATGGCCTTTTTCTTCATCTTCGGGGCGCAGTTCCTGCTCACGGTCCTGCAGGCCATCGGCTTCTCCGGATGGGGAGCGTGGTAAGCAGGAATGTTCCAGCAGCCCCAGGAGCTCTGGGCTGTGGCTGCTTCCATGGACTTGGAGAGCCTGATGGGAGCCTGGAGAGGGTGGAGAGGAAGAAGCTTTCTGATTTCCCCAGTGGCAGAGCTGTATCTGCTCTTGGGCTGCACCGTTTGGGTTTCCTTGCTGTGCTGGCAGAAATCAAGGCCAGGCTGGATGGGACTTGGAGCTGCCTGGTCCAGTGGAAGGTGTCCCTGCCCATGTGGGCTTTAAGGTCCCTTCCAACCCAAACCATTCTGTGATCCTCACCTGGTTGCTCTTTGCAGCCTCTCCCCTCAGAGTCCATTTCTGTCCCCATTTGAGCAGCCTGTGTCAGGCTCAGCTCTGCCCTCAGTGCTGGCAGCACACGGTGAGCTGAGTGTGGTGACTCATTGCTGGCCTATGAGAATTACTGTGAGAGTTCTCCTAAAATAAATGGGAGCTTGTTAGTGTCTGTCCCTGGTTGTGTTATAATTGTTTGGCATTTTAACTTCCTGTCTGTAGAGACTTGAGAGCAATTCCTGCTGAAACTACAAGTAATGGAAAGTCTTAGCACTCCATTTAACACTCTGGTTTCAGAACTGCTGATGCCTCACCTGGTTTTTGCCAGCAAAGGAATGGAGATGGAGTGTAAATTACAGGACCATGGTGTTCCCTGATCTCAGTTCTGGTCTCTAGATGCACAACCAAAAGCTCTTTGTGAATATCTCTTCTCTTCCCAAATTCCATGCAGCTGGCTGTCCCTTAAAACTCTCAGACTGGATTAGTGAGGGGTGCTGGCAAGTGAGAGCTGAGATCTTGGGGAAATACCTGCATTGAATTCTGTCAATTATCTTCATTGTTCATTTCATTTTTAAGAGCTTAAAAGCTGCCTTGTAATTTCTGGGTTATGAATCACAGAAACAAAGAATGCTTTGGGTTGAAAGGGACATTAAAGCCCATCCCATTCCATCCCCTGCCATGGCAGGGACACCTTCCACTGTCCCAGGCTGCTCCAAGCCCTGTCCAACCTGGCCTTGGACACTTCCAGGGATCCAGGGGCAGCCCCAGCTGCTCTGGGCAACCTCTGACAGGGCCTTATAAGCAAATAAACAATTTTTCTGATACAAGGTGCAGTGGTTTTGGACTGGACACTTTGAAAAGCAGATTATAATGATACTGTGTCTCCTTTTTTCTGTTTCTTGCAGTGGATGGTTGGCAGCCATCACCTTCTTCAGCACCAGCGTGGCAGCTGCTGTGTTCATGCTGTTCCCGGCCATCATGTTCACCATGTCAGCGGTGGCAATGCTCATCTGCATCATAAGGGTGGGTTCCTCTAGTGGGAGGTGTCCCTGCCCATGGCAGGGGAGTGGAATGAGATGAGTTTGAAGGTCCCTTCCTGCCCAAACCATTCTGGGATTCTGAGGTTCTTCAGATCTCTCTCTGCCTTGGAGAATCCCTGCTGTGTATCACAATAATGTGAAGAGGCAGCTCAGCAGCCACCACAAGCCATCACTGCTTTGAAAGGTTGCACAGTGCAGTCAGTTGGTGTCTCTCAGAGTTTCTGGAGGACAAAGCTAGACAGTACAAGACAGCTCAGGCTGGAAATTGTCATGGTGTCATGTGGTGATGTTGCTTTCTGTCAGGCAAAGCTTCATGCGGAGCAACCTGAGGCTGTTTGAAGTGGGGAGGTTTGGATTGGATATTAGGAAACATTTTCACAGAAAGGATTGTAAAGCATTGGAACAGGCTGCCCAGGGTAGTGGTGGAATCATCATCCCTGGGAGTGTTCAAAAAATGTGTGGATGTCCCTGGGGACATGGGTTAGTGAACATGATGGTGGAGCTGGGCTGAAGGTTGGGCTTGGTGGTCTTGGAGTCTTTCCCAGCCTCAGCAATCCTGTGATTCCGTGAATTGTTCTCTTTGGGATGGTCAATGGTGAAGTATCTGCAGTGGGACCAGATGGCAGGGTGGGAATTGGGTCTCTGCAGAAACAAGGATTTGCAGTAGGACTCTCTGGAGAGCTTTGGCAGACAGGGAAAACAGCAGCTCTGGGGAAGCAGGGGTGTTGGACTCTGGGTTGGAGAGGTTTCACCTGCCTGGCCTGGGCTGGCTGCCTTGCTGTGGGATCCCCCACCTGAATTCTGGGCAGGCAGCTGAAATGTGTTCAAGTATTGATATTCTCTATCAATAGAATAGAATCTCAGTCAATCTCTATAAGATTGATATTCTCTGTCTGCACCTCTGTTTGCTGTATTACTGCATTTTCTGTGCTTTGTTCCTTGGAAATGCAGCTCTTCACAGAGAGAGGAACAAATCCACCATCCTGTTCCCAAGTGGCTCTGCAGGGGCACAGCTCTGGGCACCTGGTGCTGACTCTCCTCTTGTCCTCCCTTTTATCCCTTAGGTACATAAAATCTACCGAGGGGGTGGTGGAAGCTTCCAGAAGGCTCAGGATGAGTGGAACAGTGGCGCATGGAGGAACCCTCCCAGCAGGGAGGCCCAGTACAGCAATTTTTCTGGGAACAGCCTGCCAGAGTATCCCACAGTGCCCAACTACCCCTCTGGAAACCAATGGCCTTAAGCAGCAAACAGCTGCAAACTGCCTGGATTCTCTCCTTTTTGGTCTTTTTATTCTTGTTCTTGGAAAAGATCATTTGCATTCCCCCCAAGCACCCCACTCATCTCGGGGACCTTTCTGGTTCTTGTATCCTTATCCCTGTGGAATATCCGTGCTCTGAGCCCTCCCCACCTCACTGCACTGCACGGCCATGGCAGAGAGCTTTTTGTTTGCCTTGAGTCACCAGTATTTGCCTCGTTGCAGACTGAGAACAAACCCTTCACTGCCCTTGCTTGAGGGAATCCTGTCCTGACCATCCCTGGAAAAGGCTCGGCTTCCCCTCAGTGGCAACACTACCACAGCTGCTCCTGCCCCTGCTCCTGCTCAGCTTCCATGGAATGCCCAGCACAGCACCACGTTTGCAGCAAAAGCAATCAGAGCATTGGTAGCAACTGCTGTTTACTCTCCTGGATGAATAATGTGGAATTTTTCACTCTAAGGGAAATGCAGCACTTAAATTATTGGTACAGGTGACGCTGAAGTGATTTGTGAGAGCTCCACCCTCCGTGGGAGGATCCCTGCAGGTCACAGAGCATGCCCTGGGTGAGTCCTCGGGTGTGAAGTCCCCACGAGTCCTCATTTGCCTGGCCCAGACTGTTGTGATGGTTCAGGTCTTGCTTTCCCTGCTGCCAAAGCCTCTTGCTGGATCTGTGTGTTCCAGAGGTGCAGATTCATCTCCTTAGGTTCATGATTGCTCACTAAAGCCTGAATCAAAGCCCAGTGGGAACTTGGCAGAGCTGAGACTTGGCCTTGGTGATGTTCACCCCGGTACAGGGACTGAGATGAGATCTCCCCAGTGTGGAACTTGCAGCCAGGTTTGTGCTGGCCCAAGGAATGCCCCACTGGACACACCTTTGTCCTGCTGGGGCACCTTTTTCCTGGGTTCCCAGCCAGGAGCCGGATGCAAGATAATGATTGATCTCAGTGCTGCAGCCCCAGAGTGGTTTGGAAATGCTTCTGTTACAATGAATAGTTTAATTCTGCCTTCTGCTGGTGTAGCTGAACTCCAAACATTACAGTGGGGACTGGGAGACCAAGGGAACCTTGTTAGTCCTCATGGTTGCTGTTGGCTCTGTGGCTGGCAGGACTTCCATGAGAGAGAAATTCCTTTCTCAAGGATCATCTGAAGGGAGGATGAAGCTGTTGAGAGGGATTGTTTTCCCTGGATTATCCTCCACCTTGTCATTCATCTCTATTCTGTGCCTGAGCCATCCAATTCCCTGTGTCCTACAGCGATACAGACAGCAAAGGCTGCAGGTTCCTCTTCCCCCTCAGCCTGCTGTGAATTTTTTCAAATCTGTCCAAACTGGGAGGTCAGTTCCCAGCTTTTTAATAGGGAGTGAGTATTCCAAGTCTTTGGCTCTCAGTTTTGGCCAGTGATCCAGAGTGCTCCATTTGGGAGACTCAGCAGGGGTTGGGCACCCTGGGGATCAGACCCAGAGCCTGCTGCCTTGGCAGGCTGTTGATGGGGTTATTCCAAATTCCCAAATTCACACTGAGCAACTGGAAAACTAAACTGGCTCCTGGAAAGGGACAGGGACATGGTCCTAGCTAGGTGGAATTGATTTGCAAGTGGTCTTTTGAAAGTTTTTCTCTACATGTGCCTTATCTAATGAAATCACGGTTCACAGAGGAGAGCTCCCTCTTTGCCCTCACCCCTGCAGAATTCTCTATTTCCCTCCTAACTCCTCCTGTGTCACACTGTAAATAATGAGGGAAGCACAGCCTGGAGTCTGCAGACCCCTGTGTTACCAGGGCCAAAGCAAAAGCAACCCTGGATGGGAGGGCAGAGCCTGCCCGAATTTCCATTTACAGCCACACTGACCCCCTGCTGCAGGAGCAGCCCTGCACTGGCTCTGGGACATGGAATGTGCTCCCAACACCAGGGGCTTTCCTGGAGAGTGTGAGCTCTTGGAGCCTTCTAAACAGAACAACCTGGTGGCATTGTGAAGCTTTTAGGTGCCTTTGTCTAGTGTCAAATGTAATTTTAATTGTTCTTTGTCGCTTGCCATCGGAGTGATGGAAGAACTGCCTGGTGTTGACTCCCTGGAAATACGATGGATGCACCCTGGGGTGAGGGTGGGATTGGCCACCTTGGGAGCCAGGACAAGGTGCACCCGTGTCCCTCAGTCCTGCCCCTTGCCACCCTCAGCCCTTGCCAAAATTCTTCAAAACCCTTTGATGCCTGCCCCATTTCAGTGTGTCAAGCTGGAGGGTTTGAAGGAACCAAGAGGAGGTGCCTTGCTGGGGGCTCCACATCCTGCTTCTCTTTGGGATTTTCCCCTTGGAGAATCCGGGGGCTGTGTAGAAGCACCCACCCTCAGCCACACTGGAAATGCTTGATGCAGGGAGAGGGGGTGCCTGGGAGCCTGCCCACCAGGATGGCTGGAGCTGGACACCAAATCTCCCCTGTCAGCCTGCACTGCCTGAGATCCCTGTGGAGATCCCTGCTCTTCCAGGTGGGAATTGCCATCTCACCCCCCTCCCTCCCCCTCAGTGCCAGAAACCGTAATTCCAGAAAGTTGACCCAACATGCTGCCTGAACAACCGTGGCTTCATTTTTTTTCTTTTTTTTTTTTGGACTCCTCTATATGTTTTTAAATGTTTACATTAGATTTCTAAAAGGTCTTAACAACATTAACCCAGCCCTGGCTCCTGGTGTGGTCGGGTGTCACGTGGCGTGTCTGTGTGTGATGTTTCATGTCACCTGTGGAGCTCTGGGTTTTGTTTGTGTTTTTCTCCTGATCACAAGACAATAAATGCTCATCCTGTGCTTGATGAGGAGAACTGGCCGCATCAGAGAAGTGTCTGTTCCTAGGTAACCGGAGTTATCTGGCAGAGGGAAATGGCAAAATCTCTGTTTTCCTCCAAAGTCTCCCACTGCATGTTGTTTTCTCTGTAAAAGAACAGCACGTTGATGGATGAGGCTCATCCTCTGTGCTGGGGACTGGTGTGAGTGGCTTGTTGTGGTTTGTACTCTTAGAGATGCCCCATCAGCTTTGACTAAAGGTGCTGCCATTGTTCCCATCTTCTAACAACAGGACAGGAGAGCAGAGGTGTGGAGAAAGTCCCATCTCCCAAGCACTGGGGTCTGTGGGGTCACAGCACAGAGCCCCTGGCAGACCTGGTGTCTGCTTTCTCCAGTAATGGCCTGGAAGGAGACCCTTACCCCTGGAGTAAATGGGCTTGGACAGTGAAGGTGAGTTGAATCCCTTTAGCATGTGGCTGAATTTATTGCCCAAATGTTTTTCCAAAGGTATCACAGAATAATTTGTGTTGGGAGGGACCTTAAAGCCCATCTCATGTCCTGCCATGGCAGGGACACGTCCCACTGTCCCAGGCTGCTCCAAGCCCTGTCCAGCCTGGCCTTGGGCACTGCCAGGGATCCAGGGGCAGCCCCAGCTGCTCTGGGCACCCTGTGCCAGGGCCTGCCCACCCTCACACCCAACAATTCCTGCCCAATCTCCCATCCAGCCCTGCCCTCTGGCACTGGGAGCCATTCCCTGTGTCCTGTCCCTGCAGCCCTTGTCCCCAGTCCCTCTCCAGCTCTCCTGGAGCCCCTTCAGGCCCTGCCAGGGGCTCTGAGCTCTCCCTGGAGCCTTCTCTTCTCCAGGTGAGCACCCCCAGCTCTCCCAGCCTGTCCCCAGGGCAGAGGGGCTCCAGCCCTTGGAGCAGCTCTGTGGCCTCCTCAGGACTCATTCACAGGTCCATGTCTTGTGTGGGGGCTGTAGAGTTGGACACAACACTCCAGGTGGGAATATGGAAATCACCATAGTGTGGTGTCATCCCCCAGTTCCACTCCATGGCAGACATGTAATCCTGAAAGAGCCATTTCCCTCCCACCTTTGATGTGACATCTGCTGATCTCAGTGTCATCCCCATCTCCAAAGCCCTGGGCCAGGTTCCCCCTGCCTGGCCCTCACCATCCCTCCCTCTCTGACAGTGGTTCCCTGCAGCTGCTGCTCTGCCCTGATGTGTTGAGCATGAGGATGAATTGGATTTTCCACAAATTCTTGCTCCTCCAAATCTGAGCACAAGGCACATTTTAAGCTCCTGCTCCAGCTGCTGTTTGAGCAGGACCTTGTTTTCTCTGGAAAGCAAAGTCTGCCAGGACCTTGGCACTTGGAATGAGGGGATTTTTTGCCTCTGCTGCAGGAGGACTGGGCAGGGTTAGTCAGGAATGGGGGTGGTTGTGCAGCCAAGCTCAGCCCCCCATCCTGAGGAGCTCCCAAGAAGCTCTGGATTGGTGGCACCAGGGTGTGAGGACACTGTGAGGGCCTGGATTTTCCCTTTCTCTGGTTCTTGCTGTGTCTCTGTCACTGCAGTTTCCCAGGCTGGGAAGGTGTTTCCCACCCACCCTGCAGCAGCTCCTTCTCCTGTGCAGTCACAGTGGTCCCTTTGTGTTGTCTGCTTGTGATTGAGCCCAGGCTGTCTCGTGCCCACAGGAGAGGGACAGGGTTCCTGTCTGGATGCTTTCCCAGCAGAAATTCCCTGGTGTTTCTTGCTCCCCGTGCTGGTTCTGTGGCATGAGCTGCTCGTGTCTCTGCAGGCCTTTGGCACTCTGTGAACTCACTGCTGGAGATCTGCCTTGAAATAAAAATCTAAACTCCTTTCTTCCCCACTCTCCTACTCCAGAGGGTGGTTCAGTTCTCCAGACAAACGTCTGAACAAATTGTGGGTTCTCCAAGTGTGTGAAACCACCACAGAATCCCAGAGTGAGGGGTGGGATGGGGCAGATTGGAAGGGGAGGGTTCCAGGGTGATTTTATCCTCTCCAGGGGTGATTTTATCTTCCTCGGGGGTGGTATCATCCTCTCCAGGAGTGATTTTATCTTCCTCGGGGGTGGTATCATCCTCTCCAGGGGTGATTTTTATCCTCTCCAAGGGCAGGACCTGTCACAGCACCTCCCCACCCTCTTGAGCCAGGCCACAGCACAGGAACAGGATGGAAGCAGCTGGAATTCACGCATTCAGAATTCTCCTGATGCTCTAAAATCAGCATTTTTTGTAGGAGCAAACACCCACAGGGAAAAGTCCTCCAGCCAAACTGTGGGGAGAACATTTGGAACCCTGGAACATTTCTGCAACAGGAGAGAGAACCAACTCAAGCAGTTGGAAATGCTGAGCTGGGTACTTGGGGTGATGCTGGTGGCTGGAGACCCGATTGTCCCCCAAACCCACACAAACTCATTTGCCCATTGCCTGAAAATACTCTTGGGGTGCATATGCTCCGTGCTGGGGTGAAGATGTGACCAGCAGGGTTGGGCAGGGGTGTCCCCTCCCTCCAGCCTTGCCCAGAAAGGCTCAAACATGGGGGCTGAGAAAAATGGGGTGAGAAAGAAATTATCCTCTGGCTGTGCCCTACTTTGCTGAGGGAATATGGAGATGGATACAGACAAATACCATTATTTCCAGGTGGTTGGAAGGAAATGAAAAGCTTTAGGAAGTGGCAGTGGGGTCTGTGTCCCTGCTTGGGTCCTGTCCCAGTAGATCCCTGCAGCTCTGTTCCCTGCAAGGCAGTGGCTCTGTTTCCCTCAGAGTGGCTTTGCTCAGGGCTGGTGTCCCCAAAAAGGTGACAATGCCTGTAAAATCCCACCCCGACATCCCTCTGTTCCCTTTGGATGGGGTGCCACAGCTGTCCCCTCTGCAGGACCCCCAGTCCTGTTCCAAGGTTGTTCCAGAGGGCCTGGAGTGCGGATGGATGTGGGGATGTGGGAACTGTGCCCCAAAAAGGGGCTATGCCCCAGAGCAGGGGCTGTACCCCAAAACAGGGCTGTACCACAGAATGGGGCTGAACCCTGAAACGGAGCTGCGCCCCAGAACAGGGGCTATATCCAAACACGGGGGCTGTACCCACACACGGGGGCTGTACCCCAGGACAGGGCTGT
>VXBR01004371.1:161459-180027 GCA_013400215.1 Cisticola juncidis
GGTGGGCGGCGGGGATGGGGTCGGATCCCCCCGGCCGTGTCCCCTTGGCCCCCACCCTGCCCCGGCCTGCCTGAGCCTCGCAGGATGTTGGCTCCTTTGTATGTGGCTTTCCTCTCTCCAGAGGGGTTGGGAAGTGTTTATTTGGGGAAAGGACTGTGCTGAACCTGGTATTTAAAACGGCTTTTTTTTCTTCAGCGAAGCGGGTGAGGATGAATGTGGAAAAAGGGAAAAGTGCCCTCCCCCTCCTGCCCCCAGCAGACAGGAGCCGACTTGAGCTGTTCTGAGGTTTGCAAATGAGGAGCAGCTCTGCCGGGGAGGCCTGTGGCTCCTGTCGCTGGCTGGCAGGAGGAGCTGAGCCAGGGAGCCGGCTCTGGATCGTGGGGAGCAGACAATGGGAAGTTGTGGGGATGGTCAGGAGGGTGCCTTTTCTTTTGTGCGCTGGGCAACATGCAGACTTGTGTTTGGGAAGTTAAAAAGCAAAGTTTCACAACCCCCTTTTGAGTTGCCATGATATCAGTCCATTCTCGTTTGAGTTAGCCTGGACCCGGGTTGAAAGGTGTGTAAAACCTTTGGAAGTTGCTTCCTTAACTAATCCATTTGTTTTCCTTCCGCACAACAAGTGGTTGGAGGTGTGGAAGTGCATTCTGAGGAGTATGTGAGTTCACCTGCCAGCCAGGCTGCCCTGTCAGGCTGCCACACTCAGTGTGCCCCCATCTCCCCATGCCAGCACACAGGTTTAAAAATCGGCCCTTATGTAACAGATTGGAGCAAACGTTTGGTGTTTGCCAGTGGTCTGACAAAGAATTTCTGCAAATTAGGGCAGGAGGCCTCCATGGGGAGCCTTCGCCGTGGCGGGATAGGCTTGGCTGCTGTGAGGAACTTGCCAAAGATTTGTTGGTTTTGTTTTAATTTGGTACATTGTAGATAGGGACGTTGTTTGGTCAGTGTTTTATCACTCCTGAGCAGCTTTGGGGTGCTGGGAGGGTTGTGGTGCTGACTGGTCCAACACCAGCATGCTCAGGTGTGTGGGACCATGAGATGTGGGGAGCCCCCTGCCCTCTGGGGGTTGCCCCTCAGCCTGGAGAGGTGGGTGGCCTCTTGTGCTTTAGGGTTTGATCTCCTCCTCATTAGCTGACAGCTCTGTGAGGCCTTATAAATCACTTAAAAATCACTTGTGTGGTTCCTTTGCCAAAGGAGCAGCTGCTCTGCTTTGCCCCTGCATCCATGGTGGTGGTTTGCAGGGCAGCCCTTGTGTCCAGCAGCTTCCCTGGGCACACTGGATGGAGCTGTGTGCCCTGCCCTTGCAGCACGGTGTGTGCTGCCTGCTCCTGGTGCAGCTCCTCAGAGGAGGAAGCAGCTCTGGCAGCTCAGCAGGTTCCTGGGTGCTGCTCTCAGGAGCAGCCTCACAGTGCCCCTTGTTTTGTATTCTGTGTCAGAGCTCCTGTGCAGCCTGGGTGTTGTCAAAACTGTTAATACGGGAGTGACTCAGCGGATCAATGGGAATGACATGAGGGTTGTGCTCATGGACAATCAGTATTTCTCCCTCCCCTGCCCAGCTCCAGCCCCACTGGGCTGGAAGACACAATGTCTGAGAGCAGCTGCCAATAAACATCTCTGCTGGACTCGGGCCTGGCTGTGCTCTGGAGCTGTCTCCCCCTGCCCACCTCCCTGCTGTGGTTTTCCTGGCTGGGAGGAGCTGGGCTGAGCTGTGCTGGAGCAGCTCCTGTGCTTGGCTGTCCCTCGAGGGGTGTGCCTGGCCCTTGATCCGGGCACTGCTGCACGGCCCAGGTGCTGTGCAAGCTGGGGGGGTAGGAAGCTGTTTTATCTCTGCCTTCACACAGGAACTGCAGCCCCACGGGTGCTAAGGCTTGGTGGGAGGGATGAGGGAAGCCTTGGGTGGGCAGCAGCCCCTGATGTGCTGCTGTGGGGTGTGCAGGAGAGCTGCGGCCCCTGGGGAGGGGAGGAGACCCTCACTGGGCTGGGGAGGAGACCCCTCCCCTCGCTGGGCAGGGCCAGGCTCTGTGGGTTTGGTACCAGAGGGCAGCGACCTGGTTTGCCCCGTGCTGCTTCTGTGACTTCCTCTGCAGTTTGAGGAGTCAAACCCTCTCCCCTTGCAGTGCTGCTGAGCAGGGACAGGCTTGGGTGTCAGCACAGGAGCTTCGTGTGTTTGCCACGGTTTTTGCTGAGAGCCTGTGGGAACAGCTCTGCCCACAGCCCTGTAATTGGGCTCAGGCTGGGCAGACGTGGCTCGTTGTGGGTGCAGTGAGAAGCTGTGAACCCGAGCCTCCTTCCTTGGCCCAGACATGGTGTGACCTGAGCCTGCTGTGGTCCAGCTGTACCCTGTGAGCTGGGAGGGCACGGAGGGAGAGCAGGTCCCAGCAGCTCTGGGGTGCTGCTGGAGAACAATTCATCTTCCTGTAAGAAAAGCTGTGTGAATAGTTTGAGAGTTTCGTGAGAGGCTGTTTCTACTTCCTGCTGGCAGTTGCTGCCTCTGGTACATTTGTTGCTGTAGAGGAGCAGCGGCTTTAGTTGTGAGGGAGGTGAAAAGGTGATTTTCTGCTGGGGCAGCTGAGTGTGGAACATCAGAGTCCTCTGTCAGGATCCCTGATTCACGCCAGCTGCCCTCCTTCTCCTGAGGAATTCTAAATTCCTGCCCAGGCTGCAGCCCCGCAGCCCTTCCTGTGGGCAGCCCCTCCCTTGCATGTTACATTTGATGTATTATTTCTAATAACTGGCTTTGAAAAAACAGCCTGTGCATCAGGAACTGGAGGGACAGGACAAGGAGGAATGGCTTCCCCCTGACAGAGGGCAGGGTTAGGTGGATATTGGGAAGAAGTTCCTGGTTGTTAAAGTGGTGAGGGCCTAGCACAGGTTGCCCTGTCCCTGGAAGTTCCAAGACCAGGCTGGATCAAAGGAGCACCCTGGACTAGTGCAAAGCATCCCTGCCCATGGCAGGAGGTGGAACTGGTTGAGCTCTGAGGTTCCTTCCAACCCAAACCATTCTGTGATTCCGTTCTGAGGTGTTCCAGCACACCCCTGCCTTGTCTGTCCTACCCTGTCACGTTCCTGGGTGACACCCCTGGTGCTCTGAGCTGTGACCCCCAGTGGGGGCAGGAGGGAGGGTGGTGCAGTGGCTCTGAAACCACAGCAGTCTCTGCCTTTTGCTCACTGCATTCAGAGCGCAGCAGCAGCAGATCAGCACCCACGATGGGCCCTGTGTGGGGCAGGAAATGCTCTTCAGGTAAGCTGAAACTTGTAGGTAAAGCTTTGCAGGGTGTTTCAAAATGCTGCGTGGAGCAAGAAGTCTCTGGTTTCATCCACCGCCCACAGTAAGGAGAGTTTGCTCCTGCAGTAGAGGAATTCAGATAGTTCTATAAAGACTTTAAATTGCCTTCTTTGGCTCCAGTGAGATGGTGGAGAGAAGTTCACTGTGTCTCCAGGAGGATCTCCCAGTGCCTGTGGGGTCTGTGCTCTGCTGGGAGGTTGGTGGCACTGCCCTGCTGACACCGGCCTTCCCCACTGCATTGGGCCCTGGCACTTGAAATGCCCCAGCAGAAACCTCCTCACTCCTATGAAACACAGCTCCTGAGGCCTTGTGGTGACAGTGGAACCAAGTCCTGTCTGTGAAGGGCTTGCACTGAGGTGGTGACAGGGGGAAGCCCAAAGCCTTGTCCAGGGAGGTCCAGCTGAGCTGACCCAGGGTTGGGGAAGGGTCCCTTTGCCACAGGCCAGGATCTCGATTTCCCCTCAGTGTGAGCTGTGAGGCAGCAGAAACACATCCAGTGGTGTCTGTGCTCTGAAAGAGAGCTGGGCAGTGCTGAGTGGTGTTTAGTACCTGCAGGGCAGGGGTGGCAGTAAGTTGGATGTGAGAGCAGGATTTGGGATGAGCCAGGACACTGTTGCCTTGGAAATAAGGTGCTCATTGGCCTCCCAGGGTGCTGAAGGCACCAGGAGTCTGGAGGAAGGGAGCATTGATTTTTGAGTCATTCATTTTTACATGTCCACCAAGCAAAGAATGTCCTGTAGCCCTTTGTTACTTAATGTTATGTAATGCTTTTTAATGAGGCAGGCCTGACCTTTGCTTTCCCAGTGGTGAATGAGACAGTTGGCAGGTGATGCACGGGCTTTGTCACCCTGAGAGGGATGCTCTAAAGTTAATAAACAGGGGTTAAGGTTGAGCTTGAACTTGGATTTTGTGCAGCTTCCCTTTGGAAGAGCTTTGCAACCCTGCAGCAGAGCAGTTCTGTGCAGCAGGAGCGGTGCTGGGAGGGGTGTGGGGGTTCCCTGGGAGCACAGCCAAGTCTTTGGGGCTTTATTCATCTTCCCAGGCTGGGGGCTGCAGAGTCTTGCTAAGAGGGGCTGCTTGGGTGTGGGTGGCTGAACGATGGGCTCAAAAAGGTCAGTGGAAATTTAATTTAAACCATAACAGAGCTGTGTTTGTGCTACAAAAGCTCCATTCTAACAGACTCTGTCCTTGCCCAATGTTTTCAGGTAAAAAAATCACGCTGCTTTTGAGGTACAAACAGCAAAGTAAAACCCCCTTTCTCTTACCCTTTTTTTAGCAGGAACTGTTGGCAGTGATGAAGTGTACACTCTGCCTGGTTTCCCTGGTTTGATGTGGGGAGAGGATGGTGCTTTCCAGCAACTTCTGTGCCGTGTGTGTGGGCGAGGGGCAGGCTGAGGCTCCCTGGAATCCCCTCGCCCCCAGCTCTGCCGATTCCTCTCAGAGGCGATGCTGGTTCCAGTCAAAGTCTGGCTTTGGTGTTGCCAAGTGCAGGGAATGTCAGGGAAGGACTCAGGGGCTGGAGCTGAGGTGGGGTCCCTGTGCTGGAGCCGGGAGCTGAGGAGCAGCTCTGGCAGTGCAGGGTCAGTGTGGGATGTGGAGGTGTTGGTGCTGACAGGTACAGGCTGGTCTCTGCCTTGGGCCTTGGGAATTCCTGCTCAAACTTGCTGGAGCTCGTCTCTCCATGGGCTTCAGTGGCTGAGGAGGGAATAGGAAGTGCTCAGAGCTTTAACATTTCCTCCAGGGGGACTTGCAGCTGGGGTTAAACCCGCACTGTTTTCAGAGTGGTGTCTGCATCATCAGGGGATCTCACTGAGAGGTTGTCAGAGCCCCCAGCAGATTCCCCAGCTCGAAGTGCCATCATAAGTGTCTTGGGAAGGATTTAGAGATGAATTCCAGCATAGCAGACCATCAGAGCTCTCCATCTCACACAAGGGGGGTTGTTGCCAGGGAGCAGCTCTCCCCTGCTCAGTGCCCCTCCTGATTCCCAGGCCTCTCAGAGTGGGCAGGGCTGAGCAAGGTGCTCCTGGGCCCACAGGGCCCACAGGAGAGCAAAACAGAAGCTCATTTAACACACCCCATGCTGAGTTTAGCAGGATGGAGAGCAAACCCTGTGAGTGCGAGTTGGTGTGTGGCACATCTGTGCCATGTAACCTTTCTCAGGGTAAATCTTGGGGTGTTTTCTGGAGAAGCAGTGGGCAGACCCCTGGTGTTGAAGCACTCTGGTTTGGGGTGGCTTTGGCAGGGGCTTTTTGGGACCTGCCTGCAGTGGGGGTGATGGAGCAGCCCTTCTGCTCTGGCTTGGATCAGGAGCATCTGGACATCACAGAGCTGCTCTGGGGGTGCAGTAAATCCAGCTCTGCAGGGCTCTGGCTGCAGAGTCACAACAGCAGCTCTGCTCCCTTGATCCATGTGGAAAATGCCCATGACATCCCAGGACCTGAGAGCTGCCAGGCTTCAGGTGTATTGACCTCAGTGCAGGTTTCCTTTTCCTCCTCACCTTCCCTCTCCCTTTTATTGTGCTGTCACCTCTCTGACTGCTCTCCTACCTTGCTGGGATGTTTCTTACAAGAGCCAGCATGTCCACTGGAAGCTGGGCTGCCTGCAGAGCAGAAACAGCCTGGAGCATCTGCATGAAGAGCTGGGCATGGCCGGATGAAGAGGTGGGCACCTCTGGGAATGCAGGTGGTGCAGCCAGAGGCAGGGAGGATAAGGTGTGCAAATGCCCTGGATGGCACCCACGGCTCCCAGCAGGTCTTCTCCAGTGTCTGTCTGAGGATTTATAATCACAGACTGGAAATGAGCCTCAGCCTGCTGCTGTGCCCGGTGCAGAGGATGCACTGCAGCAGCCTTGGCTGGGTGACAGCAGACACCCCAGGTGAGAGAAGGCACAAGCAGGGACTGTTCCCACTGTGGTTGTGGTCCTGGCAGGGGACTTGTAGAGCCTGAAATCTGACTGCTCCCAGGAGAAGAGTGTAGCACTCAGGGCTTTGCTCCTATTTTTGTTCAGAGCCAGAAATCAAAGTCCAGAGCAGTGCTTCCCCAGCCAGAATCATTGAAAGGCACTTGCTGTTGTTTTAGGGCCAATATTTAACTTGTGCCTTCCATGAGGAATGCCTGTTAGACTCCAAATATTTGCCTTAAGGAAGAAATTTGGGGGAAGAATGTCCAGTGCTGGCGGGGAAGCAGGGGGGATTCAGGAAATGAGTTTCAGTCTGTGCATGTCCAGGTGCAAGAGGCACAGCCTGCATTCCCTCTGGCAGGTACAGGGCAGCTCTGAGCCGGGAACGGCTGGGAGGAAATGTTTGTGTGCTCCAGCGCCGAGCACAGGGCGTGTCTGCTCCCTCAGCCCCAGTCCTGCGCTGCCAAGGGGATTTAAAGGCACAGGCTGGGAGCTGCTCTGCAGCTGAGGCTGCTGTGGGCAGCCGGGCTGAACTTCCTGATAAAAGCAGCTTATCAGAAAAGAAATTCCCCGCTGCTTTTGCTTTCGCTGTGGTCTGTGATGGCAAGGGTTCATTAGCTGTGAAATCCTCTGCAGTGGATCCTGCTAATGGCACAATTTCCCATTCCCTGGGCTGCCTTGATGAGGTGCTCATGGCTTCTCCTCACCTTTCAGTGAGATCCTTCACCTTTCTGTGTGATTCTTCTCACCGGATGCCCCAAACAAGCAGATAAAATGTGCTGCTGGTTCAGTGCTGAGCTTGTCCCAGGTTTCTGGGAGAAGAGAGCTGAAGAGGGCTGTGTGCTGGTGCATGTCAGAATTGGGGTCAGGTATGGTGGCATCTCAGGCTGTGTAGGTTGGTTGTGATGTGTGAGGGCACAGCAATGGAGAGGAGCCTCATCCTCTCCCCAGCCCCTCTCCGCAGACAGGGCAGCTCAGGAATTCTGGGTCTGGCTGCAAAGTCTGGGCTTCCCTAGCTCCTTGGTAACCCGCTGCTCTAACTTGTCACGCTCTGTGCTGTTGATTGGGTGGTTTTGGCCAGGCTTGACTGTTTTATGCCTGGATACAGAGAAAACATGTTTCCTCTTGAAGCAAAACCAAAGGCACGCAGCTGTTTGCAAGGGGAAGGCTCTGCCTGGGCCCCTGTGGGCAGAGCTCAGCACAGCTCTGGAAGGTTGAGAACTTCTTTGTGCCAGTGGGGCACAGGGCTTGCAAGCAGCCCTTGGGCCCAGCCTAAGGCTGTGCCAGGGAGAGCCAAGCCCAGCTAGAGCATGGCTCTGGCTCTTAGTCACAGCTTTGGTGCTAGGGAAACAAAGAGGAGTGAAAGCCCCATCCAGCTTGGAGGACAGTGGGATGCTGGGCAGCTGTGGGAAGTCTTGATCCCTTTCCATAACGAGAGTTGATGGGTTTAGGCCCACAAATTGGCTGCCTAATGAGTGAGGGAGCCAGGGAAGCTCTATCCTGTCTCCTGTATCCTGCAGGAGTTGAAGGAGGTGATGTGAACTAGAAGCATGAGTAATTAACAAAAAAAAAAGAGGAAAGGTTGGGGTTTTGGATGGAAGTACTAGAGAAGGGTGAACGTGTGTTGGCTGGGATTTCTGGGACAAACCAGAGAAGTGAGAGCCCAGAAATGAGGGAGAAAGGACAGTGTGTTCGTGCAAATAATGTTCCAGGTATTAATAGCAGCAAGATGAAATGGGTCCTCCTGGGGGTGTATCCTACATGTTCCCTCATTGGATCCCTCTGATTTTATAAATTAAGCCCTTTGTGTAGGGTTGAAAGAAACAGGTGAGGGGAAGGGAGGAACCAGTGACGTTGCACTGGATGTACCTGTTTGAGAGAATCTTTGGGATGAACCCCTTGAAAGATTCCTTTCCTAGTGCACAGCAGCACTTCTTCAGCTGTGCTCTTCTTGTTTCAGTCCTGGCCCTCTCATCCCCTGTAGAATACACACAGGTGGGGGACAAGGGAAGAAAGAAAAAAACCTTTGGGATGTGCCTTCCTAATGTGGAAGTTGGTGCAAACCAGACAAAATCCTTAATCCACAAAGCTGTCCCGGTGCTTAATAAAGGGTTGTGAGGCTGATCCTCTGTGTGAGGGATGGAGGAGTGAAAAGATCCTGCACAGCTTTTGGTGACTGGGAATGGGATGTAGATCTCTGGTCCTTCTGTTTTGTAATTTATCCCTCCCTGCAAGCCAGCAGACTGAGGTGCTTGTTGGGCTTTAGGAATCTGTCCCAGTTAGTCTCCAGTTAGCTGGGAATCGCTGTTCTCTATCCCCTTTTTTCTCTGAGATCACAGATGCTTCCATGCCCATCTGTGAAGTAAACAGGTCGCTTCCTTACCTTTGAGAGGTTCAAGGAAAGCTGTGATGGGCTGAGCTGCTGCTGGTCCTGTAAGGGAGGGGGTGGGAGGGTGAACGCCTCGTGGATCTCCTGCTGCTTCCCTGAAGGTGCTGCTGACTTGCACGGAAGCTGATGGATGCTGTCATGCCACAGAGCATCCCTCTGCCCCAGTTATCCTGCAGGAAGGAGGAATTTCATGGTGCTGCTCTTTCCTCTCACGGTCTGGGCTGTGGGATCTGCCTGTGGCCCTGGAGTGCTGTCCCTGCTGGGGGGGAGAGCTGGGGCCAGGGCAGCAGAGTCAGCTCCCGTGTGGCTCTGCAGCAGGGAAGTGGGTTTGGCATCTCAGCACACAGAATTTGATGGTTCTTTGGGGAGAGGTTTCCTGGTTAGCCCCACTGGATGCTCATCCTTCCCTCCCCCTCTTGTCCCCCCCAAATCTGTAAGGTTTGGCAGTCATTGAGGGGAAATGTGCGGGGCTTGGAGCAGCCTTGGGAAGAAAGCAGAGGGAAAAATGTGGGACAGCACAGCTTGGCAGAGCTGCAGCTCTGACACCCAGAAATGGAAACAGCCCTTGTCACCATGGGAGTGACATCCCTTCCACCCACCCTGCTCCAGGACTCTCCAGGACAAAGGACCTGCTCTGGAGCAAAGGGACTGGGCTAGAGCTGAGCTGGTGGTGCTCCCCCTTTCTGTGTGACCTTAGGAGTGGTGGGGAAGTTGTGTTTAACTGTGGTTTGGTGATCGAAGAGATCACTGGATCCAGGCTCTCCTTTTTTCCCCTGCCTTTCCTCGCAAAAGGCCACCCCAGATCTGCCAGTGCAGCTGCTTCCTAACCTGGTTCTGTCAAGAGGATATGGGTTAAGGGAAAAAAAAATCCTACAATTAAAAGTGTTTCTGCCAACCCAGATCCTGCTGACAAAAAAGGGGTTGGGAGCGCTACACATGACAGGAGGCCAAGCAGATCTGTGCAGAGTGACAGTCCCCAGATGGCTGAGGAGCAGGGAACCCTGCTGGCACACAGCTCTCACCATCACAGTGCTCAGGCCTTTGGCAGCCAGGCTGGGATTGTTCTGAATCCGCTGAGCTGGAGCCTTTGTGGGTCTGTCTCCCCCTTTAAACACCCCTGGTGTGTGCTGGCTCATTAAAAACCCCTTCCAGAGTACTCAGCTCACCCCATTCCCTGTGGGATGAGTAGATAACCCATATCTTGGAGGTGGGAGATGAAAGTTTGGGTTCCATTCCTCCAGTGCTGTGTGTTGTCTCTGCCTCTTCCTGCCCTGGTCCCAAGCAGGGCTGGGAAGGAGCCCTGTTGTTTGAGGTACATGGGAAGTGATCACAGAATCCCAGAATCATTTAGGCTGGAAAAGACCCCCGAGATGGAGTCCAACCTGTGACCAATGCCCATGCTGTCACTCAGCCCAGCGCACTGAGTGCCATGTCCTGTCTTTCCTTAAACACCTGCAGGGGTGGCGACTTCACCATCTCCCTGGCAGCCCCTTGCAATGTTTAACAACCCTTGTTAAGAGATTCCTCCTGATATCCGGCCTGTGTTGATAAGGGTGACAGGTTCTCTCAAAGCCATCCAGGTGAGCTTTGGCTCTCCTGTCAGGAGCTTTGCCACACAGAATTCCCAGCCCCTCTCTGGGGCTGCTTGGAGCTGCTGGACTGATGGATGGCATCTTCTTCTGGCTGAGCTTTTGGACACCCTGTGAGTGCTCCCAGTGCCTCCCTGGCTCTGCACTTGGTTCTCTGGGTGGTACAGAGCAGCTCCCCCTCTCAAGCTGTTGGATTGGTGTCCCTCCTTTCCCAGACCTCTACTGGTGACAGCCCTGGAGTGGCAGAGCTGGGCAGTGTCTGTCTATCCCCTGGCAGGAGGGCAGCACCTCTGGAGAGGTGGTGGTTCCCTGGGGTGGCACAGGTCAGGAGGAGCAGGAGGAGTGAATTGCAAGCTGTAGGCATCTGCTCCATCTACCTCCTGGAAATGTGAACCAGGAAACAAATCTGAAACCAATCTGGCAATCTCCAGGTCAGGCCTCTGACCTGCTCCTGGGGCTGTGCCAGGTTACTGCTGTGTGCCAGGTTACTGCTGTGTGCCAGGTTACTGCACTGCCTGGAGAAGACACCTGTGGGCAGGGCCACCATCCCTGCAGGGGACCTCAGAGGGCACAGCAGCCTTTGGGGACTGGACTTTTCTGCCACTGCTTTCTGTGTGACATGTGGCAGTGTTGTGCCTCAGTTCCTTTTTCTGTAATGACAGTTCCTTGGTGACTTACTCTGAACCAGCTGCTGCCAGGAGCAGTGTAAGAGCCAGGGGGGCTAGGCTGGGTGGATTGGAGGGGCCAAGGGGGCTGTGCAGAGCAGTGGGATAGAGGACACACTGAACTCTGGGGACAACCAGGGTCACACTTCTCAGTAGTATGTCCCTGCACCTGCAAGCCCATTGGTCTGGAAAGCCCCTGGAGCTGTGAGGAGGGAAATTGGGAAGATAAGATGGCTAATCCTGCTGTTGGGATTGTTTCCCAGGCTGCTGGGAGAGGAGGAGATGTGTGTCCAACCCTGAGAGCTGCATGTGTGGATGCCAGCACAGGAGAGCGGATGTGATCCATTCTGGGGTGTCCTACCTGCTGTGTCACGTGAAGAATTTGCAATGGCAGTGTCCACACCTGACATCTCCCTGGTGGCCTGGACTCTGCTGGAGCAGAGGGGTTTTCTCATGCATGGCTGCTTGGAAAGCTGTGGTCCAGATAAGACAAGGCAGCAGCTTGGGCAGGGGTGTCCTGCCCTCCAGAGATGGTGGTTTCCAGAAGAGTGAACGTCACCTGTGTCCCTGGCACAGAAATTGTCAGGCTGGTGCAGTGTGCTGATGGCATCCCTCAGATTCCTTGTCTGGCCTCCTGTGTTGGGATTCCCTTGCCTTGCACATGAGGAGGCCGTGCAGACTGAGTGGAGGGAGTGGTTTTGCTCATTCTGTGCTCATTAGAGGCTGCAGGGAAGGGAAATGGAACCAATTCTGGTTCTCTGCTAAATTTTGATCTCCTGCTCCCTGGAAGATGGGAGTGAGCTGGGATACCCTGGGTTGCTCAGTGAAGTTCATCATTGGTGCTGTGGGGAGGCCCATGGAGTGAGTAGGGGCAGCAGTCTGTTCCCAGTGTCCTGATCCTGAGGTTGTTTAGGAGCTGGTCCAAAGGCTGTGGGGAGGAACAAGTCCTGAGTGGGTCACTGTAGTGTCCCACTCTGCGGGGAGGAGAGTGCTGGGCTTGCCTGTGGTTTCAGTTAAGTTCCTCTGTGGGGAGGAAATCTCCTCCAGTGGAGGAAAGGTTTTCAGACCCAGCTTGGGCTTGGAGGAGGAAGGGAAGGGAGACAAATGCACCCAGAAATTTGCTTTTATTGTGGCAAGAGGTGTTGGGAAACCTCTCTTATCCTTTAGAGAACAAATGTTGATCCCCTTGCCCTGCCTTCCACTGATCCCTCACAATGCCAGAAGGAGCACATGTGGATTTGAGGCTGTGGGATCTCTGAGGACATCCTCGAATGGATCATGATCTTCCTCTGCTCTTGCACATCTCCCACCATTTGACAGCCCTCCCTGTAAGACAGTGCATGGATGTCCCCATCATCCCAGGTCCTCCCTGCTGCTGCTCCTGGCCTGTGGGATGCCAGTGGGGTTCACACTCTGGAGGCAGAGCTGTCCCACAGCTCTCCCATGGCGTGTGGGGGGAGATCCCACCCCACCATGTGCTCAGACCCTCTGACTCATGCACCAAAACGCCTCTGGAGCCTCATCCTGCTGTGATGAGGTTGGATCATCCCGTGGGCAGTGTCCCCCTCCAGAGATGCCCATGGCACTAACGGGGTGGCTCCCAGAGGAGAGGGGGTGGCTGGGGAGAGCAGCTTCTCCAGAGAGTCCCATGGGACAGAGAAGGCCATAACTGAGGGTTTTGGGAGCTGCAGGGGGTTCCCTTCCTTTCTGTCTGGGAGCTGCTCTCAGCTCTGCCATGGTGGGAATTGATAAAGGAGCTGATAAAGCTGTGTCAGCAGGGAGCTGCTGTGCCATGCACTGTCTGCACTGATGGCTGAGTCCAGGGCTGCCTGCCACAGGTGGTGACTCACCCTGTGGCTTGTGGCAAGGGGTGACAATGGCACTGCAGCCCCTCCTGGGCCATTCTCTCCTGTGAGAATGGCTGCTGTCGTGTCCTGCCTCAGTTTCTGTCTTCAGGGGCCTGTAATTACATAAAGGAGGAAACCTTTGCCTGGGGCCTTCTCAGTGGGTTGTAGTGGGGATTGTGGACCCTGCTCTGCCTTTGGTGCATGCAGGGAAGCAGTGGCACCACACACAGTGCTGTGTGTGTGATGAGGCTTTGTGATGGACCTGCCTTGTGGTGATGTTTGGGCTGTCCCAGGGCAGGGAGAGCAGGATGTCTTCCCATCTCCCTGCTGTGGTGGGAAGAACTGATTTCATGGACTGGGATTCAGAGATCTCTGGTAATTTGCTGTTTCAATCTGATTTGGCATTAGTGCTTAAATACCTGTGTGTGCTCTCTTGTATTATTGAAAATTCAGTGGAGGGAGGGAAGATCCTGAAGTTTAACAAGCAGTGCAGAGTGGCCTGGATACCAGGCTGGGAAATGATCCCATCCCTGTGTGTTGGGGAGTGGATGCCACTGCCCCTCCTGCCCTGGTGAGGTGTGCCAGCAGTGCCAGCTCTGTGCTGTCCTCTGTGGGTCCCTGTGCCCACTGGCCCCTGGAGATGCTGAGCAGGTAGGCTCAGGATCAGCTCTTGGATCACACTGTGGCCTCAGAGCTGCTGCAGCGTTCCTCTCTCTGCTTTGCTGGGCCATTCTGAGCCAGAGGCATGTTCCTCTGATGTTTCCTCCTGCTGCTGCCTGCATTTGTGCCTGCTGTTCCTCTGGGCATGCTGTCAAATCTCTTGCAGCAGGTTGTCCCTAAGCCTTGCCCTTCAGCTGGGCACATCCTCAGCCCGTGCCTGGAGCTCTCTGCAGCCAGGGCAGCTCAGCAAAGGAGAGGTGCAGGACATCTCTGGCTGCAGTGGAGGTGGGGAGAGAGCCTTCCCCTGTTCTCCCTGGGAACTGATGGCAGCTCTTCTTCTACATCCATTCCTGGCCTGCTGCAGAAGTGCATTAAGATCCCTTATCAAGGGAAAGGAGAGCAGCATTTCATCTTGTTTTTATGAAAAGTGTTGGCTTTTGAGGGTGTGGGAGTATTCAGGGACAGGGCTGGGGAAGTTGCATGCTGGTAGAGATGGTCTTAACCTTAATTCAGGCTACAGCAGCACAGGGGGAGGTGTTCCAGCCTCAGATAGAAATGGAAGCTGTTGTTCCCAGCTGCTGGGTGAAAATTATCTATTTGTCTGGAAGCCTGTTTTTTCCCTCTGCCTGGTGAAGCAGGCTGTGAGCTCTGGGTAGGGGAGGAGGTGGAAGGGGAACTTGCCTGCTCAGAAACCTGACATCTGAACACAGAGCTTTCTGCCTGGTTCTTGTGGCCCAGCACAGTGACTGTCATGGTCAGAGTGGCGATGTGGGTTACGTCAGTGATGAATTTGTGTGTTTGTGACACATGTAGAGTCATACCTTTCACAGAAAGGGGAGTCTTAGAGCTGCCACCACAATCCAAAGGTAAATCTGCTCTAGAAAATTCCGTGGAGCTGGGGATGGAGAGGGCTCAGCAATGCCTGTTCCAGCTGTGCTCATACAGCTCCCATTCCTCATCAGCCAGCTGCCCTTGGGCTGGATCCCCATGGTCCTGCAGCACAGGCAGGCACTTGGATCTTGACCTCCCAGGGAAGTAAAAGGGTACCTGAGCTGTCAAGACTGGGTATTTTCCCCACAGCATCCAGTGGTACAGGTTGATGTATGGGGTAGGGTTGCCTGCCCTGAAGGTGCTGTGGGCTCTGTGCTCAGCAGCTGTGTGAGCAGCAGCTCTCCTTGGGCTTCTCTGCTTCCCAAGGTGGGCACAGATGATTTCTGTGATGATCCCCAGTGATTTGGGATTCAGACAGTTCTTTGGGCACCTGCTTGCAGGCTGAGCCTGTTTTGCAGAGTTACCAGATGTGAAAGCAAAGCTCGGGTTTTGCAGGAGGTGAGCACTGGGGACCTTTCCCAGTATCACTCAGATCTGCCTGGGTTGTTCTGCTCTGAAACTTCTCGGGTTTGGTGTTGGTGGAGCAGTGTTTTGTGCTCTGGGCATGAGTGGATTGAAAGCAATGTTTGGTCTTGACTAGAAAGGAAACCTTTTCAGGCTCCTTCCCAAGATGAGCATGCTTGTGGTAATAAATCTGTGCAAGAACTGGGCAGGATGAGACTAGCTGGAAAATGTAAATGTAAATGTGGGGATGGGGGAGCAGGAGAAGCAGAATCCATGGGACTGGAATACACCATTTTGCTGGCCAGCTGCTGTGGACTTTTGGAAGGCAGCTGGTTCCTCTCTGCAGCTCTGTTTTCAGCAGCAGCATGGATTTCATTAGTATCTGGTGTCTCCCTGGAGCTTGCTGCGTTGGGGGTGCATTGTCTCATTTAAATGGAAAACCCCGTGGCAGAGCCGCCAAACCGGGCGCATGCGAGGGGCTGAGGGCAGAGACCACTGGGCTGAGTCAGTGGCTGTGTGAGAAATCCTGAGAGGATCCAGCTCCTGTGGTGAGCAGGGGCTGGAGAGAAAGGTCAGATCCTGGCCGGGGTGGCTGCGGAGTCCCACGGAAACGCCGGAGCAGGGAAGGGACGGAGCCCCGGAGCTGGACCCTGCTGCCCTTTTAAGGCCTCCCAGCCCGGGACTCGGCCTTGTCCCGAGTGAACTTCCTTTCTTCCGCTGCTACAAACTCTGGCTTAGTAAAACCGAAACCAGTTTGACATCCTAACTGGCTCTTCTGCGCTGAGCTGGTGAGAGAGATTCTGCAGAACTGCTGCACTGGCAGAAAGCAAACCTGTGCCTTTGTTGTGCAGAAGGAGGTTTCCTGCTCTGGTTACCTGCCTGTGCCCTTCCTCTTACGGTAAGAGCAAAGCAAGTTGCAGTCCCCAGACAGAAATTGTCCCGTGTGAGCAGGGACACCACGGTGACACTGGCACGGACAGTGGGCTGGAGCTGGGTCATCTGCTCATCTTGCCACCTTCACCTCCATGCCAGAGCTTTTCCTCACCCAGCAGCTTGGAGGATGACTGTTGCTGGCCATGGAGAAGGGATGGGAGCAGAAGGTGATGTTGACATCCCAGAGGCAGCATGGCAGGGCTGGGTGGGAAGTGGGAATCAGGTACCAATTGCTCCCTGGCTCCCTCCTGCAGCCTGTACTCCCACCACCCACTGTGCTTTGGTGTTCCATGCAAGGGATCCCACATGGGACCATGGGAATGGCCAAGAACTGGGACAGGACTGCCCTTGGGCTTCATTGGCACAATCATGTCAGAAAAGGTGTAAATCAAAATACAGATTCTTCGGTGGGGTCTGAAAAGTCAACCAAAAAGCTGCTTCTTTTCAAGTCATTTCTTGTTGAGCTTCAGTGTGTTTTCTGGTTATGAATTCTGCAGCTGGAAGTTTAAATTTGTGCCTGATGAACCCAAAGAGGTGATTCAACTTTCCTGGGCACTTGGTTCATCGATGGGTTTGTCCACCTTGGGCTGGGTTTGTTATTTCCAGACTAATTTTCAGATATGGTCTTATTTTAACATATGTGTATTTACTGTTATTATTTTTCCTAGAGAAGTATTTTCAGCTTTTTGCTTGGTTCCTGTGCTGCTGCTGAAATTCCCTTTGTGGTATTTCCGGCTCCTTGGTGGAGCACAGTTTAATATTTTCCATCCAGGTGTAACTGCTTTGGATCAGGATCCAAGGAAAGGAGTGAAATTGTGCATTGGGCTGAATTGAGTGAATTGGCAGCTCGTAGGAGTGGAGATGCTTCATAAGGGTATTTTTTTTTTTGTGGCTGCTAAGAGATTTAGAAGTGTCCTTACTCTGCAGACTGGTTTCAAAAACACAAAGATCTGGGTTGTTCTGAATTTGGATGTGAGGATCCGAGTTCTGCAGTCCAAAGCACATTGATTTCCTCCTGCTCATATGTGCAGGGAGCAAATGTTCATCAAACAGTCCCGCTCCTGTCGACTGAAGAGCAGCCTGGTTCCTCCTCAGATATTTTTGGGTGCAAAATGACTCCTGCTGACCTGGTGCTGGAAAGCTGACACTGCACACACACCCTGTGCCAGGCAGGGATTCTCCTTGTCCACCCTGAGCTGTGCTGTGAGCAGTGAGAGTTTGGGGTGAAGTTCTGCAGCTGCTGCTGGGGTGTTCTGGACGTGGCTTGTGCAGCCCTGCCGTGCTCATCTCGAGAGGAGGAAATTTTTTGGGTTGGGATCCCACCAGCGTAGGGAATTCACACCAACTCTTGAGTGGTGCCTTGTGGTTCCATTGGAAACAGAAAACTCTGCTGCTGGTGATTTGCCCCTGTCTTTTACTTCTTTTTTAATTCTCTTGTGTTTGGAGAACAGTTTCAGTTTTGCTTCCACTCCTGTAGGAGCCCTTGCATGGGGGAGGCTGTGCCCACCCTGGGTCTGTGGGCACTCCCTGCTCATGGGCTGCAGGAGCCTGGGAAGGTTGGCCTGGAATTTGAGGAACAGCTGAGATTTTGCTTTTAAGGCAGCCTGATGGTTTGCTTGTCACCTGGTGTCCTTCAGAGATCTCTGTGAAACCACACACAAGTCATTACTGGGTGTGTTGTATCTGTTTGTGGGTGAGACACCAAGGTGGGAAGCAGGACCCCACTTCACTGCTGCCTTGTTGAAACTCTGCTCTCCTCGTTGATACAGAGGGAATGGTGTGGCACAAAATTAAAAAAAAATATTGAAAATTCATAGCAATCCATTAAAAAGCTGTATTTAGGTTCAGAGGCTGGGAAAAAATAACTTTGAAACAATTTGGAGCTTGATTTGTTGTAGGTTAAGAGCTGACCAGAGTTCACAGTGTCAGGAGTCTCCTGGGGAAGGGAATAGCCAGTAACAAGAGAACATTTCTAATTTAGAGAAAAGTTTAATAGACATGAGAGCTGGAAGAGGAAACCAGAAAGAAAAACCCATCTTCTTCATGGCACAAATCAACTCTAGGGAAAAAAACAAATGCTTTATCATTTTTTAAATGATTTTTTTAATTAATCTTTTTTTAATCCTGTGGTTTTATGCCTTGGATGTTTTTATGGACGTGGCTGAGAGCCATGGATGGGTACCTGGCTGAAACGCTGAGGTGCTGGGGGTGACTGATGGCCCGTGGTAACTTCTGCAGCATCTGACACATTCCTGCCCTGCTTGCTGAAGTCATTTTTGTTTGTTCTGTGTTACCAGTGCAGCTGGAGGTGATGGTGTGTCTGCTTGTTTGCTCTGAGAGTGGATTTATGGTTTTAATTCTGGTGCTGGGAGCGTTGTTGGCTGTGTCCCTCCCTGGGGCCGTGCAAGGTGAGGGCCAGATCCTGCTCTGGGAGCTGGGTGTGATCCTCCCCTCACAGACACGTTGTGTTCTCAGTAAAGAGCTGGGAAGCCAGGACAGGAGGAGAGGTTTGGAACAAGGATGCTGGGATCATGTTGGATTAAAAGCTTTGCTGCCACCGTTTAGGGGTTTTGTGGGTTGGTTGTTGCTGTTGGGATTTTTTTTCCTCTGAACACTAGAAAAAATTCTGGTAGAAACATTAACCTCAGCTTTACTCTTATCTTCTTATAAAGAAAGAATTTGGATGGCAAAAAACCATGCTTTAGACCAACTGCCCATGCAGATTTCTTAATTGTAAATATTGGGGTGCCAGAGTGAAACCCTCTCGGGGTCGTTGTTCCCTGAGATTCTCCTCGGGGTTTCTGTTCCCCGAGGCAGTGGGGTCTCCCCAGGGTTGCTGTTCCCTGGGGATTTCCCTGGGGTTGCTGTTCCCCGGGGTAATCAGGTTTTCAGTCTTCTCTTTGCCCTGGGTGTTTCACACCAGAGCCAGAGCAGACAAGCTGAGTCCAGCAGTGTTATCAAGGCT
>VXBR01004371.1:180207-225644 GCA_013400215.1 Cisticola juncidis
CTGGACCCCGACAAAACCCCTTTTTTTTTTTTTTTTTTTGCTGAGAGGGAAACCAGTGGGCACTGTCAGTGCTTCCAGCTCCCCTGGTGCAGTGACCATGGTGACAGAGCTGTGTCTGCCCTGTCACCGGTGACTCAGCCTGGTGGCACCGTGTGGATGAGCTGGGTCTGTTTGGGGATGAGGGACACGGGGGACTCAGGAGGGTTGGGGAGGTGGGCTGGGGGTGCTCTGTGGGCCTGCTGGAGGATCCAGGCAGTGGATTGGTGACCAGTGGATATTCCCTGGCCTGTGTGAGGGCAGCAGCAGCATGGCTGGGCTGGGTGGGTTCCACAGGTGCTGTTCCTGCCTGGTGGGGCAGTTCCCTCAGTTCTGGGTTCTTGTCTCTGCAGATGCCTTGAAGCAGGCAGGGGGGGCTTGCTGAGCGCTCAGCACCGTTCACAAGCTGAAAAAGAGCCAGACATCTCTCCAGGGACCTCAAATGGAGGAGGCAGATGCAGGGAAGTGATCCCAGTGTGACAGGGCCAGGGACTCAGCACGCTCCCGGGGAAGGAGGCAGAGCCAAGAGCTCCTCAGTCCCTGGAGCTGTGAGGCTGCCCCGGCTCTCGGAACGCACTGCACGTCCTGCCCGGGCTCCCCGGTGGCTCTGCAGCAGCAGTTAAGTAACAAACTATTTAACAAGAGCTTCCTGTTGTGCTGACACCAACACCAACCTACAAAGGAGCAAGCGGAGTAAACAGAGCTGTGCTGGCTCCTGCCTCACTGGAGGCTGGAAAAAGCCTTGGAAATCGGGAGCAGGCTGGGGTGCCCTCGCTTCTGAACCAACCTGCTGGGCCAGGGATGGTGTTCTTGTGGCTGCACTTGGCAGAAACTGCTGGGAAAGTGGCTGCCTCCAGGACTGCTTGGATTTTAAGGGAATTTCTGGGCTGGATAAAGGCCCCTTCACCCCTTGCCCTGCTGCTTCAGCTCCTCCACAGGTGCTGTCCCCAGAGTGGTGCAGCCCATCCTCTGTGCTGACAGGGTGAGCACAGCTCCCACAGCTCTCACAGCTCTGGATGTGAGATGCTCACACCCTGTCCTCCATTCTGACAGAGTGAGCACAGCTCTCACAGCTCTCACAGCTCTGGATGTGAGATGCTCACACCCAGAACTGCCATCTCCAACAGGTTCCTGGAGTTTCTCAGTCAGAGCACTGAAACTCCTGTTTTCTTGAGTAATCCAGAGGAAATGGGGCCAGAACAAGCCAGTCTTCCTTTGCCATAAGGAATATTCTGCTGTCCTGGTGGGTTTGCTTGAATCTCCCATGACTGGAGCTGTTGTTGGTGGAGGTCCAAGGTGGAGTGACCTCCGTGGGCTGCACAGCCCCTCTGCCTCTCGAGCCCATGGAGGAAACTTCCCTGTGGGGTCAGGATGAGTTTTCTCCAAAGAGCACATCCCATGGACCTGAGTTCCAGCCTGTTCAGCTGCTGTGCCCAGCTCAGAGGAGAGGTGCTTGTCCAAGGCTGGAGGAAGCTCAGGAGATGTCTCTGGAGCCTGTTGGGTGGGCACTTGGTGGATAATTGGCTGGATGGTCACACTCTAAGTGGAGACCAGTGACAAGTGGTGTCCTCAGGGGTGGTACTGGGACCAGTGCTGTTTTACATCTCTGCTGGTGACATGGACAGTGGGACTGAGGTACCCTCAGCAAGTTTGCTGCTGACACGGAGCTGTGTGGAGCAGTCACATGCTGGAGGGAAGGGATGGGCACCCACAGGGACCTGCAAGTCCAAGTGCAAGGTCCTGCCATGGGCTGGGACAATCCCAAGCACAAACACAAAAGAGTGGATGGAGATCAGCCCTGGAGACAGGGATTTGGAGACTTTGATGGATGAGAAGCTTGATGTGACCCAGCCTTGTGAGCTGGCATCTGTCTTGGCTGTACCCACTGCAGGGCTCCCGTGGGAAGCCTGCTGAGGCTTTCCATGACCCCCTCCCTGTTTTGGGAGACCTCTGAGTGGGGGCAGAGCTTTCCCTGCTCCATCCTGCAGGGCTGGCTGTGCTCTGCAGGCTGGAACTTGTGTTTAACAACAAACCCTTGCAGACATCATTTGGGACCGTCTGTAGCTCACTCTTAAAGATGTTTAAAGACTTTGCTTTGTTTTAAGACTTCTGATCTTCCTGTAAGCTCAGCCTCTTCAACTTTTAGAATTTATTGGGATTTGTTTTCAGCTGTGTAAGGCCACTGGTTGCTTTTTGGTCTGGATTTTTGCGCTGGGAGCCAGCTGATGGGTCATCCTTTGGGACATCGGGGTATTTGTGATTATTTTTAGCCTTTAATTGGCAGTGATCTGTACTTGGAGCTGCAGAGTGTCAAGGGCTTTTCTCTTTGTGCTCTCAAGAAGCTTTCCTTTCTCTTTCATGTGGATGCAGCTGTGTTTCCCTTCTGCTCACAGAGCACAGTACATGGGCAAACAGCTCCAGGAACCATCCCAAAGGCTGGTGGGGCTCAGGGAGCAGCACCCAGGGGTGCTCCAGGACCCCTGGGCCCTGCTCCAGGCAGCACCACGGGCCTGCTCCCTGACCTTCACCAGCCACTTCCCTGCTCCAGGCTGCTTTTTTTTCCTCTTCCTCCCCTCTTTTGTCTTGCCCCGTTTAGCTGTAACCTCTTTCGGGCAGGAACACGGTGTGTGTGCTCATATAAAGGGCTGAGAACAATGTGCCCCAGATGGTTTGTACAAGTGCCTTCTCGGCAGCCACAGGAAAGAAATTCTTAAAAATACAACTCCTCAGCATCTTATACTTGCAAATGTGGGCAGGAACTTCCCGAGCCTTGATATTTTGGTCCAAATCACAGAGACAAGGGGTAGCACTAGAACTGCAGCTTTTCTTCTTTTAAGGAAAAAAACAACTCCCCCCAACCCCAATTCCCCTTTTCTCACCCTGACGTCTGCAGGGGAGAGCTTGTAAATGTGACTGGAGCAGCTCTGACCTGCTTAAAACCAGATGGCAAAGAAAAAGGACCCAATATTTTAACAAAAGCACTATGGACTCCCTCTTTGGGAATCTGGGAGTGTGTGGGCTTGCCCCCTTTTTATGTGACTTTCAGTGCTTCTGAGGTTCTGTTTTGGGGGTGCTGAGGCACTTCCCTTGCCTGCAGTTTGTTTCCCTTCTAGGATCCCTGGCTCAGGGCAAATGCCACAGGGCACTGCTTATTTGCTTTAAGGCTACAGCTTGCTTTGGAATTTCTTCTGCCAAACTTCAGGCCAATTCATTTTTTTTCCTTATTTATTCCACTCCCTCACAAAGAGAGGAACAAGTTTTCTTAGTCTCATCTTGCATCAGATTTGATTCCAGGCCAACAAATCCAGCCTAGAAGGTGCTTTCCCGAGGCTGCTTGCCTCCCTGTGACCTTTTGGGAGAGAATTCCTGTGCAAAATGGAACTAAGTGACATCAGTTTTACTCAGGGAATCTTCTCCCATGGTGCTGCTGCCTGGAGAGGATAGGTCAGGTCTGGGTTCCTGTTGCCCATCCAAAGGCTGCTGTGTTTTAACAAACACAGGGATTTTTTTGCTCTGGAGCAGTGGGAGTCCTGGGATTTTACCAAAAGTTCCTGTTTCTAATTAGGTTGTTCTCAATTTTAAAGGCCAGTGATCCTTTTATGGCACAGGGTGGAAAACCTGAGCAGTCACTGACACTGCACAGAGGTGGGTCCTGCTTTTGTCCTGAGGTCCAGGAAGCCACTGTGCCTCCTTGGCACTCCTGCAATGAGAAAATAAATCCTCCCAGCCCTTGGCTGATCCAGGGAGGAGGCAGAATTGAGGGAGCATCACTTGCCCTGGCCTGACTCACATGGATGTGATTCAGGGGCTTCCTGCTGCCCTGACTGCCCACCTTGGGAAAGGAAGAATTGCAGCGTGGCAGTCCCAGCACAGGGGCTGGGCTGTGGCTCTGCTGGGCATGGATCTGGCCCAGATGCCTGAAATTGGGGTTTGGCCTGGGCCCTTCCAGAGGGGCTGCTCCTGAGGCTCCCCAGGCAGGACCAGAGCTGTGCTGTGCTGCTCCCTGCGTTTGTCTGGGCTGGGCAAAGGCAGCACAGTCTCCCTGTGCTCACAGGAAACAGGATTTAATTTTTCCCTTCTGTCTCACTTCATTGTCTGAAATTCCCTTGCAGAGGCAGGCCCATAACTCTTCAAAGAAAGCAATCCCCAGGCCGGGGCTGGAGCTCCCTGGGCTCTGGCTGACTCTGTGCAAACAGTCTGGGCTGGAATCCCCTGGGACTGAGCACAGAGGTCTGATTCAGAATGAAAACAGGTTATGGAGCAGCAGGGCCTGTGCATCACCAGCTGCTCCCCTTGCCCAGCCTGTGGCTGCAGGGACAGCAGCTCCCAAACGCCAGGACAGAGCTGCCTGCCCCGGGAGCTGGGAGCCCGTGGGGAATGGCCCTGCAGAGGTGGGGGAAGCACGGGGAGGTCGGGAGGGCAGCACCATGTGCTGAACCTGGAGCGGAAATCACCGGGGGAGCCAAGAATGAGCAGGATGTCACGTGTGGGCAGAACAAAGCGCAGGGCAGCCCCGCTCTGCCGCTCCCACCCCGCTTCCTGCTGGCACCCACACTGCTGGGGGAGGGGAGCACGGGGCAGGGGACAGCCCGGGGCTGCCCACCCTTGGGAGAGCTGGGTGCCCCCCTGTGCCTCAGTTTCCCTCGGCTGGCGTGTGCTGGGTGCAGCAGGGTGATCCCCGTGCTGAGGGTGGCCTTGCAGGGCCAGGCTGCTCTGCTCTAGGGATGCTCCAGAGGTGTTGGGTGGAGGCTGTGGAGGTAGGAGGGGATCCCATGATGCATGAAAGCCTCATTTTCCTGTGCTTGAACAGGCAGGTCCCACAGGTGGGACCCCAGCACTCTGCCCCTTTGGAGCAGCTCTGGTCCCTCCTGGAGAGCAGTGGCAGAGTGCCAGGATGGTGTGGAGAGGGAGGATTTGGTGTCAGGAGGGGNTGAGGATTTGGTGTCAGGAGGGGGCTGGGAGCAGGACAGCCCTAGGGCCCTGCCTCAGCCAGTCCTTCCCCCTGCTGAGCTCTGGCTTTGGTGTCTTTTTCCCTGGGGTGCTCTTAGAGCTCCCACATTTCCCTCTGTGCACCCTTGAGCACAAGAAGCTTTTTTTGTTGTTGTTATTAATAGCTATTGAGAGCCAATAAAAAGTTTCACAGGGTTTGGCCAAGCATCAGAGCTCGCAGTGTGTTCATTTCCTGGAGCTGAGTGCTGGAGAGGGGGATTGCTTGGATAACCCACGGGGTCAGAGGGAGTCTGCAGCACTGGGGACTCTTGGTGGTGTCACAAGGGCCTGGAGAGGAGCAGGGGGAGGTGGGGACGGGGGGATGGTAAAGGAGGGGTGGCAGATTGGCAAGGGTCAAGCTGGAAGCAGAACCAGAGCGGTGGGGAAATGAGGGATGGGTCTCTCATGTGCCCTCCCAGGGTGCACCCAGATCCTGCCTGACCCTCTGTGTCCATGTTCAGCTTCCTGCCTGTCCTTCCTGCCTCCCACACTGGCATCCCTGCCAGGAGGGACCCGGCCTGGCCTTCCCCCAGCACAGAGGAGTCCCACACTGGTGGAAGGCTGCAGGGAGGGAGAGCACAGTTCCCTTTTGGGCACCTGGTTCCTTGAGCACAGGGCGGGTTCTTTTCATCCCAGTCTTGTGTCCAGAAGGAAGTAAGGGGTTAATTTGGCCTTGATGTTGGGCTGTTGTACCCATGTGAGGACAGGCAATGGCACAGGGATGTGTGTGGAGCCAGTGTCGTGGAATCCTGGAGTAGTTTGGGTTGGAGGGACCTTTAAAGGTCACCTTATCCAGCCCCTGCCATGGGCAGGGCTGTGCACTTGGGAAGCAGCAGCTCCCTGGTTCAGGGGGCTGGACTGATTGCTGCCTTTTTGTGGGAGCTGAGGGGAACCCAGATAATCCCACCAGCAGCACAGAGCCTTGCAGCAGCTTCATTGGGAGCACATGAGGCAGGCAAGGTGCTGCACCCCTGAGCAAACAAACTCCCATGAGCATCATTGGCTCTGGAGAGTGTCACAGCATTGCCCAGGCTGTAGCCAAGGGGCCTCGCTCCCAGCTTGCAGTGAAAATGGAGATGCACACAGTCAATCATTGGTTGATAAGAGCAGGAGGCAGTGGGATGTTAGTAAGTTCCTGTTTGCCAAGTGGATGTTTTCCCCAGCCCACGTGGGCTGTGCTGGGTGCCCTGAGTGGGGCTGTTCCCCAGGAGCCGTGTTCTGGGCAGGGCTGCCAGCACAAGATCCTGGCCCACCCCAGTGGAGGCTGCTGCTGGAGTGGGAAGTGCTCCAGCTCCACTGGCCCCTGTCCCTGGAGCCACAGGGACCCTCCCAGCCAGGTGAAATCATTTTCACTCCATGGGCAGTGCCATGCCTGGCATGGTGTGCCCGTAATGCTGGGTTCACTGTCCTCTGCTCTTGGGGACTCTCAGAGTCCTGGCTGGTGCCTCTGAGTGGTTCCAGAAAATGCCAGGAGCCCTTCCCTGTGGGGACAGTTTTGTCGCCACATCACTCTTAGCTGGCTCCAACACAGAGAGAGACATTCATCAACCATTTCAACTCCAGCTGACCAAGCTGTTTTAAAATTCATTTGTTTGTTTATTTAAACCAGCATCTCAGGCATGGGGCACTCTGCAACCTGATATTTATCCCAGCTTCTCTCACCACTCAGCTGTGGCACTGTCATTGCTGCAGGAGTTATCTGTCTGCAGGGATAGAGCTGGGGGCAGGAACTGGGGCCCACAACCCTCTGTTGCTCCCTGCCTCCTCATACTGATTTTCTCCCTCTCTTTTCCACAGCTGGGAGACAGAGGAGCAGCGCTGGGAGGACCCTGTCTGCAGGATGTTCTCTCCACCAAAGACCTCCCTGTGAGCAGCGATGATGACAGTCCCGGCAGGACCTTGGGAAGCACTAACATTTCAGTAGCCCAGCACCCGAGGACGGCCTTTTCCCCCTCCTTCTCCAGCCCCCGCCCTCCCAGCGCCCTCCGGGATGGTTTATTAACCAAGAGGAACCCTGCTCCTGTCCTCCTCACCCTTCCATTTTCGGCAGCTCTGGGATTTGTATGGCAGCAGCGTAACCGTGGAGAGGCCGGGGTATCACAAACTTATGGATTTTGATAAGAGAGGAGGGAAAGGGGAGCTGGAGGAAGGTAAAAGGATGTCCAAGACAGGTGGAGGAAGGAGTGGTCATGGAGGCCGGGGTACTGGAACCAACTCGGGAGTCTTAATGGTGGGGCCCAACTTCCGTGTCGGCAAGAAGATTGGATGCGGCAACTTCGGGGAGCTCCGTCTAGGTGAGAAGGGTCCTCTCTGTCCTGCTGTACCCACCCGTGCCAGGATTGCCCTGGCATCCTCCTCCTGCAGTAGAGGAGCTGGCACAGGCTGTGGCCATGGGCATTGAACAGCCACACAATTAAAGCATTGCCCTTTGCAGGTAGCCCTTGTTCTGTCACAGAGGTTCCACTTCCTTCATCCTTTCACACTGTGCCTGATCTACCAAAGCCCATCCCAGCCTGAAGAACTGATGGCAGAGGTGTTTCCCATCTCCTCCCCATGCCTGTCACTCTCTGGGTCTGTCTGTTATAAATGGTGGTGGCCATGGAGGTCTGGGTGTCCCCCAAATCCAAGAACACTGTGTGAGGAATGATTCAGGAGATGCCACTGTGCTCACCACATCTCACCCCCCTTGTGCTCTGGGTGCTGCCCTCCCGCTGTGCCTTGGGACAGGGGATGGAGCATGGGTGCCTGAGGGATGCTCACTCAGCTGGGACAACATCTAGGGAGGAGAATCCGTGTTTCATCCTGGGGAAATTCTTCAGTTGTTCAAAGTGCTTGTTTGAGAGATGCTCCTGAAATTCTGTGCAGGACAGGGCAAGGGAGGAATAAAACCCAAGCATCTTCCATGGTCACTTTCCATTCTGAACCAAGTTTATCAGGAAACTCCTCGACCAAACTCGTGTTTGGAGGGTGGGGAGGTTGCTCTTCTCCCAGGACTGGGAATGTCCCTGGAGACCTTCAGCAAGCTGTTAACCCTTTGCTTGGCAGCTGGCAGGAGGGATTGGTCTGGCAGGGCCAGGCTCCTCTGTGCCAGCAGCGCAGTCTGGATGTCTCCAGGAAGAGGCACTGGATGTGTGGGTGGAGTCCCTGCCCGCTGTAGCTCTGTCCTTGGCTGTGAGGGCTTTGGGAAGGGGCTCTGGGAAGAGGGGCAGTCCCCGGAGCCTGTGACAGCCACAGCCCTTGTTGCTCCATGATATTTTAAGCAGCGCCTTCTCAAACCAAGCTCTGAGCTAAATCTGCCCTGAGCTCTAAGTTAAACCTGCCCTGAGCTCTGAGCTAAACCTGCCCTGAGCTCTGAGCTAAACCTGCCCTGAGCTCTGAGTTAAACCTACCCTGAGCTCTGAGTTAAACCTGCCCTGACCATGGGCCCGGGGAGGAGCCAGGGCAGCCGTGGCTGGGGTGGGCTCAGTTCCCACCTCCCTGTGTGGGGAATTAATGTCAGCTCTGGCTGGCGTGACAGACTGGCTGGTGCCAGGCTCACCCGTGCTGGCCCTGCACTTCCTGGTGGGACCGACACGTAATTGCAGAGCTGGGGAAATGCTCTGGTTAAAATCCAGCCAAGCACTTCTCATGTTGAGCTGTCATGAAGAGCTCTGAGCCTTCCTCCAGACCCAGGGCTTGTGGAAGGAGAGGTACTGGGGGGTTTTGCCACACCAGCTGCTCCTTTCAGCTCCCTGGGTGGATCTGGACACTCCTGCTGCCAGTGCCTCCCTGCCTGGCCAGAGGACAGAGAGCCCTGAGCTGTGCAGGGCCCACCTGTGTCCTTGCACCTCCTTTTCCTTGCTTGCCACTGAGCATTGTGTAATGGATCTGTGTTTGTGGGTGAGCTGAATCCTGCTCCAGGCAGGAGCTGGGGCCGTGCTCAGTGCTGAGGATCAGTGTGACCCCCCTGCCTTGGCCTCCCCCTCATTTTCCAGGGGCAGCAGGAGGGGACACGAGTCTCACATGGATCTGAGGAATGTCAGTCAAAGTGACAGCGAGGCTGCTGCAGGGACCTGGGAGCAGTGGGCTGGGTTTGCTGGTGGCTCCAGGGACAGGCAGTGAGCTCTGGCTGCAGGGCTGCACAGTGGTCGATTCTCACAGTGAGAGTTTGTCCTTGCCACCAGCAAGAGAAGCTTCCAGGCCCTTCACGTGGCTTTTCTGCTCTGTCACGCCCTGCAGTGCCTGGCCACAACATGGTACAGGCCTGAGCACGGGATTCATCACGGCAGTGAAGCCACAGCTATGTGGCTTCTCTCCTAAAATCACATCTCTCTTCCTTAGGTGTGCCTCAAACTGCAGCAGGGCTCAGGAATGCTCTCAGGATTTAGGGATTCCTCCAACTGCAGATGAAGGGCAAAGGGACCAGAGGGCTCCTGCTGTGAAGTGGTGGCATGAGCAGGGCACTCAGCTTTCCCCTGGGAATAGAGAATTCAGTCCTCAAGGCTTTAGAGGCACTGAGGACTGAATTCTCTATTCAGCTCAGTATTTAAAACTGCAGCTCAGTATTTAAAAGCTCCCAGATCTGTTTTGGCCTTTTTCCTCTCATAACAAAGGTCATGAGATCTTGAAAAAGTGTACCTGGAGGTGACTCTTCCAGTGGTGGGGATGGAGGAAGGGGACATTGTCTTCCTCAAAAAGATCCCACTTTGCCCTATTTCCTCGCCACACTGAGAGGTACATGGGGATCTGTCCTTGGGGTGCTTCAGCTCAGCTGCCCCAGGTAGAGACAAATGTCCACTCATGTAGGAGGTGTCCAAAATCAGGTGATCTGTTTGAAGATGAAATATAAAAAAACAATTGGCATAAGGCATTTGTGGGAAGCCAGCAGGGGAATGACGTGGGCAGGAGTTGTGGCTGCCAGGGCTGTGCGTTTGTCCCTGCTGGCCTTGGCATCCTGGGCCCTGCAGGGACGTGGTGCCAGTCCCAGTCTGGCAGTGCTGCCAGCCAGTTCTGCACTGGAGAGCTGGGCTGGGGGCTGGGCTGGGGGCTGCCCCAGCCCTCTGGCACACAGGGGAAGGCTGATGTTGTGCAGGTCCTGGGTCCTGTTACCTTCCCATGTCCTGGAGCTTCACCCTGAGCTGGTGAGTGCTCATCCCTTCCCCTGACAGCCTCCAGTGCCAGCCCAGCTCCTCCTGGGGCTTCCCAGCAGCATCCCAGGGCAGTGCCCACTGCCTGCAGCCCCCTGAGCTCCCCCTGCCCATGTGCTGCCCACAGCCAGCCCCACTCCAGGCCAGGGTGGGACTCTGCCCTCTGAAACACAAGGCAGCAGGACGCTGGTGGCTGTGGGTGACAGGAGTGTGGCTGGTGGCTCGTGTGCCCTGGCACTGGGCACGGCCGAGCTGCAGCCCTGCCAGCTTGAGCAGCAGGGCCAGCACACTGCACAGAGAGGGTTTGTTGGGGCAGGTTCCCCTTAGCAGCTACTCAGGAGTGCTTGGATGGGCTGGGGGAGAGGAGAAAAACCCAGACATTGAGCAGAAAGGTCAGAACTGAGCCCAAAGCACCTGGGTGCTCTGCAGGGCCTTTGCTCAGAGCCAGGAGTTGCCCTTAGTCCTGGCACACTCCCTGAGGGCCTTGCCTGAGCCTGGCCCAAGGCTGGGGCTCCTGCCAGGCTGTGCTGTGGAGCTGCCCCAGGGCAGCCTCAGCCTAGAGCAGGGTGCAGGGAAGAATGGGGGACCTGGCAGCAGCTGCTGCTTTTATTCCAGCAGTGAACTTCTGCAGATCTGCTTTTTGCAGCTTCTCAGTGCCCAGCCCTCTCCCCAGCCCACTGCATGCATTGCTGCTGGCAGCTTGGAACCACAGAAGCTCTTTTCCTTCAAAATAAAAAGCTGGAGATTAATTATCTTTTAAAGTAAATTCGGGATTTTGGAGGGAAGAACACAGGGTGAGTCTGTGCAGTGTGTGAGCCAGGAGCAGGTCACTGCTGCATCTGGGCCAGGGCCATGCCCCAGTGGAAGGGTCACAGGTGCTGGGGACATTCCCAAGCTCTCCTGAGCTGTGGCTCTCGGGCCTGTCCTGCAGCCTCCCAGGAACTCACAGGGAGCTACTTGGGGCCACAGAAGGCCTTCTGAAAATGCATCTGGGCTCAGTGCACTGCTGGTGACCCTTCTTGTCCTGGGCTCTGCAGAGACCTCCCTGTGAGCCCCTGCACTGTGGCCCAGAGGTCAGAGCCACAGACCCACCCCGTGCTGGAGGTGGCACTCGGGTGTCTTTGGAGGCTTTGGGAGAGAGGAACCCACACAATTCCTACTGCTCCTGCCTCCCTTGCTGAAGGCTCAGACGTGCTTTTCCTCCTGATTGTTCAGACCCTCCTCTAGACAAGGTCAAGCTCTAAAATTACATTTTTCTTCTGATGGTGTTAAACCCCAGTGCTCCACAGAGCTGTCACTGCTTGGCCTGGTGCAGCCACTGTCACTGGAGCTGCCTCATCCCCCATTCCTGCATTCCCAGGTTTGGGAAGCCAAATTCCCATTCCAGTGCCCAAGCACAGTTCTGTGCTGCTGCTGCTGCACAAAGGTCCCAGTGCTGTGCCACGGGCAAGGGGCAGCCTCAGTGCTCACTTTGTCCCTCACACTGAGGGGCTGGAGTGTGTCCAGAGATGGGAACAGAGCTGAGGAGGGGTCTGGAGCACCAGGAGTGGCCGAGGGAGCTGGGAAAGGGGCTCAGCCTGGAGAAAAGGATTCTCAAGGGGGCACCTTGTGGTTCTGCACAAGTCCCTGACAGGAGGGAGCCTCTGGCAGGGGTCAGGCTCTGCTCCCAGAGAACAGGGACAGGAGGAGAGGGAACATCCTCAAGCTCTGCAAAGGAAGGTTTAGATTGGATATTGGGAAAATTTCTTCACTGAAAGGGTTGTGAAGCATTGGAAGGGGCTGCCCAGGGTATGAGTGGAGTGGAAGTGTTCAAAAACGTGTGAATGTGGCATTGAGGCCATGGGCTCATGTGAACATGGTGATGCTGCTGGTTGATGTGAGTGGTGATCAGAAAGGTCTTTTTCCCCCTTAATGTTTCTGTGATTCTGTGATCCTGAGCTGCTTGGACAGGATCCAGCTGGGAGCCCAGCACAGAGCCGGCTCCTCCTGGGCTGCCCTGACGTGCAGGAGCAGGTGCTGGGCACTGCTGCCAGGTCCCTGGGGAGGGGACAGCAGAGAGAGCCACGCTGGGCTTTAGCACACCCCAGACCCAGGCCTGGCCTTGGCTCCTGCCTTTGGCCCCTTCTGATCCCACACTGCATCCTGCAGTGCTGGCAGCTGCATTTGGAGGCACCTCCGGTACCCAGCCGGGCAAAGGCCCCTGCAGTGCAAATATTTGCTTTCTGCCACCCATCTCATCGCTTTTCTCTTTTGCTTCCTTTCAAAAGCACCTTTTGTGCTGCAAGTCCTGCCTGCTCTAGTCCTTCCAGGCACTCCCTGGACTCTGGCACATTTTGGGTGTCAAAGTTGCCCCCTTGTGAGCACTGGGGCAGAGCAGGTGGCTCCAGAAGCTGGAGTGGGGAGTTCCCTGGCATGGAAGGAATCCTCCCTTCCTTACTCTTTTACTTTTTTTCTTTTTCTGTTGGTTTATTAATCTCATGACAGGCCAGTTCATCTGTTTGCACCTTTTTTTAATTCAGAAAGGGGAAGTGGAGGGTGGTGATTTGACCAGTCCATACTGTCTCTGCTCCCCATATTGTCATCAGTTGTGTCCAAACCCCCCAGGGAAGGGCTGAACCAGGGGAGTAGCAAATGATTTGGACTCATTTTTGGGCTTGGAGAATCCTTACAGCTCCAGAGCCTTGCTGCTGGTAGCTTTCTGTGCTAGTGAGCCACTGGGGTCCTGTGTGGTGGGGACAGGACAGATGTCACTGCTGGGGATGCTCCTGCCTCTGTCCCTGCTCCCTCCCAGCCCTGCCCTCCATCCCTGCTCCCTCCCAGCCCTGCTGGGGATGCTCCTGCCTCCATCCCTGCTCCCTCCCTGCTGGGCTGAGTCCCTTTTGCAGTGTCCCTCTGGCAGTTTTCCTGCCATGTTACATTTTTCCCCCTTCAGATCCTGCCTGACCTCAGGGAAAATCCAGCTGTGAGTTTTCTGATGGCGTGTTGCTGCCCTGAAGGCAGCAGTAACTGTTTTGGACTGAGCAGCACAGCCCTGAGGGGCCATGCACAGGTGTGGGGGTGTCCCACCTGCTCCCCAGGAAGTGTCAGGGACAAACACTGAGTGATGGGACAAACCCCTGGATCTGGCACACGCTGCATTTGCCAGACGTTCCTCCCTCCCTCCCTCCCAAATCCCTTCTCCCTAATCGCTGTGAAGGGATTTGCTTTATGCAGAGGCAGCAGACAGAGTGGCTTGGCAGAGGTCCCCTGGGATGGGAGAGGGGCAGGGAGGCCGCAGGACTGAGCCCCTCCTTGGCTGCAGAGCCTCCCTGGGAGGAGCTGCTCCATTAATATCTCCCATTCATCCCTCTTCCCGTAATCCTGCCGCCGGCTGTGGCGCTCAGCAGCTGGCTCTGATGTCACCCGGCCAGGATTTATTGCTGCTTCAGGTGGAGAGCAGCAGTCTGAGCAGATGAAATCTTATGCCAGGAGGAGCTTGTTCCCTAAGCAAATTGCTTGGAGAAAATCCGAGGAGACAGATGCAGCTCCATCAGATACCCGCACGCCAGGCAGGGGATGGATGGGATCTGGAGGCTGCTGGCTCTGCAGGGACCTGCTGCCCTTAACCCCCACCTGCCTGGGCTCCTGCAGGCACAGGGAACACTCAGAGCTGCTCCTGCAAACCTTTATTCTTTGCATTTAGGGCCTGAGCAGAGATGCTGATGCTTCCAAGGTGTGTCCCCTTCTTCTTGGCCCCCTGATTCTGGGGGGATGTGGAGGCACCCTGAGCTCACCCTTCCTGTGGTTGTGGTGTGAAAAGTCCCATACAGGTGTGGAGCCCTCCAGGGGTCCTGTACAGGGTTCTGGCTGCCACGGCTGCTCCTTCACTCCCTTGGGCTCTCCCTGCAGCCTTTCAGCTCCTCTGCAGTCTGGGCCATGCCATGGATCTGCTCCCTGTGCCTGTGGGTGGGCAGGAGCATTCCCAGGGATGAGGCTGATTCTCACACACGATCTGCACAAGCCATTCCCAGGAGTGACCCTGGCCATGGAGGGGAGATTTCCACCTGCCTGTGGTGTCCTCAGAGCCCTGCTGGCTGCCCCAGTGCTCCCGGGTGTCCTTCCTCCCTGCCACCCTCTGCAGGGTCCCACTGGCCATACCTCAGTGTCCCCTGCTTCTGGGGAGTCCTGTCCCTGTGGGGCTGGGAGAAGCACCAAGTCCCAGCTGTGTCCCCGCTGCAGCCCCCAGGAGCCTCCCCATCCCAGAGGAATCCACATACCCTGCCTGGGAATAATGAGCAGGCGTGTTGCAACTCCCCACAGTGGGTTCTGCTCCCGCTCTGCCCTGAGGCCCCTTCAGGTGCTGTGGGAGCTGCAGAACCTGTTCAAGATGTTTCTGAGCCCAGGAGCCCTCAGGGACAGCGGACGGTGTGCGCTGGGGGTGATGCAGGGACTGCTGTTCATCGCCTTTTTGTGTCTCTCCCTGCAGGGAAGAATCTCTACACAAACGAATACGTAGCTATCAAATTGGTGAGTAGCTGTCAAAGCGGGGAGCTCCTGCATGGTCGGGGTGGGGCTGTTCCAGCCTTTGGGATGGAGGTTTCTCCCCCTCCCCCAGTGTTGGGGCGGGTGGGGGAGGTTGGGATGTGATGGATTTGATGGATGTGATGAATGTGAGGGCTCTGATGGATGTGATGGATGTGGTGGATGTGATGGCTGTGGTGGCTGCAGGAGAGCTCCCCACTCAGAATTGAGGGTAGTCCAGGAATACACATCACTGCAGCTGGGGTGAGCAGGGTATGGGCAGGGAGGAGCTGAGTCTCACTTCTCCCAGTCCTCACCATGGCCTGTGCTGTGCTCAGCCAGTGCCAGCAGCAGAGAAGGTGGCCCCACTGGTACCTGATCCCATTAATGTTTTCCCTTCTCTGGATGAGACGATCTGGCTCCCATATGGGCTGATTTTCTCTCATCATCCCCTGAGGCTTCATCTCCATTTCATACTAGTTGCTCCCAAACCCAAATGCTCTCAGTCCAGCTGCTGCCAGCATGTGAAGGAGTGTCTGACACCCAGACCCCCTGAACATCCTGCTTCCTACTTAACTCTTCTCCTTTCTCTCCTCCAAGGAACCCATAAAGTCGCGGGCCCCCCAGCTGCACCTGGAGTATCGGTTCTACAAACAGCTGGGCAATGCAGGTACGGGCTGGGCTGGGCTGCCCTGGGGCACTGCTGGGAGAGAGGCTTCCCTAAATGACTCTGCAACTTCACTCCCATCTGCTCCACAAGCAGAGGCTGGATTTACACAGACGCCTCGTCTCATCTTTGATCTCTTTTGATTTAGTTCTTTCCCCCCACCGCCCCCACAGCACAGTCAGGGATGCAGATGGAGCTTCCTCCTTTCCCTGCTGCCAGAGCAGAGCCAGGCTGGCAGTGCAGGGAGGGCAGTGCAGGGACATCTCCCCTCTGCAGCCACGTCCGGCAGTGACGTGGCTGTGACAGCATGGCCCTGCTGGAGCCTGCACAGCCCCTGCTCTTTCTTTTGCAGAAGGAATTCCTCAGGTTTACTACTTTGGCCCCTGTGGGAAGTACAATGCCATGGTGTTGGAGCTGCTGGGACCCAGCCTGGAAGATCTCTTTGATCTGTGTGATCGGACCTTCACGCTCAAGACCGTCCTGATGATCGCAATCCAGCTGGTGGGTGCAGCCCCTGCGCCTCCCCTGCAGCCCTGCACGGCTGCCCTGCAGCCCCTGCACCTCCCCTGCAGCCCTGCACGGCCCCCTGGGCCCCCTGGCTGCCCAGGGAGGGAGGGATGTGGGCACCCTGGGCAGGCAGCATGGGCATCCCACAGGGAATGGGGGGAAGATGCTGGCACATCCCAGCCTGGCTCACCCACTCCTCACCCCCTCCCTGCTGAGGGAGGGCTCTGCACCCCTTCACATCTCCTCTCTGAGCCTAGGCAAGCATCTCACTGTGCCCAGGGCATCTCAGTGTGTGCCCAGGGTATCTCAGTGTGTGCCCAGGGTATCTCAGTGTGTGCCCAGGGCATCTCACTGTGTGCCCAGGGCATCTCACTGTGTGCCCAGGGTATCTCAGTGTGTGCCCAGAGCATCTCAGTGTGTGCCCAGAGCATCTCAGTGTGTGCCCAGGGCATCTCACTCTGTGGCCAGGGCATCTCAGTGTGTGCCCAGGGTATCTCACTGCGTGCCCAGAGCAGCTCAGTGTGTGCCCAGAGTATCTCACTGCATGCCCANCCCACCGCAGGCCCAGGGTTGCTCAGGGGGGGCCCAGGGCATCTCACTGCGTGCCCAGGGTGCAGCTGGCCTGGGGCAGTCTCCCATCGTGGGAAGGGTTTGATCTGCCCATCCTTGGGCTGGGGCCAGGCTGAGGGGGGCAGGGGCGGGGCAGCCGGAGCAGGGCCCGGGGCAGAGGTGTGCAGGGCACAGGGTGGGTCTGCCCTGGCACTGACATCTCCTTGTGCCCCAGATCACACGGATGGAGTATGTCCACACCAAAAGCCTGATCTACAGAGATGTGAAGCCAGAGAACTTCCTGGTGGGGCGGCCGGGCAGCAAGCGGCAGCACACCATCCACATTATCGATTTCGGCCTGGCCAAAGAGTACATCGACCCCGAGACCAAAAAACACATCCCCTACCGAGAGCACAAGAGCCTGACAGGGACAGCGCGTTACATGAGCATCAACACCCACCTGGGGAAAGGTGTGTGGGCACAGCAGCCAGCCCTGGCACCTGGCTGGAGAGAGGGACTGGGTGCCAGAGGGGGGCTGGGGACAAGATGCCTCTCTTGCTCTTCAGGGTGCTGGCAGGACTCATGGGGTGCTGCAGGGTCTGGTGGGACAGGGACAGTGGCTGTAGTGGGAACTGACCCATGTCTCTTTTCCTCCATGCAGAACAAAGCCGCAGGGACGACCTGGAAGCATTAGGGCACATGTTTATGTATTTCCTCCGTGGGNGTGTGTGCCCAGGGTATCTCAGTGTGTGCCCAGGGTATCTCAGTGTGTGCCCAGGGCATCTCACTGTGTGCCCAGGGCATCTCACTGTGTGCCCAGGGTATCTCAGTGTGTGCCCAGAGCATCTCAGTGTGTGCCCAGAGCATCTCAGTGTGTGCCCAGGGCATCTCACTCTGTGGCCAGGGCATCTCAGTGTGTGCCCAGGGTATCTCACTGCGTGCCCAGAGCAGCTCAGTGTGTGCCCAGAGTATCTCACTGCATGCCCAGGGTATCTCAGTGTGTGCCCAGGGCATCTCACTGCGTGCCCAGGGTGCAGCTGGCCTGGGGCAGTCTCCCATCGTGGGAAGGGTTTGATCTGCCCATCCTTGGGCTGGGGCCAGGCTGAGGGGGGCAGGGGCGGGGCAGCCGGAGCAGGGCCCGGGGCAGAGGTGTGCAGGGCACAGGGTGGGTCTGCCCTGGCACTGACATCTCCTTGTGCCCCAGATCACACGGATGGAGTATGTCCACACCAAAAGCCTGATCTACAGAGATGTGAAGCCAGAGAACTTCCTGGTGGGGCGGCCGGGCAGCAAGCGGCAGCACACCATCCACATTATCGATTTCGGCCTGGCCAAAGAGTACATCGACCCCGAGACCAAAAAACACATCCCCTACCGAGAGCACAAGAGCCTGACAGGGACAGCGCGTTACATGAGCATCAACACCCACCTGGGGAAAGGTGTGTGGGCACAGCAGCCAGCCCTGGCACCTGGCTGGAGAGAGGGACTGGGTGCCAGAGGGGGGCTGGGGACAAGATGCCTCTCTTGCTCTTCAGGGTGCTGGCAGGACTCATGGGGTGCTGCAGGGTCTGGTGGGACAGGGACAGTGGCTGTAGTGGGAACTGACCCATGTCTCTTTTCCTCCATGCAGAACAAAGCCGCAGGGACGACCTGGAAGCATTAGGGCACATGTTTATGTATTTCCTCCGTGGGAGCCTACCTTGGCAAGGCCTCAAGGTAACTGCAGCTCCTGCTGCCCCTGGGCGTGGCTTCCTGTGGGTCTGGCTCTGCCCTGGCACGGGGAGGGGCAAAGTTTGGCCCCTGGGGTGTTGGAGGCTTGGCACCCCACTAGCCCTGAGCTCCATGCCAGGCCCTTGCAGTGCTGAGAGGCTGCAGCTCTCCCTGTGCCCCCCCAGTTGCTCTCACAGTGGCTTTCCTGGAAGCCCTGGGGTTTGTCCTCCAGACCTGCCTGGGGAGGGAGTTTCCTGGGAAGGAATTACCTGTGAAAGGGGGTCAAAGTCATCGATGGTGTGACAGCACCCAGTGCCCTCCCCTGCCCGGGGTGTGCCTGGCCCTGTGCTGACCCCCCTTGTCCCCACCAGGCTGACACACTGAAGGAGAGGTACCAGAAGATTGGTGACACCAAAAGAGCCACCCCAGTGGAGGTGCTCTGTGAGAACTTCCCAGGTGAGAGCAGTGCCCAGCCCAGCCCCCAGCCCTGAGCCCCTGTCTGTGTCCCCTGAGCCCCCGTGTCCCCGCAGAGGAGATGGCCACGTACCTGCGCTACGTGCGGCGCCTGGATTTCTTCGAGAAGCCCGACTACGACTACCTGAGGAAGCTCTTCACAGACTTGTTCGAGAGGAACGGTTACGTGTTCGACTACGAATACGACTGGGCAGGGAAGCCCCTGGTGAGTGCACAGGGACTGGGCCAGAGGGAGAGGCACCCAGGGAGCAGGGACAGCGGGGTGGGTGGCACCAGCCAGGGAGGGTGTGGCTCTCAGCCATCCCTGCCACACTGTACAGGGGATGCACCCTCCTCACCAGTCACTAGCTCCAGGGCTGTGAACACGGGAATCTGAGGCTCCTGAAGCCAGGGGGACCTCATCAGCCAAGCTGGCACCTCACTTTCTGCCATGGGCACATTCCCTGGGCTTGCTGCAGCTGGATACCAAACGTGGCACTGCTGGGGCAGGAGTGGGGGCAGTGATCTGGCCCCGGTTCTGGGGGTTTTGCACATTTGGCCAGAGGTTGGATCTGGCACTGGGAGGGCTCTGTGCTGCACTGACACTGTCCTTTGTCCCCAGCCCACCCCCATTGGCACGATGCACAGCGAGGTGCAGGTGCAGCCCCCGAACAGAGACAAAGCACAGCCACACACCAAACACCAGGTGAGCAAGGGCACGGCCTGGCTGGGCCATGGGGCCAAGGGCAGCCTGGGCTGCAGCTCCAGGACATGGAGCCAGTGGGGATGGTGCCAGGGACTGGAGCATCCTTTTCCCTCAGTGTTGTCTGTGGGAAGAGTTCCCTCCCACAGCTCTGGGTCTGTGGCTCGCTGGAGACCCAGGGCAATGCCCCTGTGGCCTGGCAGAAGAGGGAGGAAGCACTGTGGGTGCTGTGGCATGACTGGGGAGTGCCAGGCCTGGACATTGGCTGGTGTGGGGCAGGGCCCAGCCTGGGGTGTGGGGGAGGGCTTGGTGCAGGCTGAGCCACCTCTGCCAAGGGTGACTCTGCTGTGCTTGTGATCCCTTCCATGGATGGGGCAGTGACACGTGACAAGGGAGGGCAGGGTTGGTGGGGCAGCCTGGCAGCATTTTGCTCCATGCTGGGGCTGCCTTTGTTTTGGGAATGGGCAGGGCACAGAGAGCCCAGCCTGGGGCAGGGATCAGGCAGAGCTGTGTGGGAAAGGGGCCAGGGTGCTCAGAACTCACCCAGTGCTGTGGCCTGTCCTGCCCTGGTGCAGGACATGAGTTTCTGGCATTGCTGCCACCAAGAGCAAACCCAATGTGTTTCTCAGTGCTGTACAAACCCTCGTCCTCCCAAACCTCCTGGGGACAGAGCACCTGCACAGGGGCTGGAGCTGGGGATGCAGTGCCCTGTCCTCCCAGGCTGCTCCTGCCCAGCCCAGGGAGGCTGGCACAGCCCTGGCTCTCACTGGCAGCGCTTCCTTAGGGAGAGGGAAACATCTTCAAATCACCTCTGGCTCATTTCTGGGAACTCACTCCCAGTAAGGTCTGCTCTGCCCCCAGCGCCAGGGAAATGCCATGCTGGACATCCCTTCTCCAGAGCAGGGGGAAAAGCAAAGCCAGAGCTCCCAGGGCATGGGAGCAGTGTCCAGCCTCGGGACACAGGGTGTCCCTGCAGCTGTGGGGCCGTGCAGTGGTCCTGGGGGAGGGTTTGGCTGTGGGGCAGCCGAGCCCTGCAGGAGCAGCCCAGCTGGTGGCACAGGCCCTGCCAAGCTCTGCGTCGTGCGGGGGACACTGCGTCACCTGGGCCTGGCTGCAGCCCCGGCTCTGCTGCCCCAGCCCGCTCCCAAACACAGCCCCAGCCCTGCTGGAGCTCCATGGGGTGGCCCTGTGTGGGGCTGGCCCTGGGGGGGGTGTGTGTAGGTGGCAGGGGGACACAGAGCCCCATTGTCACCACAGGGACCGCTCTGGAGCCGCCGGGACGGTGCTGCACGGGCGCGCTCCGCAATCACCAACTCGAGCTGCTCCGGTCATGTTTTTGCTTTTGCATGTCTTATTTTCTGGACTCCCTTTGCCACTTTTGCCACCCCTTCCCTCCACTTCTCCCTTCTCTTCCCCATTCTCCCTCTTTTCTTTTGTTTCTTTTCATTCTGTTCCTCCTGCCTGTCGCGAGCAGCCGCCCGAGGGGACGGAGTTGTGGGATCCTCAGGCCGGTGGGCAGCCTGCCGAGGAGCCTTTGGGAGCTCACCTGGCAGCCGGCAGGCTCGGGGGGTCCGTGCAGGTACATGAACCCACGGGGCAGGGGCGGGCACGGGAGGGAGCGGAGCCGCCCTGGGCCTCGTGGCTGAGCCGGGATCAGCCCCGCTCCCCCGCCCCGGGCTGCACATCCCAGGGTGCTGCCCCGGCTGCAGCACAGGCTGCCTGTCCCTGTGGTGCCATGGGAGGCTCACGGCTCGCAGACGAGGCTGGTGCTGCTTCCCAGGGGCTGCTGGGCTCCCGTGGTGCTGCCAGGGGGAATTAGAGGGTGGTTGGGGAAGGATGGATGGATAAATGGATGGATGGATGGATGATGGAGAGATGGATGGATGAATGGATGGATGGATGGATGCATGGATGGATGGATGCCACACCTCAGCACAGCAGCTGGGTGGGCATCGCTGTGCCCCCAGTGCCGCTCGTCTGAGCAGGGACTCCCCTGTGCCTTGACTGGAGCCCTGGCTCCAAGCCCTGCTTCTCCTCCCTTCCTGGGCACTCCCTGGCCGTGTCCCCCGCCTCGGTCCCGTGCTGGTGCCCTCAGCGCCGCCCTCGCCGCCTCNCCTCGCCGCCTCCTGCCCGCTGCTGCCCAGCCCTGCCTGGGCCTGGGGTCTGTCCCTCATGGATGGGGGCACATCCATGCCGGGTCCCCCGGCTGGGCCCGCGCTGCTTCTCCGTCTCCGCTTCCGTCCCCGCCGCTCGTGCTCGTTCTGCTGCCCCACAGGGACTCTGCTGGTGCTCAGCCCAGGCCTGGGCACAGCTCCTGCTGGTGCCATCACAGGCCGGGCACTCCGTGGTGCCAGGCAGGCCGTGGGGCCAGGCACTGCAGGGCCCAGCTCATGCTCTGCCTCCCTCCTCCCGTCCCTCATCCTCCTCCCCAGTCTGCTCTGCAAACCCTCCTGCCGTGCTCCGCCTGCGCCCGGCCCTGGGGGGGATGAGCAGGGGTCTCTGTGCTGGTGTCAGGGCTGGAGCCTGACGTGGCCCTGCTGGCTGGCACTGCCTGTCGGGTGGCAGCTCCTCCGAGGGGCTGGGAAGGGCCAAGGCTCCGCACCGGGGCCAAGCAGCTTGGAGTGCTTGGCCTGTGCATCCCCAGGGAACTCCTGGCTCTGCCTGTGGGCAGCAGGCACAGGATGGTGGTTCAGGCACCTCCCAGTTTCCCTGGTGGCTTGGATGTCCTCCTGGATGTCCTCCTGGATGTCCTCCTGGATGTCCTCCTGGATGTCCTCCTCCTCCACTGGGCTGATCCTGCTGCCCTGGTGAGCAGGCAGGAGCTCAGGGATACCTGGGCCCGCAGGGTGGGCACTGGGCTGGGTCTTGGTGCCGTGAAGCAGAAGTTGTGTCCAGATGCTGAGCTGTGAGAAGGGCTCCTTGCAGCTCTCAGCTCTCCCAGGCCCTGTCTCCTGCCCATGCTGGAGCTGCTGCCAGCAGGCCCTCTCCTGGTGCAGGGGCTCCCAGAGCTGGGATCCTTCCTGGCCGTTCCGAGGGGCTCAGAGCTCTCTGTGCTGTGGGGCTCTGGGGGAGAGCTCAGCACTGAGGCCGAACACTGCGGTCTGGGCGAGGGCACCTCCTGCCACCAAGGCCACCTCGGTGCTCCCGGGTACAGCTGGGGGGGGTCTCCTGGGTGGCTCCTGTGCCCCACAGGGAGGGAAAGGGCTACAGACCCCCGAGCTGCCCCCGCTGACCCTCATCTCCCCCCAGGTGATGAGCTCCACCAACGGAGAGCTGAACACAGATGACCCGACGGCAGGACATTCGAACGCCCCCATCACAGCCCCCACCGAGGTGGAGGTGACAGACGATACAAAGTAAGGCCCCACCTGCTGCCCCTCGGCGGTGCTGGGCTGGAGGAGGGGGGAGGCCCTGTCCAGTGCCCTCCGGGGAGCAGCAGCCCAACCCTGGCACCCCATGAGGGCTGTCCCTGCAGGGCCACCATGCCCCAGCCCTTCCCACCTCGCCCTGCCCAAGACTCCTGCACAGAGGGGCGTGGATGAATCTGGCACTGCTCTTTCTGCAGTCCCTGCCTGGCCCTGCCCCTGGCCACGTGGCTGGCTTTGTGTGCCATGGTCAGTGTCACTCCCTGGTCAGTGCCATGTGTGTGGCAGGTGTCACTTTCGGTGGCTGTTTTGGTGCTCCCCAGTCCAGCCCCTGCCACGTACCTGGGGCACCTGGTGGAGCAGCTCTGCCCATGTGGGGTCACCAAGGCACTGGGGGGTTTGTGTCCTCCCTGACCCCGGGGCTGCTGCCCACCCGTGCCGTGGCCCCTCTGACGGTCCCCTCTGTCCCCAGGTGCTGCTGTTTCTTCAAGAGAAGGAAGAGGAAAACCACCAAGCGTCGCAAGTGAGCTGCCGGGCCGGGCGGAGCGGCGAGCGCTGGCTCCTCTCCCTCTGNGGCCGGACGGGCTCCCCCAGCGCCCCTCGCAGGCGGGGAGCGGGGCCTCCCCAAACTGCTTTGTCCTTTCCTCCGCCACTCGTGGCCGTTTACTCGAACCAAGCCCAACTTCGCTGAAGTTCCTGCGTCCGTCAAACAGAAAAAAAGAAAAAAAGAGAAAACCCACGGCGTCACTTGCTTTGAGTTTATAACAGTCAGAAATGGGGATCAACTACAGACTCTGACCCGTCGCTGTCAGAAGAAGACGAAGACAATTTCGAGAGCAGTGGGCTAAGGAGGAATATTTTTTTTTCTGTTGCTTCTTTGTCTCTTAAGTTAATTTAAAGTGAGTCTCGGTGCAGAGTGCTGAGTCGTCAGTCTTTGACCGTCATCTTCAGTGTTACCGAATTCTGCTCTTCCTGCCGGCCACGCGTCCCCGCCGGGTCCCCTCGGTCAGGCCGGTGACGAGCGGCGGGCGGGGAGAGCCGGGGGCGCGGGGGCGGGCAGAGGAAACGCGTTTACAGATCATTTACGATGCACTTTTGCGAGCAATACAGGCGCCGTCCAGTCCCGCCGAGAGCAGGTCCGAGACTCCCAGGGCTGGGGGACACAGGGACAGGGACGGCCGAGACCAAAGGGACCCATGAATGGCGGTGGCAAGGCAGGGAGGGGAAGCGAGGCAGCCTCGTCTCTGGTGCTGCCGTGTCTTGGGGCTGGATGTTTCCACAACAGCTGTAGGTGTGGGCAGGGCTTGATCGGCCTCCGGCTTTTCCAGCCTGAGCCCCCCGAGGCCCCGCGGCTGCTCCGGGGGCTGGGGCTGGGGCCGGGCCGGGCTGGNNNCGGGCCGGGCTGGGAGGGGCGCCGGGGGCGAGTGGCTCTGCCAGCGTGGATCCCCCACCGTGGCATCCCCGCCCGTGGGATCCTCCCGGCCCCGGGGCTGGGGAATGGAGGTTTTGGAAGTGACACTGACACCCCCGCACCCCCGTGTTCCTCGGCACCCCCGGGCACTGCAGCTCCCCACGTGATGACCCCGTGCGCTGTCGTGTGTATTGATCGTGACACACTGGGGGGGACACACACTTACCTTTACCAAAACCCTGTTGTTCTGCCCCAAGAGAAGGGGCTGAGGCTGTGCTGGGGGGGCGGGGGAGGGATGGGACCATCTGTGGCTGCTTTGAAACATTTGTTAAACTGACCATCTCGGGGGGGCTGGAGACCCCGGATTGCGGAGGGGCTGGGGCGGGGTGGGGTCTCCCGTGGGGCCGTGTCCTCCCCAGGACCCTTCTTCATCCTAAATTCGGGGTTGAGCCCGGCTTTGGCTTGTCCGGGCTGCGGCAGCCGGGGCAGCCCCAGCTGCTGCTGCGTCCCTGGCCACGGCAGGAAGGGGACGTGCAACGTTTGACCTCGTGTCCCCAGCGAGGCGAACAAACGAATTTTAAAAATCGCCTTAAAATTTTCACTGGAAGCGGTCCCTTGTCAGCGCGTCGGCTCAGAGCAGCCCCGGCAGAGGCCGAAGAGGAGCCGCGGAGGGGAAGGGAGGGCGGCCCCGGGGTGTGCCCGGCTCTGCCCGCACCCCCTCGGCCGCCGGGGTCGCGGCCCGAGCCTGGGACTCTCTGTCCTTCCAGCGAGGAGTCCAAATACTGCGATTGTACGTGAGAGCGTTTGTTCCATTGCGAGTTTAGTTACTGCTTTAAAACCAAGTGTACAGAAATGGCATTTCAATTTCTCTGATGCTTCCTGGAAGCCATAGAATTTAGGGGCTTTTTTTTTTAATAAAAACAACAAAAAAATTAAATAAAAATCTTTAAAACCCAATACCTTCTTTTGTGATTCACTGTGTGGCTCCCAAGGGTGAGGACATTGCTCAAGCACCCCCTTTTCACTGGGGCTCCCTCCGTAGTGGGTGGGAACAGCCCCAGCCCCTGGCAGGGGCTCCCTGCCCAGGAGCCTTTCCTGGAGCAGCAGGAGGAAAATCTCGGGGTACGGGTCAGGGGAGCAGCAGCAAAGCCGATGGCTCTGGGCAGCCCTGCCAGGCTCGGGGATGCTCCTGTAAAGGCTGTGAGTGAGGAAGGTAATGGTGGAGGAGGGAACTCCCAGCTGAGCCCAGTGCTCCTGCAGGGGCAGGGCTTGGAATGAGGGTCCAGCCTGGGACCACAGCCCAGAGCAGGGTACAGGAACTGGGGGAGCCCTTGGCATCGTGGAGGAGGAGGAGGAGGAAGGCCAGGACCTTGTGCTGGGCCCAGAATGATCCAGCTGAGGCCCCAGGACCGTGTGCCGTGGTGAGCACAGTGTGGGGGGTGAGGGCCGGGCTGGGCTGGGCTGGGCTCCCCCTGCCCTGGCACTGCAGGGCCCCCAGGCCAAGCTCCAGCACGGTCTGGAACGCTGGGAAGCTGCCCCAGGCCCAGGGGCTCAGGTTCATCACGGCCCCACTGCCCCTACAAAGGGGCAAAGGGCAGGGCCCTGCTGGCCCCGTGTGCTGAGTGACAGAGGGAGCTGTGCTGGGCACAGGAGCTGGTCTGGGCAGAGCCCAGCCCTCATCCCTGCTCCAGCAGCCCCCACAGCCTCTCCGTGCTGGGAATCACAGAGAGAGGATCTGCCTTTCCCCCCAGGCCTGGCTGAGGCAGCCTTTAATTGTCAAAAACCTCCAATTCAGGTTCAAGAAATTCAGTCATAAAATGACATCACCCAGAGCAGAATGTGCCCACCCTGTGCCACCCTGCTGCCCTCTTACCACCACCTCACACCCTGAGGGTCTGGACTGCCCAGCAGGGATTGCTGGGGCTTCAGGACCCTGAGGATCCAGCTCACCCCAGGTGAGGATCCCCCACCCTCGGCTGGGTGGAGCTTGGCCCTGATTTCCCCTCCACCAGCAGCCATTATTCTCCTCCAATCACAAAGAAACTTCGTAAAGACAACCTCGATGTCTTTATTGTTTTCCTATTTACAAATCACAAAGCTGGCCAAAAAGCAGAGTGTGAACACGGGACAGAGCATCGGATACATTCATCAAATAGCACAGGAGCCGGGCTGGGCCCGCTCTGCTCGGAAGGTGACGACAGAATGGCTCAAACTTCTAGGAACAGGCATGTCCAACAAGGAATTACATTCATCTATCTACAAAAGCCAGAATTGCATCAAACTGCGGAAAAGCCGTAAGAACAGAAGTTGCTCAGGTGTAGTTCAGTTTGTCTCCTCTCCCTCCGTGACAGGACAATCTGCCAGACCTGCCCCACGCAGGGAGGGCAGGAAGGTGGGAGTGGGGAAGAGAATTTGTGTAACAAAATAATAACGAGAACAGAACTTCCAGGAACAGCCAGCAGGATGCTCCCACTGCAGCTGGGCAGGGCCAGCCCCAGCCCTGCTCTTCCAGAGCCAAGTGCAGAGCTCTGCTTCTCTCAGATTCCAATTATTCCACTTTTTCCACCTGTACCCGACCCCCAAGGTGCAGAACCCCAACCAGACCCCCTGGGGAAGGTGCAGGTCCCAGCACAGCCCTGGCTGTTCCCACCTGGATGTTCCCAGCACCTTTGGGAGAGGGGCAGAGCCACGGACATCCTGACAGACACAGAGCCTGGGCTGTGAGTCCATCTCACAGCCCTGTTTGCATTGCACAGAGTCGGGTTCAGTCCCCAGGTCATGGACCCAGGGTTGGGTTTTTTCTATTTTTTTAGTACTGGCCTTTCTATTTTTTTAGTATTAGAACCATCCCAGCTGGGAGCAGACTGACAATACACAGCTCATGCCCTCTCCCTGGAGCATGGAACACACTCTGGCCATCTCTGACAGCGACTGGTGAGGAGGTGCAGGGCATTCCCAGGCTGCTGCTGCACAACTGAGCAGGAGACTCCAGCCAGCACAGCCCCAGGATCCCGGCTGGGGCAGTGGGAAGAGGAGGAGCAGCCGAGCTCCAGCCAAGGACAGCCAGGATTTGACTTCCAGCAGTGAAATCCAGAGCCAGCAGCTGCCCAGGGAGTGGCAATGGCTCCATGTGCTGGAGCAGGAGGTTGGAGAAGAGGCCCCGAGGCAGCACCACCCCAGCCAGTCCCACACAGACTCTGTCAGCTCTGGTCCTTCTGCCAGGCTGAGCTGAATTCCAGCTTCCTCTGAGGAGGGGAGGAAGAGTCTCGTGGTCTTCACTCATGGGCAGGGAGGGTGGGGCTGGTCAGGCAGCCCAGGACCAGCCACCCCCTCTGTGACAGCCACAGGGAAAAGCAGCTGGCTCTGAACAGGAACAAGGGACATCTTCCAGGTCACTGAGCTCCACAGCTCAACAGGTGATGTTTGTGCTCTCCCTCCTGGGCCTGGCCAACAGGCAGTGCAAACACCAGCACGGAGAACATCCCACCTTTTCCTGAACCGTTTGGTAACTCCTTGTCCATCTGCTGTGTCACAGGTAACAGGCAAGTGCACATCCAGCCTCTCTTCCTGCTTCCATCAGCTTCCAGCAGGGCAGCAGGGGCGGGGCAGCAATGCACAGAACAGAGGGAAACGCATGGAATCGTGCATGGAAACTGCAGGAATGCCTGGGAACAGGTGAGGCAGGTGCCCTTCTGCTTCAGCTGACAAACCCTGGCACTCTGCAAAGGACAATGACCAGGAACAACAGAGCTGGGGCTGCTCAGGGGCGAGCTGAGCATCACCCTTGGGACGTGCCAGGGGTTTGGAAGCAGCACCACGGGATTCAGAAGGCAGGAGGGACTGCCCGGCCAGGCTGCTGCCCCTTCACCCTCTGCAGGGAGGTCACCTCGCTGCCACCACTGCCCGAGGTGAGGATTGTCACAGATCGGTGAGAGGAGCAGGAGAACGCCGTGGTCCCTCCAGAGGAGCTCAGGTTTGAGGTGTCCAAGCCTGTGTAGTGCTGGAACAGCAAAGCCTCAGGGAAAAGGCCACTGCCCATGACTTTTGAAGGCGGCTTTGTGTGCTGAGGCTGCTGGCAGGGAAGGTGCCAGACATGAGCTGGCCAAGCCTGGCCTGGACTGCTGAGCTGGGGCAGAGCAGGGGCCACCCAGCCCTGACTGAGTCTGTCTGCAGGGCCATCTCCTCATGGCAGGTGAAACCACAACCAGAGCCACTCCCTGCCTCGCTCTGGTGGAAAAGCATCTACATTCATCACAGTCCAAAAACGCACGGTGTTAGATGGGGTTAATCAGGAGGTGAAAAACAACAAGCCACAGACAACCTACGAATGGTACTGGGCCACCAGCTGGCCTGCACTGGGCCATCAGCTGGCCTGCACTGGGCCACCAGCTGGCCTGCACTGGGCCATCAGCTGGCCTGCACTGGGCCACCAGCTCGCCTGGCACCTGAGAGCAGCAGCAGCACTAGCACAAGGCAGAACATGAGCTTTGAAATGATTTCACTGAGACCTTTGGCTAGTGTGGCTCCAATTGGTGTGGTCAAACTCAGCCAGAGATTTAGTTTGGGAGGTGAAGGGAGGAGTGGAGTCCAGGGCGGGCTGGCAGTGGCACTATGTGTAGAAGATGATCTCTGGGATTTGTCCATCCTCCACGGAGGTGCCGTTGTTGTTCCCAGCCGCGTAACAGAACGTAAAGCAGGTTTTGGCTCCCGTTGTGGGGGATTCATGGATCACTTTGCGCAGTCCTTTGGTTCCATAGTGGGAATCTGGACCCTGCAGGAGCCACAGGAGACAAGAACAGGTCAGGACCCTGCTGCTGCCCAGGCTCTCTGGTGGGTTCGGAGCTGTGGAGATCTCAGTTCCTCCCTTTTCCTCCTGGATTTCCTGAGCTCAATCTCATCTCTATCAGAACTAAACTTTAATTTAACCAGGTCTCAACAGCTAAATACAAACTTTTTGAGGCCACTGCAGCAGGCTCTGGATTACACACCTGCAGGACTGACAGCTCAGCTGTACACACAAAAAAAACCCCATCCCCTCCTCAGTGAAACATCCGTTCAGTGCTGTGAGGTCAAAAACCTGCTCTGAACGCTGGTGGTGAACAGCAGCAGCTCACACAGAGACCTTGGAGACTGCACCACTGCCCTGAAGGGCACAGAGCAGGGCCCAGGCTGCACTGAAGCCCTCCCCCAGCCCGTGGTACCTTCAGAGTAGCACAGGCCGTGTAGTTGACGTTGGGTAAGATCTCCACGGGCTCCTTGAACATGACCCGGAAGGTGTTGGAGGAGCCGTCGCAGCTGAAGCCGGTGTCGTTCTGCCCCAGGACCGTGTTGCTGTCGGTGTGGATGATCTGCAGCACAGGTCAGCCCTTCACCTGCAGGCCTGGGCACTGCCAGCCTGCCCAGTCCCTGTCCCTGGGCTGGGCTGAGCCCCAGGCACCCTCACACTGACCAGCCCTGCTGTCCCTTACTCGTGTCCCTCATCAGTGTCATCCCCACACAATCCCACGTCTGGGTGGGAAGGGACCTTCAGGATCATCCATCTCCAACCCCAGGATGCTCCAAACCACATCCTGGATTTCAGCTTCCAGGGATGGGGCAGCCACAGCTGCTCTGGGCCCCTCTGAGCTCACCACAGAGCTGTCCCAGGTCCCAGGACTCCCCTCCTCAGCCCAGGCTGGCAGAGCACTGCAAGCCCACACTGTGCTCAGACCCTTCTCCCCCAGGAACTCAGGGCAGCAGGATGAGCCCTGACAACCAAGGAAGGAATGCTGACAGCCTGTGCTCATCACACCTGCCCCATGTGCTGGAGTGACCCTCCTGGGGACAGTGACCCACACTGGGGTGGCACACGTGCACCCAGAGCAGGCACACAGGATCCACCTGGCCTTTGGACAAGATCATGATGGGCTTGAGACCACTGAGCCTCCCCAGCCTGCTGGGGGTGGGAAATCAGGCACAGCTGCTTCCCAAACTGCCCCCAACTGCCCCACAGCTGGGAGCAGACCTGGGGAGAGGCTGCAGTGACGTGGGCAATAAAATCAAGAGCAATAATCCCTCTGATCCCCAGTGCCCCATCTGGCCCTCGCTACATCTGCCAGCCCCCCTGCCCAGGCACACACACGGTCCCTCTGAACCTCAGGGTTTGTTACAGGTTCACTAAAATGTGTCTGTCAGCCCCTAAAACAGCCAGGATTTTTAAGGCAGCAGAGAGAATTACCTGTATATTTACTTGGTAATCCGTTGGCCCGTGTATGGATCCGTATAATCCAAACCCAACTACAAATATCCTTTTGTTTACTGAGAACCTGCAGGAAGAGAGCAGGAAAGTCAGTCCAAACTTGCCACTCCTGTATTGCTCCAGCACAAAACTGGTATCAGCACAAATATCTCCACTTGTGCTGATTTTACACCTAGGATTTAATCAAACCTACACAGATTTAAGTGCAGCTCTCACTAAGAGGTGAAACCCTGCACAGAAACCATCACCTGCACACTCACACCCCTGCTTGGCCCAGAGGTGTGTGAAACACAAACTGCACAAGGCCATCACCAATTCCAGGGTCCAGGCTCAGGAAGTGTTTCCAAGTTGTGGCAAAACATCAAAACATCCCCAAACACCCACCAGGCCCAGGCAGGGCAGCCTGGAGTGTGGGACAATGCCCACCCCACAGTGCCCTGTCCAGCAAACACCACTGGGTGTTTCACTGCTGAGCCCTGGGGAACTGTTCCTGTGCTGCTGGGTGTTTGCTGCATTCCAAATTCACCAAGAGCAGACACAAGGCTTCAGTCACTCCTGAGAGCAGGAATCTCTGCTGCCCAAGGAGGAAGGGGAAGGGCATTAACCCCACTACAGCTCCACCTTCTCAGGCAGCAGAAGCCTCAGTGCCTGCCAAGCTGCCCAAAGTGTTTCTCCAGCCATCCACCAACTCCTTTAGCCCTGTGGTGTTTCCAGAATAAACCCCTGGGGCAGCCAGCATGGAATGTTCAGTGTTGGAACTGACCCTGATGCTGCAGAGGCTGGACCTGAAGTCCAACCCAAGCTCCAAAAGGTCTGTGAGGGTCAGAGGTGGGAGCAGGAAGTGTTTGGAGCTGCCAGCAGCTCCCATTGCCACCAGTGAATGGATCAGATCTCGCCAACAGCTCCAGTGCAACAGAACCAAATTAAAAATTGTGAAGAGCCTCATTGCTGAGAGTCCCCTTCCACCCAAGATAACCACAAATCAGGAAAGAACCAAGGCTTTCTGAGTCCCTCCTGTCTTGTTCTCATTCCCTGGCCACACAAGCCTTGTAAAGCACCATTTTCCAGCCACACCTGCCACTCTCAGGTCACTCTCTGACCTGCCCAGTCGCCGTAACTGGGCTCTGCTGGTTCTCCACAAGCTCAGGCCTGAACAAACTGGGTGTCAGCAGAACTTCACCCCAACTCCTCTGTCCAGGAGGGATTAAGGGCTTCACCAAGCCACACTGACACCTGGAGCAGGGACCCACCCTCATGGAGCACTGCTTACCTGTCCCCCATGAAGCAGGGCAGGGGACAACTGGTGACAATTTATTGATTGTCATTATTGATTATCATTATTGATGTCCCTAAGCTGCAGGAAGCCTTTGGGGGGTGATTTCCCTCCCCTTCCAGGGGCCTGTGCTGGGAGCCACAATTCCTGGAAACCTTTGCCAACAGAGATGCCAAGTGGCAGCAACGTGCAGGTCACTGCATCAGGGGGTGGCTGTGCCCAGCAAAACAAACAAGAGCAAAACTCCTCTTTGGGTTTTACAGAGCCCAGCACAGAACCTCGCGTGTTTGGAGCTAAAGCAGAGGAAAGCTCAGGAACAGGAGTCCAGGGCGGGAATGGGCGCAGAGCTGACCTGATCCTGTCACTGGTCCCACTGTACCCCCAGCGGCTCTCCACCTGCTGGAAGCGGCTGATGCTGCACTCCTTGCCCCGCAGGCAGCACCGGGGACGGTCGATGAACTCCACCCGCGGCTTGGGGTTGACGGTGAAGTGCAGGAACAGGCTCACCACCTCCCGGTCCGTCAGGATCCCCGACTGCGCCGGCCCTGCGGGGGGAACGGCAGCGCTGTCAGCCTGGGAGCCACAGAGCCCTGGAATGTCCTGAGTTGGAGGGACCCTCAGGGAGCATTGATCCAACCCTGTCCCTGCACAGACACCCCAACTATCCCACCCTGAGCATCCCTGAGAGCTCCTGCAGCTCTGGCAGCCTTGGGGCTGGGACCATTCCCTGGGGAGCCTGGGCAGTGCCCCAGCACCCTCGGGGGAAGAACCTTTCCCTGAGCTCCAGCCCAAGGCCTGACACAGCTCCAGCCCTCCCTGGGCTCCTGTCCGAGAGCAGAGCTCAGCCCCTGCCCCTCTGCCTCCCCTCAGGAGGAGCTGCAGCCCCCAAGGAGCCTCCCCTCAGTCTCCTCTGCTGCAGCTGAACGAGCCCAGTGCCCTCAGCCTCTCCTCAGAGCCTTCCCCAGCTCCGTGTCCCTCCTTTGGGCACTCTCCAACAGCTTTAGGTCCTTCTATCTTGTGGGCCCCAGAACTGCATAAGCAGAAGGAAATCTTCTGGGATTTTCATGGGGAAACAAGCCTGACTTGCAGCTGGGAGCAGGCTAAATCCCCAGCACCGATGGGATCCCAGCACTGCATCAAGATATTACATCCTTTATATTGCACCAGACAAAGGTGCTGCCCTTTATCCACAGGGCAGTCACAGGCTGCAGAGCCTTCATGGAACAAGGAAATGGGATTAACTGCCCAGCTCTGTGGTGCCCCTGGGCTACCAAAAAACCCAAAATCATGCAGCTGATCCTTGCCCCATTCCTTCTGGAAATGATAAACTGGTAAAGCTGATCCTTGCCCCACTCCTTCTGGAAATGATAACACTGGTAAGTGTCAGGGATTTCCACACCTCCACACTGGTGGTTCAGACACGATGGAGGACCATGAGGAGGAGGGAGAGGGACTGTCACACAGTTAACATCAACCCAGAAAGCTGAAGAGTATTTTTATTCAAGACAAAGGTGGTTCAACTCATTCCTTCAGATATTTAATCCACATTTTGCGTTTTAATACCTTTATTGTAGAACCTTGGGAAAATGCTAATGATTTCAGCAGGAGCTGGAGCACATTCTCATCTTTTTTCCAGTAACAAGACATTTTTTACAGAATGATCACAGAATCACAGAGCAGTCTAGGTTGGAAGAGACCTTAAAGCTCATCCAGTTCCACCCCCTGCCATGGCCAGGGACACTTTCCTCTATCCCAGGCTGCGCCAAGCCCCATCCACAGGCTGGACACTTCCAGGGATGCAGGGCAGCCACAGCTACTCTGGGCAACCAACCCAGTGATGCTAAACTGAGTCTTTGCAAACTACTTCAAATACTTTCAAAAGTGAAACTGGACAAAGATCAGTCTGTCAGCCTGACACTCTAAAGCCTCTCTACAGCTGTTTGCACAAGGCTTTGAACAGAAACAAGAACACTGAGTAGAGGGGAAACAACAGCAGTTAAATCTCTTTAGTGTGCTGAGCAAATGCCCAGCTACCTGTAGGTCCAAAACTACTTAAATTCAGCATGATGCTACCCAGACTTAACCTGGTCCAATGAAGCAATGGGGAGAGACTCAAGAATTCAAGGAAGTCGACTCCTCAGAGGTAAATGAGTATTTGGATACTTTGTTCAGCAAAAAAATCAGCCTCATTGATGTGTCTGAACTTATCCCATGTTGCTGAAACTCACTTCTGCAAAGTTTCAAATTACCTGCTCTAAGGGCAGGGAGGGACACATTTGCCAGTTAAAACATCTTCATGCAAAAGCCCACGTTTGATACCAGATTATACAATAAACTGGTGAAACCACTGCTGTAAAATTCCCTCTTTTTTTTGGCTTTTGAGAGAGAGGGGTGTGGAGGGGAAAGGTTTCCCTCTCGTCTCTGCTGTGATGACCACAGAAATCAGAGTCACTCAAACCCAGAAAAAGGCCAAAGCTGAAGGAATTCCAAGTTAATTCCTTGTTTAAGGAATAGCTGATCATTGCAGTCCCCCAGGTTTGGGAGTTTTGTTCATCTTTTAGATTAAAGTGGATGGAGAAAACTTAAGAATTTCTCTTAAAGCACAAAGGTCCAAGTGGGACAGAAAGTTCGTGACACACAACATGGGGAGGGACACTGCCACTCCCAGCTCAAAGCCTTCAACCCAAACGTGCCAAAATTAACACTTTCCTCCCAGGGAGAGAATGATACCAGGTCACAAGGAAGGGTTGAAAGAAATAGGATCTGCAGAAAAATAGGAAATAGGATCTGCTTCACTGAGCAAGCTCCTTCTGAAGAAATCCACATCACAGCTGTGACAGGCCAAGCAGGGAGTGGGGAAAAGTCTGAAGCACAATTTTCTCCTTCCTAAGAGCCCTCCTCACATGAGGACAGGGACATGAAGGGCTGAGCAGGACTGAGCAGGGACTGAGCAGGACTGAGCAGCTGACGCCAGCACTGCCCTGGGAAGTGACCTGCAAAGGAAGGGGTCAGTGCCCCTGTTTGCTCCTGTGTACACAGCACTGCAGCCTGAAACAAGTTGCAGTCTGGAAAATGGCTCCACTGTGTCTTTTTAGCAGGAAAACTATTTAAGCTGAGTGCCAGCTTCCAGTCCCCAGGGAATCACCAGAGGATGAAGCAAAAGACAACGAGCAATGAAAACAAAACAAGGCAATCTATAGTCCAAGCTGTGAGATGAGTTAGATATCTCTGTGGATCAGATCTTAATGTAAACTTGAAAAATGCTTTGAGACATAGACTAAACAACACCAAGCCTGCAGCTCAAAGAACATTTTCCACGTTTTTCAGATATGGGGCTCTGCTCTGAACAGCATTGGCAAGACAAGGGCCAACACTAACACAGAAACATCCCCATTTTCCTTTGAGAACGGGCTATGATCAACACCAATGCAACTCCCTTAGCTTTGTGCAGTTTAAATGCTCAGGATGGCTGGAAAGGGGACAGGTGAACCCCAGTTTGGATCTTTGCTCTCAGCTGAACGGGACAGTAACCACCCAACCCTGCTCTGAGAGCAAACACAGCCAAGATCCCCCTGCTCCTCCCAGGGGAGCACCTCAGGCTTTAAAACAGTGAATGGGCATGGATGAAAATGGCATTTACACAGTAGATTTTAATCACAGAATCACAGGAGAGTGTTGGAAGTGACCTTAAAGCTTATCCAGATCCACTCCTTGCCATAGGCAGGGACATCTTCAATTATCCCAGAGTACTCCAAGCCCTGTCCAGCCTGGCCATGGATACTTCCAAGGGCAACCTGGGCCAGGGTCTCACACCCTTACACTACAGAAATTCCTTCTGATATCCAGTCTAACCCTGCCCTCCTCCAGGAGGCCATTCCCCCTTGTGCTGTCACTCCAGGCCCTTATGAAATGTCCCTTTCCAGCCCTCTTGTACACCCCTCTTAGGAGGAGAATGAGGGAAAATGGGGAGGAATGTGGGGGAAGTCTCATATTCAAATCACCACAGGACACATAGAGAAAACCCTCTTGCATGTTTCTACTGTCTGTAGCTGAGGAAAAGCAAAGACCAGGGTTGCCAGAAACCCCTTAGTTGAGTTACCTGCTGCAAACTCCTCAATAGTCATCAGTGGGAAGCGGATAAGGGAGAGAGCTTTGCCCAGAACCTTGCGCTTGTTCTCTGGGATCACCTGGAGCTGCTGCCGCTGACACTCGGCCTCCGACCAGCGCACCACGGCGTTGAACAGGCGAACCTCCCGGATCCCCAGCGTGTCCCTCTCCAGCACTGCCACCAGGGTGTCTGCAGGGCAGGGCAACAGCCACAGCTTCAGCCTCTCACCCCAAATCGGCCCCTTCCACCTCGCCAGGAGCGCCCCACGCGCGGCCGAGGTAAAAGAGGGAGCGGCTGGACCAGCAGCATCTCCCAAAAGTGCTGCCTGCAGCAGCAGGGGAGGATTTATCTGCATATTCCATCAGCAAGGGACTCACTGGAGTAGCAAACAGAGCCCATTTAATTGACATGTTAATGCAAGTGCAGGAGGATGGATTGCAACTTGCTTGACGTCAAATTTGGATGAAACAAGCAGCACGAAAGCCAGAAGGTGACCCGTGCCTCACCTCCACAGCCCATCTCATTAGAATGAGGTTAAAGCCTGAATTTTAATGTTCATTAACTGTGCCCAGCAAGTTTGGAAACTGCAGACGGTAATTAAAATAGCCAGTCCTTGTTTCCAAAAACACAACACCTTTTTAACTCCAAAACCTGACGAAGACTTGGGGAACAAAGCCAACTCTACAAAAAAGGCAAGTTTACACCCACCCAAAACCTGCCAACATCAACACAGGAAGCAGGCTTTGTGGCATGCCCAGAAAACTCAAGTTGCACCAAAGTAAGCAGATTCCAGGGTATTTCTGCAGGCAAGGCAGCAAACTCTTTGGCAAATTCTCTGTCTCCAGCCCCTCTGTGCCAGGGACTATTCAACTGATTGCTCCAGCACAGCCAAGCCACGAGTGCCAAGCATTATTAACCTGTAACAACTTTGGAGTTGGTTATGAAAGCACGGAGAGAGAGGGAGGGATGGAAAAGAGCTTACCCAGGTCAATGTCTGTGAACCCCTCTGCATTGATGGCATCTGAGGTGTTCTTGTCTATGTTCTCCAGGCACAGGCTGGCCAGCTGGGGCTCATCAAACAGCCGGGCCTAGGCAGGAGAGCATCATTAACAGGAAAGGTATTTTAAAGTTTACCCTAAGAACCCCCCTTCCCCTGCCACAGCCCATCTTCATTAGCAATACCATGCCTGACTGCACCAGGAATCCACTGGGCCTTTCACAAGCAGTTAAGCATGACAAGGCAAACACTAGAAAATTCTGTGTTTGGCAGCAGCCCTGCTTCAGCTGTGCATGTCTTCAGGCACGTCTTTGTTTTAACAGTGCCTGGGTGCAGGCACTGATCCTGCTTCCAGCACCACACTGACCCTGTGAGCTCAGCACAGGCACTTTTTACATCATTTTTCTATTTACAAGAAAGCTTTGCCCAGTAACTCCAGGCCTGCTTGCTCTACAAATAATGCAGAGGCAGCTTATTCTCTAAGAGCAGCCACACTGATCTTGTGTATCAGCAAAAAAAGCTGCAGCAGCAGTGCCTGTGTGTCCTGGGGAGCCCTACAGGGTACACAGCCTGCTTAGTGCATTTCCATGTTTTGCACAGAAACAGCTACTCTAATCCAGTTACCTTAAAGAATTTGTCCCAAAATAGGTTACTATTCCAAGCAAAGCCTGCACACAGCCTGAAAAGCTGCTCAGAGTTTCTCTGCTCAAATTAAGTGAAGTCTTCTAAGAATTTTGCTGCCACTTCAGATCAGCCTGGACTGCCACATGTTACCAGCCTGTGCCCAGCATAAGCAGAAATAGGTGGAACACATTAAAAAAACCACTAAACGACTTCTTACTTCAGTGCTTTGGTTTTGTTGTTTAGGAAGGAACTGCCTTGATATCACACCTAACAAGAATACATTGGACTTGAACTCACTGCCACAGGTAAGGTTTAAAACTCATGTTTTGGGCTGGGAATTCCATCACTCAGGAGGTGCCTCCAAGAATCTTCTGCTTCACCCCTGCCTGTGGCATGCAGAGCTCAGCAAGGCCAACCTTTGTGCTGAGACCTCAAGTGCAGGAAGCTGAAACAACAATTTCTCAGGGCCCAGGGAAACTTCAGCAGTTGTCACCTGCTCCAGGGGCTGGAGGGCTGCCAGTGCTTTCTTGGCACCCAGAGCTGTGACTGACTCAGACTTTACTACTGGAGTGGCTCTCTGGACACGTGAGGACTTTGATTGTGCTCACAGAGCTCTCCCCCACAGCAGCTCCAGGCAAGCTTCATCTCCTTTCTGATCACAGTGACACTGGGATGTACAGCTGGCAGGAGAGGACCACGGGTCACTATGAGGCACAGTCAGTCTGTTTGCCTCTGATATTTCTGCCACTGATCAGCCTGAGACAGTGACACAGCTGCTGGACCAGCAGATTGGGCACACACACACAAAAGGAGGTTTGCAGCTCTACCTGGGATCTCAGGTCCAGGATCTTAGGACTATTGGGAAATGCCTTGCACAAGATTTACCTCAGGTCTGTAATCTACTGAAGAGGTTGTTGGGTTGATGCAGAGAAAGCAGGTGGGTTTTCACATTGGATCAGAAACAAGAGGGTTGTGAGGAGATCCTTTCAGTGAGGTGCAGCCAGTGATCGAGATCAGGCACCTTTCTCAAACAAGACCTGCCTCAAACATCTCAGAGCTGATACAGAGCAACAGTGAACATAAAACTCGATGGGAATCACCACTGATAATTAATCAGAATGGACAAGCCACAAACAAAAGGAATCAGGAAAGCCTTTCCCCATCTGGCATTTCACCTTCCTCAGAGCCACTGATAAGAGTGCTGGGTGGTATTTTGGTTTTGGTACCTGAAACACAAGGATGCCTTTCTCCTTTGCCAAAGAAGGACCTTTGTGACCTGTAAGGAAGTCACCATAAACCTAAATATTACCTTTCCAAAGCTATAAACTCAAGTGCAGAGACACAGGGAGCCACAAAAAATCTCTGCATAAGGAATATCACCAAAAAGCAAACACCTCTAACCCATCATGAGGCAGTGGCTAGTTTAAGATGCCTCCCCAAAACTTCAGCCTGTGGGAATGATCTGTTCCCAGTTCCTGGCTAACAGCTTCTGATCTTTAAGATTGCAGCAGCTGAACCCAAAGAACAGGAGGGCTGCAGCCAAGGAGCTGCAATTGTCCCACCACTCATCAGAGGGGAGCAGATTTGGCTGCCACTGCCCAACCAGGAGCCTTCAAGTCCTGAATCTGCCCCTGGGAAGTGCAGTGTGGATCCCCCCACCCCTCAGGGGCTGCCTCATCTGTTCATGGCATGTGGAACAGGGCCAGGGTAAAGAGGATGTGTAAAGAAGGCCATGGAGTGCTGCAGCAGTAGCTGAACCCAAGCACTGACAAGTGTCTACAACAGCAGTGTGACATGGAACTACTTTGAGAACTGATCCAAATATTCCAACTCAAAAAATAATCCCAGCCTAATCCTGAGCAGACAGCTCAGCTGTGACTGTTTCAGGCCAGCACTGCTTCAGTATCTGCACAACTGCTGGTGCAGCCACTGCCACCCACATGGCACCTAAAGCCAGAGCCTGAGGGACACCTGCACCACTGATGGCAGGGAAAAATCCAGCAGGCAGGAATGCTGGGCAAGATGGGCAATCCCCCAGAGCCAGAGCACCTCAGTGTGCTGGTTTGGAGCTCAGAGCAGCTGGGAACTCCTCTGCAAGGTTTATTTAACACCAGACATCACAGCAACTTTCCTGAGCTGGCTGATGAGAAATATCCCTCCAGAGCCACTCCAGTCTGCCCATTCCCAAAGGAAAGAAGCTCACACACAATGCCTGTGTGCTTCTTATTCCTACAGCTCCCAGAACAGGGACAGACTGCACCACACAGGTGACAGCACCGTGGATGTCACCCACATGGCATCAGCTGTCTGGGAGAGAGTGGCAGGGACCAGAGAGAGGATAGGGCTGGGAAATGGGGACAACAGAGATGCTCATTTCATCAACTTGGATGCAAAGTCTGAACTTTTCCAAACTAAGCAGAAGCTGTAAACACTATCTCCTACTTTGCTGCTTCAAGAGTCAAAGGGAAGCTGGAGGAGCCCAGCCCTGCAGAGACTGGATCAGAGAGACTGGATCAGACCCAGGGCCAAGGAGCAGCTGCTCTGACACTCTGGGTCTGTGAGCCTTCAGTGCAGGGGGCTGGGCTGGAACAGGCTGAGGAGGACAGCAGCTTGTCCTTCTCCCAGGAAAATAAACCAAAGCACTCATGAAAAGATTTTCTTTCACCCCCACTACAGGGAATGTATTGCACAAAAGCCCTTCAAGGAACAGCTGAGCAGCCAGATACAGCACAGAGAGAAAGCTCAGCACTACCAGTCCTGATTCTTAACACACAGAAATTCTCTCATTCCACTTTTCTTCCTGCAGATGAAATCTTTCCACCCTGTTAACTCCATTCCCAGCTCACACTCTGGAAGGAACCACTTGCCACAGTGAAACAGAAAGATCTGAAACAGCAGCAACATTTGCTGTATTTTATTGGTCTTTTCTTTCAGAAAGATCTGAAACAGCAGCAATATTTGCTGTATTTTATTGGTCTTTACTGGTCAGGTAAGAACCTGCTCAGCAGTGCCGGACTCCTGTGAGGAAGAATCCAAAACGACCCAGAACTGCTCCACTTTGGATGATCAACTCTGTAACATCCAGGAAACTCCCATTTTCTGACTGTGCTGGACCTTGCAGAAGGCAGCTGATCCCAAACTCACCTGAGTTAACAGCATGAATGCGTTGTCTGCTCGGAGGTTTTTTTTCAGAAACTCCACACAATGAGCTTCAAGGGCTGGAACTGCATATTTCTTAGCTGTGTAAAGTGTTGTCATAACAGTCTCTGGTCCGATCTGAACTTCGTCTGAGTAAAGAAATCTGAAAACATGCAAACAAACGTTGCTGTGGTGAATTAAGATAACAAGGGTAAAACCCTTGCAATTCACAGAAAAACATATTTGTGCCTCTGCCCGTCATCCTGATCCATTTCCTCTACTGGAGAGATAGAAGGGTTTTCACATCCTTTCCACTGACTCTGGTTTACCAAGATTTTGTTGGGGTCTTGTTTTGGTTTTTTTTTTGTGTGTGTTTTTTTGGGGTTTTTTTTGTTTTGTTTTGGGTTTTTTGGGGGCGGGGTTTGTTGTTGGGTTTTTGTTGTTGTTGTTGTTTTTGTTTGTTTGTTTTTGTTTTTGTTTTGTGTTTTTTTGTAACAGTCATTTTACAGTGTAACTTTTACCAGATGGGATTTCCACTGGAGCAGCTCAAACTTGCATCCCACCACCAATGAGCTCTTAGCCTGCCACTTATACCAGGCCAGAACAGTCTCTGGCTAAGTGCACCCCTTAAAATTCATATTTTTGGATGTTCAATTAGAATAAACAAGGACAAGGAGTCAACCTTCCCTGCTTCCTCAGAAGAGAAACTCCATTTTACACTACTAATTCAGAAGTGCTGAGAAGCTCTCAGACACATCCATCCACTGCACATGAGGTGCTTTACCCACCCTCCCCTTTCTCATCTCTTCACTTTATAGATTGAACTGTTTCATTTCATGACACAGATATTTAAGTACAGCTCACAATGTAACTTCAGCATAAAGCAAGAGTTAATTGCAGTGAAAAACAAGGATTACCCTGCTGCAAGCAAAGCACCAGCCCTCACTGTTAGGCCAAAACAAGGAAGCACATTCATGATGAGAAAAACAAAGGAAACCTGACTGAACCCCCTCATACCTGAACTCACTAACCAGAGACAGCAGCACACTGGTGTTAGTCCTTATCACAGAATCCCAGAGAGGTTTGCCTTGGAAGGGACCTTACAGACTGTTTTATTCCCACCCCCTGCCATGGGCAGGGACACCTTCCACAGGTTACTCCAACCCCTGTCCAGCCTGGCCTTGGGCACTGCCAGGGATCCAGGGGCAGCCCCAGCTGCTCTGGGCACCCTGTGCCAGGGCCTGCCCACCCTCACACCCAACAATTCCTGCCCAATCTCCCAGCCAGCCCTGCCCTCTGGCACTGGGAGCCATTCCCTGTGTCCTGTCCCTCCAGCCCTTGTCCCCAGTCCCTCTCCAGCTCTCCTGGAGCCCCTTCAGGCCCTGCAAGGGGCTCTGAGGTTTTCTCTTCTCCAGGCTGAACAGCCCATGCAGAGTTTTTTTTTACTGTATCTCCTTTAACCAGTGGAACATTTGCCAGCCAGGATCACAAAGCCACAAAGCACAGCTATAATATTGTGTTAACTGTGCTTGGCACTCCTATTCAACAGGATATTTTGGAAACTCCAGCAATTTCTTGCTCTGCATTTCTCTGAGGGGACACAGCAGCAGGCTGGGTAACACCAGGCTGCAGCTCCTGGAAGCTTCATGCAGCAGCAGGGCTGTTCCAGGGGTGCCAAGCAGCATTCCCAGCTGCAGCAGAGGAGCTGCAGCTCCTCCAGCCAGGGAAGACCAGGATGCCATTCAGGGAAGCATCAGCAGTGGGATCCACGGGCAGGGAAGCACTGCCAGTGCTGAAAGCTGCTTTCTGTGCTGCTCCAGGGCATCTGGCAACAGCAGCATCAGCCACAGGTTCAGCAATGGATTCTGCACACATTCCTGCCCAGCCCCACTTGCACTGAGCAATCCTTTCTGTTCCAAGATTAAAAGAATACAGTGGCCCTAAAACCAATTATTTATTTTCTTCAGTGACTGTGTATTTCTGTTTACCACAGTCCTGTGTGTGCTGAGACAACAAGAGAGGCTCAAACTGTGAAAAAACCCAGTATCAATTTAAAAGAACATTTAGCCTGTAACCCCAATCAGACATGTTCTCTTATTTGGGTTAACATGAAAACAACAACAAACAACAAAAAACCCCAATAATAATAATAATAATAATAATAATAATAATAATAATAATAATAATAATATCTCTTGCACAATTACAGCAGACCTATTATTGGTCACTAGCCCACAAATTTCATCACAATCCAGCATCCAGATGGGACCTTCTGCAGAACATTCAGCATGGGCACTTTGTCCCTGGATAAGCTTCTGATCCTACAGCATTAGATCATGGCTTGGACCAAGTCCAGAAATGTATGTAAGGATCAGCTGCCATTCCAGATCAGTGTTTGGAGGGACTGGTTTTACTCCAGGAACTCACACCACATACTTGGTCAGCTTTCTCCTGGAAGCAGCACCCAAACTTCCTCTGGCACATTTAAGCTCTTGAGCATTTTAAAGCAATTTAAAAGTTCTAGATTTAAGCACCCAAGATGTCACTGGACCATGAGTACAGCTACTGCAGCATAACTGCAACCTCAGAGGAAAAATTGTTCCAATCCACCAACTGGGACAATTTTTTAATGGACTTCTCCCGTTAAAAAAAAAAAAATCTGTTGAAATCCACCTAAAGTCGTCACTTTGTCTTTTGAGATGATGGGCCTCTTCTGAAATCCCTCTGTTTAATCTGACAGGGAAACAAGAGGATTTTTTGTCCGTAATTCACTGGATATTTGGGCCTCATTAAGATTTAAAGATAGTTACAAGCTCTGCACTCCAGAGAGATCCACAGGGCTGACAGACACACACCAATTAGAGGGATTCCCCACGTGCTGGTATCTGCTTTAAAGGGAGCCAAAGGGGAAGGGGCTCGGGGCTCCCAATTATTTTTGGCCTTTCATTCTAGCCCAGATCAATTTTAAAACATTCCAAGACAGCACAGGCAAACCAAAGCACATTCTGAAGGTAAAGCAGAAAGTGTGCCAGAGCTATAAATAGTGACTGCTCCCAGTGGGAAGGGAGAGGGGAACATGTCAAGAGCACAGGACTGGAAACCCCTGGAAGTAGGTTACAGAAATCCTATAGAATCAGGACAATGCTTTCCAGCATCCATTCAGGATTGAATGTACAGCACCAGCCCAGCTTCAAGAATTGGTGAATAGGATGTCACAGCCCCTTCCTCCTCCAGCACACAGACTTGCAACACACACTGGAAATGTAAATTCAAACCCAGCTCTCCCAAAGAGGACTAAAACCCACACAAAGGGTGATATCACGTGGAATGGCTGACATTTATTACACACCCCTGCTTACCTGTTATAACTTGTCCATGACCTAAACAAGCTCCAAGTATTTGTAACTCACAGAGCTTTCAAAAGATCATTTTTCCCTCTCTTCTCTCAAAGAGCATTTGGGTGAAACCAAACCAATTAATGAATAAGAAGCTATAACACAATGGCACATATTTTATATATATATATATTATATTTTTTATATATATACACTTTCATGCAGTAGCTACAGTAGACTTTTACCCAAGAAAACAAGGATTTAACACCAGCACTTAAATAGCACTGAACAGCTCAAAGAGGCATTTCATTTTGGAAGTTAACAATCTCCGCTCTACAAATACTTCCCTGCTTTCATTAAAAACATTTTTTCCTTCACTAAATCTGTGCATCCCAGTTCTCCTGTGCTTTAGAAGAGCTTACTTGAGCAGAGCTAGGAAGGCAGCAGGCTCCACGTCAGGCAGCTCAATCTCTGTGGAGGTTGTGGCCATCCCACCATTAAACATCGCATCGAAGACGGCGCTGCCCACGGCCAGCACAAACCTAACACGGAAAAAACAAACATGCAAATAAAACCTTATGTTAAATCATATTTATATTCCAAAAAAAAAAAAATCCCAGGCTGGTTGCTAATCCACAAAGCCACCCTCAGGGAAAGCAAATTGCTTGTGGAGTTAAAGCAAAAGTGTTTTGCAAGAGCAGGGAGGGTCAGGTTTGCTGCTCCTTAACTGCAAAGCACCAAAGCTGCAAGGAACTTCCTTCTGAGCCCTGTCCTGGCATACAGCACAGTAATGGTTCCCCAAAGGCCAGATTTTGGGAATTATGGAATAGAATACACATTGTTGCTTTGTACAGTCCCTGTAGGAGCCTAGGTATCATCCCGAGGTTGAGAAGCAAAGAAACAGCAAAGTTAGGGAGTCCAATTTCTTCAAGTAAACAGAGCCCAAGTCTTGCTGCTACACCCCACAGTCACCTACTGGAAACACTTCTGGAAAACTTGTCACTGCACACCACCCATNGGAATGGCTGACATTTATTACACACCCCTGCTTACCTGTTATAACTTGTCCATGACCTAAACAAGCTCCAAGTATTTGTAACTCACAGAGCTTTCAAAAGATCATTTTTCCCTCTCTTCTCTCAAAGAGCATTTGGGTGAAACCAAACCAATTAATGAATAAGAAGCTATAACACAATGGCACATATTTTATATATATATATATTATATTTTTTATATATATACACTTTCATGCAGTAGCTACAGTAGACTTTTACCCAAGAAAACAAGGATTTAACACCAGCACTTAAATAGCACTGAACAGCTCAAAGAGGCATTTCATTTTGGAAGTTAACAATCTCCGCTCTACAAATACTTCCCTGCTTTCATTAAAAACATTTTTTCCTTCACTAAATCTGTGCATCCCAGTTCTCCTGTGCTTTAGAAGAGCTTACTTGAGCAGAGCTAGGAAGGCAGCAGGCTCCACGTCAGGCAGCTCAATCTCTGTGGAGGTTGTGGCCATCCCACCATTAAACATCGCATCGAAGACGGCGCTGCCCACGGCCAGCACAAACCTAACACGGAAAAAACAAACATGCAAATAAAACCTTATGTTAAATCATATTTATATTCCAAAAAAAAAAAAATCCCAGGCTGGTTGCTAATCCACAAAGCCACCCTCAGGGAAAGCAAATTGCTTGTGGAGTTAAAG
>VXBR01004371.1:234043-246806 GCA_013400215.1 Cisticola juncidis
CGGCGGCGGGGCGGGGAGAGGGCGTGGGGCGGCGGGCGGGGCCGGCACCGAGTGGGAGGATGGAGGGCGATGCGAGGGGGAGTGAGGGGCGATCCCTGAGGGGGCGATTCCTTAAGGGGCGATCCTTGACAGGGATGAGGGTCCGTCCCTGAGGGGCAGTTCTGGAGATGAGGGGGCGACCCCTGAGGAGGCTGAGGGGCGATCCCTGAGGGGCGATCCCTGAGGGGCGACCCCTGAGGAGGCTGAGGGGCGATCCCTGAGGGGCGATCCCTGAGGGGCGATCCCTGAGGGGCGATCCCTGAGGGGCGATCCCTGAGGAGGCTGAGGGGCGATCCCTGAGGGGCGATCCCTGAGGGGCGATCCCTGAGGGGCGACCCCTGAGGAGGCTGAGGGGCGATCCCTGAGGGGCGATCCCTGAGGGGCGATCCCTGAGGAGGCTGAGGGGCGATCCCTGAGGGGCACTTTTGAGGGTAAGAGGACATTTCCCTGACGAGCAGCGTAGGGGAGCAATCCCTGCAGGGCAGTTTTGGGGCAAGAGAGGATGCGACCCTGAGGAACCAATGTGGAGGAGTGAGAGGGGCAATTTTGCTGGCGGTCCCTGGGGACAGTTTGGGGGATGAGGGGAGGAGCCCTTAGGGAGAGTCTGGGGATGATTCCTGAAGGGCTGATCCCTGAAAAGGATGGCGATTATCCCTTAGGGGCAGTTCTCGGGACAAAGGGGGCGACCCTTGAGGAGGTGAGGTTCAGTTCCTGAGAGAGCTTGAGGGGGTGATCCCTGAGGGGAAGTAAAGGGATGATCCGTGATGATCCATGAGGGAATGATCCCTGAAGATGATGAGGGGCCAAACCTGAATGACGATTTTGAGGATAAAGGAGCATTTCCCTGAGGAGCAATCCTTGAGGGACAGTTTTGGGGATGAGGGGGGCGATCCCTGAGGAGGATGAGAGCACATCCCTGGGGTGAAAGGGGCCATCTCTGAGGAGCAAGGAAAAGGGAGAGATTCCCTGAGGAGCAGGGAGGAGGAGTGACAGAAGAACCAGTTTGGGAGATAATGCCGATTCCCTGCGGAGCAACGTGAGGGGGCACAAAGGGGAGCAATTTCTGAGATGCAATTTTGAGGGATAAGGGGATTATCCTGTGAAAGGGGTTATTCCGAGGAGGATAAGGGAGCCCAGAGAGCAGTTTGTAAAGGGATGAGAGATGGGGGTGCAATTCACAAAGAAGAGGTTGGGAATTAAGGGGCTGAAGGGGGTCAGTGCTGGGATGAGGAGTCAGGAGGTTTGGGCCGTGTGAGGTGAAGGTGAAGGGTTTTCCCTTCATGATCTCACACCAGCCCTTCCTCTGCAGCAGACCCAGGCCTCAGCACCCCCAGAGTTCTGCTTCATGCCCAGCATGCCCATTCCTCACAATTCTCAGCTCAGAGTTACTGACTGCTGCTGACACAGGCCTGGAGCAGCACAGGACACACAGCCCACCACAGGTGCTACCCTGCACAAACCCTGATCCCTCACCTGGTCGTGCCCTGCTGCTCCTGCTGGACCTGCTCACCCAGAAACCACTGGCCAGTGTTGTCCCCTCCGACAGCATCTCCTCACCAGCCAGCACGAGGTGGAGATGGTGCAGGGGGAGGAGGCGGCTGCAAAGCAGAAGATTAATTAAGAGGCTGTGCCACTGCCTCTCTGTGATCTCAGTAACTGAACCGTTAAAGTGATTTATTCTTCACAGGGTAATTACATTCCCCCTCTCTCTGTTATCCATCCCTGATCTGTGCTGCACACACACAGTGAGGAGCAGGCGTGTGGTCTGTGAGCCCGTGTGTCAGAGGGGACATGGCCTGGCTGCCCCTTCTGCCTCCTGTGCCTTGGTGTTACAGCTTCTGTAGCACACAGAGACGTGCTGGTTGTGTGACTGTGTGCTGTTTGTGTGGACTGTGTGCTGTTTGTGTGACTGTGTGCTGGTTGTGTGGATTGTGTGCTGTTTGTGTGCACTGTGTGCTGTTTGTGTGACTGTGGTGTTTGTGTGGATTGTGTGCTGTTTGTGTGGACTGTGTGCTGGTTTTGTGACTGTGTGCTGTTTGTGTGACTGTGTGCTGATTGTGTGACTGTGTGCTGGTTGTGTGCACTGTGTGCTGTTTGTGTGCACTGTGTGCTGTTTGTGTGACTGTGTGCTGGTTGTGTGACTGTGTGCTGTTTGTGTGACTGTGTGCTGTTTGTGTGACTGTGTGCTGGTTGTGTGACTGTGTGCTGTTTGTGTGACTGTGTGCTGGTTGTGTGACTGTGCTGTTTGTGTGACTGTGTGCTGTTTGTGTGACTGTGTGCTGGTTGTGTGGATTGTGTGCTGTTTGTGTGACTGTGTGCTGGTTGTGTGACTGTGTGCTGTTTGTGTGACTGTGTGCTGGTTGTGTGACTGTGTGCTGGTTGTGTGGATTGTGTGCTGTTTGTGTGACTGTGTGCTGTTTGTGTGACTGTGTGCTGTTTGTGTGACTGTGTGCTGTTTGTGTGACTGTGTGCTGTATGTGTGGATTCAATGCTTCCAGACCCTCACACAGCTCTGGGATCTCCCCGTGCACTACTATGGCCACATCAGTGCTTCTACACCACTGATTTTGATTGAGAGTTCCCAACCTGGCTTTGTATTGTGTTATCAATACCCATTTCTGCTGCATTCTGCGCTGTCAGGCTTCTTGCTGTGTTTTTAAAGCTGCATTTCACATGGACAAGTTTGGGGAATTCCTGTGCAGAGCTCTTGTCCTAACAGTCCCAGTGCAGGCAGCAATGAGTAGGAGCCTTTAGAATCAGAGAACCATAGAATCATTAATATAGGAAAACATATTTAAGATCACGTCTAATTGTTACTCCAGCACCACCATCATGTTCACCACTAAACCATGTCACTACTTTTTTTTTAAACACTTCCAGGGCTGGAAACAGCATTTTGGAATGTCTATTTAGAGTACTAGAAATAGTATTTTTCAGAGGAACAGTCCTTTTTCCTGTGAAATCTTTCATTTATTAATAATAACCAGGCATTCAGTACAACATCAGTATTCTCTTTTAAAACGCTGCATCCTTTGCACATCACTCCCCTGTGAGGCCCAGCTGCTCCCACACGGTTCAGCGTCACTCGTTTCCCCGGGGACCGAGGGAAACGCTCCCGCAACGCTCCCACTCCGGCCTGTCCTGCTCAGGGATGCTCCTTTCGGGCCGGGAACATTAGAGGGAGCTGCAGACTCGCCGTGCCCGCCTGCAGGTTGGACGTGGCTGGGAGGAGCGGTCTGGAGGCCACGGCTGTGCGATCCCGCCCTTCTCCAGCTCCAGGAGAGCGGCTCCTGCCCTGCCTGGGAGCTGCGGGATCATCCAGCCCAGCCCACGCTGCTGGTGGAGGCTGAAGCTTCTTCACCAGAGCATTCCCTGCTCTGAAATCCCAGCAAATTCATCCCCTGAAATAAATCCCCCTGTAGCCCCACAATGTTCCAGTGCTAGCTCAGCCCTTAGAGGGCTTTGGAGGAATATTTAATAGACAGGACAAAGGATCCAAAAGAGGCTCTGCCCCCCAGCTGTGGTTCAAGATGTTTATTCCAGGTGGTGATCAGAGGGGAAGGAGGACGAGTGAGGAAGAAGAGGGTCTTATCCAGGCTTCTGCCAGGGAGGGGTAATTGGGACACAGCCAGTAGGGTCAGAAAGGGGAGGAAGGGTTAAACTACAGGGTTACAGGCTCCAGGGGTCTCTGAGGGGGAGGAACCATTCCCCACGGGAATGCAACAATCCCAGACAAACTGTGGTGCCCCCAGGGGTCGGTGTGCCTGCCAGGGAGGACAGGCACTTCTCCATCACATGGGGAAGGGGTTCTGCACCCATTCAGTCCTGGTCTTCCCAGCACCACCAGCCTGCTCTGTGCTGTGCTCACCGTGCCAGCCCTGCCACCCCGCAACAGACAGATCCTGGTTATTCAGCCTGTGGAGAACTAAATCGGGATGATTTGTGTTGTGGCAGGAGCCAGGGGCTTAACTCAGGACCAGTGTAAGGAAACACAACGGTGGATAGCAGGGATAACAGCCCAGGGGTCTGTGTGGGGCACTCACCATGGGGTGGGATGGGGTGAGGAGTTTGCTGCAGTGACCCAGCACCAACACCTCAGTGATCGGTGGTGTGTTGGACCAGAGAAATAAAAACATGGGTGTCATACAGGAGACTTTACCATCCCAAAAATAAACCTGGGAATGAACACTCCTATAAAAGGCCCGGCGTCATTATTTCTGGGTCTGGTAGCCAACAGATTCCTTCAGAGATCAGACACGGGGCAAAGGCAGCGCTGGTTTAGCTGGGCAGTCACAGGGTGAACAAAAGCCTCGCCCCAGCAGTAACCCTGGGCAGGGACAGGGCTGGGGTTCAGCTGGTGGGACCCCAGCCAGGGCTTGACCTGAAGGGTCTCATTAGGCTACGAGCAGCTGGAATGAACCCAGTGGGACTGGAGTGTTCAGGGCTGGATAGCAGAGAACATTTGGATTTTTTTCACCTCGTGGATGCAGAAAAAAACACTTAGAATGTGTGCTCCAAGCAAAAGCTGGAAATGTGTGCTCCAAGCACACAAAGCCAAGCAGAGGCAGCTCTCCCCTGGCTGAGCAGCTCTCCTCAAAGGAGGCATTTTAGGATGGAAGGAAGCTCTGAGGAGGACTGCATGGCAAAGACAGAAACATCCCTGGTGTGAGCCAGAGGAGAGCAAAGTGGGACCTGCCAAACCCCGTGCCTTAGTGCCAAACCTTGATCTGAACCTCCAGCCCAGTGAGGAGGTGACTCAGGAGGCCCAGGGCCCGCTCCAGCCGTGGACACAGCACTCCCGGGTTTTGGGAAAACCTGACCCTGCTCTGCTCCCACTGCCCATGCAATTCCACCCAGGAATCCTGAGGGAAAGCCAGACCTGCACCCCGTGGCTCTCCAAAATTCACACCTCACCATCCAAAACCACAAACAAGGCTGACCAAGGCCTTTTCCAGACAGTGGAGGAAACGGATGTCCCATGCTGTGCCACTGCCACCAAGGCTCCTGGTGCACAGGGAGCAGCCACAGGAAACACAGGCAGGGCCAGACCTGTGTGCTGGGCTCTGCTGGGTGCACATCACTCACTCCCTGAGATGACTTCAGAGAGAGAACCCGCACACACCAGTCCAAATCACACCAAAATGGCACATCCTACCAAAAACACCCCAGACTGGTTGCTTTGGGTTGTCTGGATAGGAGACATAATTCTCTGCAAAATGCACGAGTTGTTTCCCAGAAGTTTTTTTAAATCATTTTAAAAGCACAGAAAGGAAAATTGAATATTTTTTTTATCCAAAACAGCTGGTTTGCATCAAAACACACTTCACACCTTCCACTCCGCATTGGCCAGTGCGGGTTTGGGTTCACCCATGGTTCAGGAGGGTCTGAGGGAATGCTTGTTACTCTCTCCAGGGGGATTTTGTGGGCAGATGTTGAACCAAAATGTTGGCTGATCACCCAGATCATCGTGTGTCACCAGTAGAGCCGGGCTCAGACCCAAAATCCTGAGGACACCTCATCTTTCTCCTGCTCAGCTGCCTCACTACCCTGGGCTGAAGCCAGATGTGACCCCAGCACTGCAGCCACTCAGATCCGACCGTGACCCAATGGCTCTGTTAAAGCCACCACGTCACCAAGCCACCCTGGCCTCTCAGCCAGGCCACCCCAGTGGCTCTGAGTGGCCCCTGCCCTCTGGGCCAGCGTGGGTGGCACCGGCCCTGCTGCTGCTGCTGCTCCTGCAGGGCTTTTCTCCAGCACAAATCCCCGCCAGGGTATTTATAGCACCTCATCCCTGCAGAGCCTATTTTGGGCTGATGCTCAGGCACCAGAGCAGCACAGGTTATTTTAACCCAGCACTGGGTTATTTTCAGAGCTGCCCTTCTCTGCACGTGCTCACAGATGGTTTCCAACTACCAGGCACTTTTTGGGGTTGGGGAAACTGGGGAAAGAGGAGAAGAGGGTCCATGTGAAGGAATTTCAGAGATTTAAAGTCAAACCAGCATTTGCAGCAAAGCTGCCTGTGACACACCTGTCTGGGATCCTCCTGGAATCTTGGAATTGTCTGCAGGACAGCCCTTGAGCAAAAGGCAGGAGGGGAAAGATTCCTGGAGCACACAACTGAGGGCAAATTACGGTGAAACAACATGCAAGAGAGGAAGAAGAGCCAAGAGCTGGATGTTCCTAAAATGTCCAGGGTCACCAGCTGGTGGCCCCAGGCCCAGGAGGGAGCAGTGGGTTTGTTCTACAGAGGCAGGAACAGCCCCATGGGCTGGGATGTGCTCCTCATCTCTGCATGCAGGGAACCCCAGCTCTGCTCTCACCACATCCCATCCTGGAACAGCAGGGAAGGGAGACTGCAGGAGCCCTCCTGTCCTGATCCAGATGCTGCAAGGAGCAACTGCAGCCTTTACCAAGCAGTGAGCCTGGATTCTCTGAGTGTCCCAGCTCAGACTGGGGGCAGCAGCTGGTCCATGGCAGAGCTCACAGCCCATTCCCCAAACCAGGGCTGTGCCATGGGTGGTGTGTTCTGCCAGGGCAGCAGCACCATGGCAATGGCATCCAGAGGGATCCAGCATAGCAGCAGGGCTGGAGAAGTCAGGATTTTTATTTTTTTTTGTTAAATTCCACAAGGTCTTGCCTTGTCCATGTAAGAAAGCTCAGCAGGGCCTCTACGCCCTTTTCCCACACCCTGAGCCCCAGAGCCTCCTGTCCCCAGTGCCTTCCCTATCCCACCACCCTTTCCTCATTCCTCAGTGTCCCCCTCTGGCCTCTGCCCCCAGAGGGACTGGGGGGATGTGCCAGGGGTGTCTCTGGGGGTGGCAGGGCAGTCCCGAGGCCACGGGGTGCAGCTGGCAGGGAGCAGAGCCCTGCCCTGTGACCTGCAGCTCCCATTGGGATTGAGAGGATCACACCACCCCCCAGGAAAAAGTGAGTCAGGGCCGGAGGCACTGCCAGCCCCATCCTGGCCTCCCAGCCCCCGTGGGCAGCAGCAGCCTGGGAAGGAACAAGTGAAATTGGAAGGAGGAGCCCCTGGATGGAGCAGCACCCACCCTCTCCAATCACGAATCCCCCTGCCCAACTACCACAGCCACCTGCCCACCATGTAGGTCTCAATGCATTTTTATTAAATTCTTACAAAACAGAATACAAAATCCTGGCATCAACAATTGTTATAAAGGAAAACTTCAATTCAGCTGTATCAGGTCACCTGGTACATACAGTAAAGTGCTTCTTTTTGTGTGTTTTTTTCTTCTTCTTTTTTTTTTTTTTTTTTTTGTTTTTTTTTTTTTTTTTCTTTTTTTTTTTTTTTTTTTTTTTTTTTTTTTTTTTTTAATTTTTATTTCCCAGCCAGCCCCCGAGCAGAGGCTGCTGTTGCACAAACCAACAGTGCGTTAATGTGACTCTTGTTGAACCAGCTTTGGCAGTCTTCATCAATTGTAAAGTGGAGAAAGTTTCTCCTGGTTTGATAAAAAAGAGTTAGCTTCACAGTAAACGTTTCTAACCAGTTCTAAGTCAAGTTAGTTGGCTGGAGGAAGGGTAGGGGGAAAGGAGAGGAAGCAAAAACACTTAACATTTCCAGCTTAAAAAAAAATTTTTTTTGAAGTTGGTTTCCAAGATAGATGCTCTATGGGGGGGAAAGCTGGGAAAGAGGAAGAGGAGGAGGAAGGGCGTTGGCAAGGGGGGGTCGCTGGTGCTGGACTACAGGAGCATCTGTCTGGAAACCGCCCGGGAGAGGTGCTGGCAGCAGGGAGGGGACTCTGCCCTGGCACAAGGGTGTCCCCAGCCATCCCTGTCCTGCTGGGCCCCTGTGGGTGCCCAGTGCTGTCACCAGCCAGGCTCTGGAGGTTTTCCAGTTGACCCCTGGCTCTGGAGGCATTTAAAGATTCTCTACCAATGCACAGACCCGGCCATGGGTCAGCCCCAAGTCCAAACCAAACCCCACCCAAAATGCAAAGCTGAGCCCAGGTGGAGCTCAGGGGCTCCCAGCACATCCTCCAACTCCCACAAACTCCCACAGCATCTTCTGGCTGCACATCCCTGGCCAAGGACACCCACGGAACACAGGCAGGGTCACCCAGGCCTTCCCCAGAGTGTGTGGTGTACCTATATATATATATAGATATAAAAGAGATCGCTCTTAGGCATGGGGAAAAAGGGGAAACTCAGTCTGCCAACAAAAGCAGCACGGGGGACAGATAAATTTTGGAGACATCCCCCTGCCATCCCCTTCCCATGATTTGTTTTTTAAAAAAGGCTGCGGCGTGCAGCATCAACGATAGCTCACAATACCAGCTCAAGGCATCGCGTACTGTACATCATTCAAGTATTTCTTAATGTAAGACAACAAGGAATTATCTACAACTGATAAAACAAAATAAGCTATAAAAAGTAACAATGTACAATCAAGATGGATTTTTTTTTCCTTTCTGTTAAAGGAGGCCTCTCCAGGGTGTTCTGGTGCCTGCGGGGGGATCTCCCCTCACCACTGCCTTGCTCCTCCCCACCCGGCACGGCGGGACCAGGGACACACGGGGAAGAGGGAGATCACAAGTGTGAGGCAGTTTTGGGGGTGGGATGGGGATGGAGTCACCCTCCCCAACCCCCTTGGGTCAGCAGAAAGGCTGGGAAGGGTGAGAGAAGATGGCCCCTGCCCTAAACTCCATCAACACCCGAGATCGTCATCTCCCAACATAACTCACATACACCTCCCTGAAACAAAAAACAACATATATTGCATAGTATTGCTGTCAGCAGTCTTAAAATAAAAAGGAGAACTTTCTTTTTTTTTTCCAGAGACAGCGACTGTCTTCAGCTGAAGACCCAGGGAAGTCTGTTCCCAGCTCAGAGCTCCCAAACCCTCACCTATGCACACAATGGGCCGAGGCTGCTTTTGCAAAATATAAAGCTCAAAGCACTGAGGGGGGAGGGACAGGAGGTGGCTATGAAGGGAGCACTGCCCTCCCAGCGGGATGGAGGATGGCAGCAGGTATGGATTGGTGGCACAACCCAAAGCAGTGGCATGGAGCAGGGAGCAGGGGGTGCCAGGGGGATCTGGAGGCACTGGGGGCAGTCCAGTCTGGCCCCGAGCACGGGCACTGCTCACCCGGACAGACCCAGAACCCAGCCAAGGGCCTGGCCCTGACTCAGCATCCCGAGTCCTTCCCAGCCCAAAGCAAACTCTGGGAAAGGACAATGCCTTGCACACCTGAACACACACGTGAGCAGGGATGCATGTGCATGACCCCGCACAGACCCCTGATGACCCTACTGCCCTGACCCCAAACCTCCCAGCCCCACACCCTGAGTTGTCCCCAGGCTGCTCCCCTGTGCCCTGGCTGCCATCAGCCTGGCTGTTCACTCACTGGCACCCCAGGGCACTGGGCACCCTCTGTGCCCCCCAGCCCTCCTGCCAGGGCAGCCTCGGGGCCAGCCCGAAGCCACAGCAGGGTCACTGTCCTGCAGCAGGGCCCGATGCTCTTTGAGGGGGTCCTTGCTTTCCACAGAGCACACAACTCCCAGAGAGTGTTTCTGGCTGCTCTGGCCCCCTCATCCTCCTTGCATCTCCCCACGGGCACAGCCACCAGCCCTTCCACAGCCCGGGGTGCCAGACCTGACCTGGCACAAGAGCACAGCCCTGGATGCCCATGCAGCCCCTGGGGAGCCACCAGCCACAGCGTGGGAGCAAAGGAAGACATTTCTCCGTGCCCTGTAGAGAAGCACAGCTGGCAGTTCAAAACCAACAGTAATTAAAAAGGAAAGAAAAGAAAAAAAAAAGGACAAAAAGAAAAACAAAAGGGGTGAATAGCTTATTCTGGAAGGAGGATGCTGAGAAGAGAGGGTGGGTTGGGCGCTGCTCCCCTGCTGGCACCGTCTCTCCCCAGTTCCCTGCACAACACCCACAGTGTCCCCCGGGGCAGAGCTGGGGACACCCCCGGGCACAGCACAGAGGGGCTCCCCACACCTCTCACACCCAGGAGGTGCCTCCCAGACCCCAGGAAGGGATTTCTGTGGGCTCTGCCCCAACATCGGAGAGAGACCTGCAGCTCCGAGGGGAGGGACGAGGTTAAAACGCAACTCCCGCTGTTGAAAACGCGACCGAGGGTCTTTTGTTCACAGTATGAAATGAGCTGAAATTGTCAAAGCAGCCGCGGGTACAAAGAGTCCTTTGGTGTCGGGGAGGGGGGAAAATGTCAGAGGAGAAACCAAGAGCCGGGAAACAAAAGTCCGTGTGTCTGTCAGATGTCCTTGAGTGTGCCCTGGGTGAAGCAACCTCACACTTGATTTAATACCTTTAAAAAAAAGATCTTAAACAAACCCTCCCACCCCCAGACCTACAAGATCAGCAAAACCTTGGAAACCAGCCACAGGGACGAGTCCTGATCTTGTCACTAGCCAGAAACGGTGGGGTCGGGGGGAAAGGGAAGAAAGAAAGGAGGAGAAGGGGGGACAGGGGGGACAGCAGGTGCGAGGGCACCGCTCAGGCTTGGTCGGCCACCAGGACCAGCGGGGCCACCAGGTGCTGCCCAGAGGCCACTGCCTTGGCCAGGCTGCTCTTCTGCCGCCGCTTGGCCAGCTTGGACTCGGAGGGGGGGGAGAGCTGCATGGCCCTTGAGGTAGCTTTGATGATGATGGGTCGTGCTTCCTCCGCCTCCTCCTCCTCGTCCTCGTCGTGCCGTGTCAGCTGCCGGTTGACAGCGATGGCCTCAGCAGCAAAGGAGGTGAGCTCTTTGGCACTGCTGTTCCTGCAGGGGAAGCAGGGGCTCAGGGGGGTGTGGGGGGCTGCTGGAGGTTGGGGTCAAGTCTCTGGGTGTCCTTCCCCACAGGCTAGCCATGCCAGACTGGTCAGACATCAAAAATATGGCCCAAACCCAAAGTGGCAGGGCTGTCCAGACAGAGTGTTGTGGCAGAGCCCCCCAAAAGCAGAAGGAATGGACAGCAGTGCTGAGGAGTGGAGCTGGGTTCAGGGGGCTGGGGGCGTCCCAGGGCTACCCACACTCACCTCTGCAGGATGATGGGGGTTGGCAGGGTGTTGTCCGGGGCACACTGCAACAAAACACAGCCGATCAGAGCCAGGACTGTGCAAACAGGTGCTCCCCACCCCGGCCCCGGGAGCAGGGAGCGGGGAGGGGACATCAACACTCACCCCCTGCACCCAGGGGTGCTCCAGGACCTGGGCTGCGCTGAGCCTCTTCTTGGCATCTCTCACCAGTAGCTTGGAAATGAGGTCTTTGGCTCCAAAGGAGATGTGCGCCCAGTCCTTGTCAGGAAACTCATATTTCCCCTCCTGGATACTCTCAAAGAGCATGTTCTGAGCAGGGGGAGAAATCACAGGGGCTCAGCCAGGAGTGCTGCAGCCAAACTGGGGCTGGGTTTGGGCACTGCTGGGTGTCCCACACACCTGGCAGGTGGGGCAGGCCTCGCCCCGGTCCCAGCCGCAGTCGGAGCCGCAGTGGCCCACGAAGGGGGGGTACCCGCTCAGCATGATGTACAGGATGACACCCAGGCTCCACAGGTCACAGCGCTTGTCGTAGATGGAGGCCTCCTCGTTGAAGGCTTCCACCACCTCCGGGGCCATGTACTCGGCTGAGCCACACTGCAGGGACAGGCAGGGTGAGCCCCGAAGGGAGGGGACCGATGGGGCAGGGGGTGAGCCCTAAAAGGTGGGGACTGATGGGGCAGGGGGTGAGCCCTGGAAGGTGGGGACCGATGGGGCAGGGTGGACTCGGAGGGTGGGNCGACAGCAGCTGCCACCCCGAAGGGGGAAAAAAAATAAAGCCTAAAGGGTGCAACCCCCACGGCGTTGCAGCGGGACCCACGGGACCCACAGCATCGCCGCCACCCAGCCGGCTCAGCGGGGACGAGCGGGGACAAGGCGGGACGAGCCTGCTGTGCCTGTTCCTCCGACCGTGCCCGCTCCCCGGCCCGCACAGGCAGAGCTGCCACGCAGGATCCGGGCTGGGAGGAGTTAACCGCGGTGCGGGGAGAGGCAGAGCCAGCGGCCCCATTCCCCTATCGCTCCAGGGACTCTGGGGCTTTCCAGCGCATGACCCGCAGCCCACACAGGCCCCGTGACCAGGGGAGAAAAGAGCTGCAGCCAGCAGATAATCGCCCGTAACGAGAGAGGCCTCCCGCCGAGGGGCCTCTGCAGCCCCGGCAGCCGCAGGAAAACAACGCCGAGCCCGCAGCCCCGAGCCCGCGGCCCCGAGCCCGCGGGGAACGCCGCTGTTCCCCCGTGGGCCGAGACCGGGGAAACCCGGGACGCCTCCGAGCTCGGATCGCCCCGGGAGGAGGGCGGACGTGGAGGAAGGAAGGGCCGGGGTGTTCTGGCCCCAGTCCCTGCTGTTGTGCACCCGACGCGGGCTCGGCTCTGCCCTCCCCAAACCCCGAGGTGCAGGGCNCTCGGCGGCGCTGGGCGCAGCCGCCGCGCCTGCCCGGGCTGTTGCTAAGGCTCACGGCAGCCCGGGCGCTGCGCCAGCCCGGCCCCCCCGCNGGAGGAGGGCGGACGTGGAGGAAGGAAGGGCCGGGGTGTTCTGGCCCCAGTCCCTGCTGTTGTGCACCCGACGCGGGCTCGGCTCTGCCCTCCCCAAACCCCGAGGTGCAGGGCGATCCCTGCGCGGGGTCCCTGCGGTGGCGATACGGGGAGCGGGGCTTTCTGCACGAGGAGGGGTCTGTGCGACCCGGGGACACCCGGGCGCTCTCGGGGTGTCCCCCCTGCCCCGCATTC
>VXBR01004372.1:0-12633 GCA_013400215.1 Cisticola juncidis
CAGCTCCCTGCTGGAACTTCTTCGAGGTCTGACCACCCTGTCAGGGAACAATTGTTGCTCATACTGAATCTGCACCTCACCTGCTGGAATCTAAGGCCATTTCCTCTCCTCTGGAAAGGATTCCGTGCTGATGCTTTGGCATTTTGTCCATAAGGAATGGGCACAAACAGGTGCTGTTGCTCCCTGGACACAATCCCACACTTCCAGACTGCAACACACGCAATTGTAAGAAAACAAAGTTAGGTTTAAGAAAGAGTAGTAGTAAAGTAAAAAAAAAAAAAAAAAAAAAAAAAAAAGGCAAAAAACCCCCCCCAAAAAACCACAAAAAGTAGACTAAAAATAGTACTATTAGAAAGTACAAGAAAGTAGATGAAGACGTAGTGGTAGTAAAAAAGAATAAGGATAAGAATAGGAATAAGAGAAGGAAGACGATGAAAGACGATGAAGAATAAGAAGAGGGAAATAATCAGAATAAAATTAGAAATAAGGATCGAAATAAGAAAAACCTTAAGCATAAGCAAACGCAGCAGCAGAAGAAGGAATAAGAAGAATAGGAAAAGAACAGGGGAAAAAAATCCAAAAATAGTAGAAATAAAGAAAGGAAAAAGGAAAACTTAAGGAAAAGTTTCTTACACTTAAACGTGATCTGTTTCTGTGTCTCTCCACCTGCTACCTGTATTCCTTCCTTCCTTCCTTCCTTCCTTCCTTCCTTCCTTCCTTTTCTTTCTTTCTTTCTTTTCTTACCTGCCTGCCTTACTGCCTTCCTGCCTTCTCTCCTTCTTACCTTCTTCATTTTGTTAAAACTTTTTTTTTTCCAATTAGAAATTTGCCTTTTTATTTATATCCTGTGGTATCTGTCTTTCAGGTCTTTTTGCATGTGAAAAATTTTACAAATATATTTGTAATAAAATCTCACCTCATATTTTTACAATACATGTATATTCAACCATTTGATATAAAGTTTTATTTGCCCAAAATAAAAAGGATGCATTTCTAAAATAAAGGTGTTTGGGACTGTGAGATTTGTGCCTCTATGTAGAATGAAGATGTGTGGTTACTTGCTGCCACACTTCAGGTTCATCATAGAATTATAATACATTAAAATAAATTTAATATGTAGATTTCCATGTGTGTGCAGGTAAAGTCTCTTTGGAAAAGCTGTGGTGAACTTTTTATTTTTTCTTAAGATAAATTTAGCAGTGCCCACTCAGTTTTTGGCAGTTTATTGGCTATTCAGAACACTAATTTTCTCAGAACATGATTCATAAAGTCATTAAAACAAATTCTAGGGGTCATCCAATATAGTCAGGATTTTTGCATTTATTGTGTTTATTGATGTAATACACCAATACTGATCGAAGTGCATCTTGATTAAGCCTGGGTTAAAGTGAGGGCTAGAAAGGAGGAAAGATCTGTTGTATTGGCTGCAGAAATTTGTCTAATGGTAAAATCATACACAACTTTCTCAGCGCCACAAATTTTTTTCCCTTTATCATTCCTTTAAGCGTTCATGGAGCAATCTGCCAGAATCCCAAAAAACTATATATGTATTTTTTGTCATAATCCAAAAATATTGCTACCAACCAACAAGAGTAACAACTCTTGTTTTTATATGTGAAACTAAGTGTCTTTATCACCGTTCACAGTGTTTTATATTTATGTGCATGGAATTACTAGACATTTTATTACCAGTCGTGTGGTGGTGCAAAATTATGATTGTTAAGTTTATTAAGCTCATTGTAATGGTTTGTTCCATGTGCCCCATTTTCCCAGTTGGTTCAGCCTGGAAATCCCCTGAGTTATGTAACCACCAGAGACAGTTATGTGTCAGTCTTCCCCCTCTGCCTATGCTAACCACTCCTACTTATCCCGGTTGGTCTGTGTAAGATCACCCCACTGTTGCACCACCCCCTGAGCCCAAGCTTATCGGTTGTTGCCACCTCACCATGCCCCTCACCACCTAAGTATAAAACCTTTTGTCACGGGGACCTCCTTGGCTCAGTCTGAGCATCCTGCAGGTGATGAGGTGGTCCTCGTTTGCCTCTCAATAAGACCCCTGTTAGTTTACTCGACTGGCTCCTCCTTTCTTTCCTCCATCGTGGTCAGGGCACCTACATCAGTCCCTAGAGTTCTCAGAAGCCAAGGACCCACAGGAATCGGCCCAGCTTTCAGCTGGCTGATCTCAGACAACTGCTGCTGGTGCCTGAGCTAGTCTGGCAGGCAGAGAGACTGCGGTCTCTAGTGGCACCGCGACACAGTCACACTGTTTTATAAGGTTTTCCTATAATGATTCATCCTCTGTCCTGTCTTCACATTTCCAGCTGACTTTGTACTATCACAAAATTTTGTTTCTTCACTGCTTCTCTCCTTTTAAAGGTAATTTAATAAAAGTATAAAAATCTTCCAGTATAGGGCACTGTAGAACTCAAATGACCTTTCTCTGCTGAAAGAACTGGTTATTTCTCCCTGCACATTGTTTTCTTGCCTTTTTAGCATTTTACCCATCTATTCAGGGACCTTCTTTTTTACATCAAGGCTTCTTAGTTTTCCTAAAGTCTTTGATCAGTGACTCTGTGTAAAGTCTTTTTGGAAATCCACATAGACTCTATCGAGCAGATAATTCCTGTTTCGTTCCAATTACCATCTCATTTCCTTTTGCTTTTAAGTTGATTGAATATCCTCTAGTGCAGTTTGGAATTTCAGTTTTATTTCTCAGTTCAGTTTCTGGTGGTGAACCTACTCTCCATGTCTAACTGAATTTATTTTTACCTGCTCTGATATTAGAGGTTCTTTACTGCTTATTTTCTCCAGAGATATTGATTCGGGCCTGCACCCTACTCTTGATAACTTGATTTCAACACCCAAGTGAGACAGATCTCCTTCCTCCCAAGTCTTTTCTCATGTACTCAAGAAACATCAGCTCCTTTAGATTAAAACTCTCCTTTTTTTAAAGTGTGTTTAAATACAGAGCAACAAAGCTTTTAAGACCCTCATCTCTAAGTCTCACAAATGCCACCTCACAGACTTTTTGTGGGTCTCCACCTGTGTCTTTGCAGATATTTGCCAGTGTTTGTCCTTGAATGGGATGAAAACTGGTTGAGACAATTCTCTTAAAATCTTCCCAATATCGTGTTTTACAGACCCCTTGAACACTGAATTTTCAGTCCATGCCTAAGTCTACAAAAATAAACAAATAAACCCACACTTATTAACAGTATTATAAATTATTTATACCAACATTTCTCTCAAATCCAGCTAGTGAGGTTTGTACTCAAGCCCTCCTGCATCCAAGTCATACCTGCCTCACACCCACACCTCACACAATCTGCTGAGTAACCAGCGCTTAGCTGCAGAAACATTATGTTGTTATTTATCATCGGTTTTGTCACCTCAGAACCATAACTGACCCATAGCAAATGAAACTTACTGCAAGAAAGCTCCTGAAGACGGCCTGGAAAATCACCCACTGGTGGTGGAGAAAAACAGCTCCTTTCTACACCATGCAGTTGAACAAGAGCTCCCAGACACAGTGATTAAAGGGGGAAGGGAAATATTCAAGATTCTCGTAGAATCAATAAAGTCAGAGGATATGCATCACTACTAACACCTCACAGCAGAGCTTCTCAGGAGTTAAAGAAAGGACAAAGCAAGGGAGCTATTAGGGGCACAAAAGCAGTAATAAGATTTTATTTTTCTTTCCCCTTGCATTTCCATATTGATTCTTAACTAAAACTTCCTCTTCTCTACCTTTTTTATCTGTCTGAGTGCAGCTGCAGGGTTTTCAATAAAAACATACATCATGCCCTATCAGACAGCACTGCCATCAACAGGTGATGGAGCATGGTGGACCCAGGCAGACACCAAAGCCCCTCATAAATCCTCATGTGTGAGAGTAAGAATGGAGCATGAGGATCATAAGAGGGGATAAAAAACAAACTTTGCCACAAGTCAATCATTCTCAATTAAAACTACATTACTGCGGGAATGAAAGTGCTCTCCTTGTTCACTTGAGCTGAAATTAAGAGAAAGGGATTGAACAGATGTGCTGCTCTGTCGTGGAGATAATCAAGCTACAAGAATATGCAGCCCTGGCACATAAAGGTAAAGATGCTAGAGTGGGCACAAAAGGAAAAAGAAACGAGGATCAACAAAAATCCAAACACTTCTGTAGTAGTTTATCAAATGCATGTCCTCTCTGAAGATACGCAGAATAAATTTTGAACCTGAGTTGCAAGTTTTTCTTATTCACACACAGTCATCCATAGAAACTGAGGCCAGTGAAGGCAAGAAGATGGAAAAGGGACATAATTCATTCCCCCAGTTACTGAGAGGAATTTGTCCTGCTTTCATGCTGGTAAGTAACACTGTGACTGCTGCTGCAGTTTCATATTCTGACTAATATTGCATCCAGCCTGACAGCCATTAGCCTGCCTTTGAAGCATTTCCTCCCCTCTAAATGGCTAAAGGGTTGTTCTTGATAATATTCACTTGACAGCGCAACATTAGGTGTGTAAGCTATTACCCCTCTGTGCCTCCTAGACATATATTTTTTCTCTGAGACCTAGACATCATAAAGCAATTTTTAAGATTCAGAATGCTTTCTTCAAATATAAATAATCAAAGGGAGATTTTGCTGACTGAAAGTTTAAAGCTTATTTGTTTTTTTTTTCTAAGTTTACTGAATTGTCAAAGAAAGTAACAAAATATTTATAACAGATAAGACGTAGAGGTGATGAAATTCTGCTCAAATTTAACTTTAGGCTTTGTTGCAGCAGTGTTTCCTTACTTGTTCTTTACTTACTCTGAGGAACCTCTGACTATGGTGTTAGCCAGTTTTGAACATTTTCCTCTTGCAGTCTCTTCTCAGACATAACCAGGGTGAACATCAGTGTCTACCAGGACTTTTCCCTAGGGAGGAACATATTTAGTCAAAGATATTATTGAACAAAAACAGCCTCCTATATTTATTGCAAATCAGAATGTTTATAGAATAAAAGGCAAACAGGAAATAAATAAAAATAATAATAAATAAATAAAAGCAAACCACATGTAGCTCAGTAAGGATAAAAAAGAATAGGCCACACAAAAATTGTAAGAAAACAATCTTGGATTCATTCTAAAAATTCTTTTGTTTATTCATTTATTAATGTTGTTTTGCTAAGCCAGCTAGCAGAAGTGTGAGGGTTGTTATTCAGAAACATCACATAAGAGATTCTCCACAACACAAAAACTCTACATTTTCTCTACTTTGCCTATTTACTTGTTAAGTTGCTCTTTGCCACATTAATTAGCACATTAAAATTTAATTCTTATTAGCTACTGAAATCAGTTGGCAAAACCTTTTGCAGCAAGCATTATCCCATTACCAAGTTTATATTATTGAAATTTAACATTAAGTGGTATTTTCAACCACGAGCAGTACAATATAACAAAATAATGTGTGTTTATTTTTCTTGCTAACAAACAATCAAGGTCATTCAAACCTTTCTAGGGGTGTAATTAGATAATTACCAAAGTGTGTACAGTGTGAGCTGCCATGTTCTTGGTAACCCTTTCATGGAATTCCTTCTTTCCATTACCCCAATTTCCCGTTAGCGTACATATTAGATTTACTAAATGTCTTTTCAAGATTCTTGAAAGAGCACCATCGCTACAGTGTCTTACCACAGCCTGTATTTAAATCAACTTAATTCAAATCAAGCAGGTTTTTATAGGTTTAAACAGCTATCAGGAATACAGTAAGCCATGTGTCAATGATGTGATCATTTTTATTATAAATAAATTGGGGAAAAAAGGAGAAAGAAGAGACAAATAATACCTTGGAACAGAAGAAATGTGAATAGAAAACAAATCCTATCCTGTTCAAAGCTGAATTATTGTAAATATTTAAGTAAAGTTTACCGTAAAGTTTCAAGTATTACTCAGAGGATGCAAATGTTTAAGAAAATAACTTTGGAAGGAAAGAAAGAAGTTTCCCTAACTTCCAAGGACTTCTTCAATCTTTAAAGAAAACTAGCATACACGGGAAACAACTGTAGAGAAGCTAGACAAAGAGAGTCTTCTGCTCAACACTGTTCTGCACAGCTAGAGTGTCCATTTTTTATGTTTTAGAAAACAGTGTACAAAAAAAGAAACAAAAAAGTAGAAATTATTTAATTGTTGCTGCTGCTCAGTGTAGGAATCATGGATGAGATAATTAAACCCAATGATTGTTGTGAACTAAGTCTTCTCTTGACAAAAATTTGGAACATGATATATTTGTTTAATTAGAACTATGTGCACTTCTTGAAAAATCAGTGGAGGTTAATAACTTTCCTGTGATTATTAGAGCCATAGAGGAATAATTGGGGCAGCTGTATTTGCTCACTATATCATATACCTGGCGTGTTGGGGTTCCTTGCAGGGGTGTGGGAGGGTTTGCACTTTTGCTTCCTGTGGTAGCAATCTTCTGGGTTCCTTACAATCACTTACAATACACTTTTGCTTCCTTACAATCTCACAAGGTTTTAGTTAAATCTGCAAATTTGCTCTTAACAAAGCTCATTAACAAAGAGATGTGCTTTGATATTATCATGTAAGGGTATTCTGAGCCTCAAAGATGCACAAAAAAGGAGTAGACTGGAGTGTATCACAAGAGATCAATAAACACCCACTGGCAACCAAAATTGAATATTTATTATGGCAATTATTAAGTTGTGGTCTGAGATAATGCCTGTTTTCTGTAATTTTTTCTAAGAAGAAAAGCATATCAAGCTGAAATTTGTGATTTTCTAAGCAAGCAGCAAGACTAAGAATCTATAGAAAGAATCTGTGATGTTTATTCTTTAGCAACTGTGGGGAATTATGGTTACATGTATGGCAAAGTGCTTCCTTCAATCTCATTTACAACGAGTAAATTAGTTCTTACATATTCATCATCACCATGTTACAGAGAGGTCCAGGGTGACACTTGCTAAAAGAAATAAATTTTACTGCAAGATTTCCTTCCTAAACCCAAATCATTTTTTTTTCTCCCAACAAGGCTGCAAGTTGTTGTTTTTTGGTTTTTGGTTTTTGTTTTTTTTACAGGAAGATACTTTTGGTATTTTATATCTAGCTTCCTTCTAGTTGACCTTAGAATTTTTAGCATATTGCTAAAAGGAATATGCTAAAAGCATATGGCTTTTCAGGAAAACAAACAAATGTTCTCTAACATAAACATTGCAATGGACAGGATTTCATTTTGGCACTATAGCTACTTGATATGATGGAAGAAAGAGGAAGGTGAAGCATTATTATGAGAAAGGTTGCAGAATACTGATATAAATAATACAGGAGGCACATACTGCTTAAAAGATGATGAAGTTCATATCAAGATAAATAAAGAATATCTTCAGGCTTCAAAAAACATCATAGTAAACCCATTAAAGTGTTTGAAGTGCTACATACAGGTGGAATATCTAATTTTCTAGTCAAGGAAGTTACAGCTTGTATGTCTTTCAAGTCAGAGCTCAGATGCTGTGCTGATGCTCTAAGTTCCTGACATCAAGTTCAGACATTAAGTGCAAATATGCTGTTTGCACTGGAGGATCACAGTCCTTTCTATTTCATTGCTCACAGAGGAATAGTATCACACACAGGAAATAACTTTGGCATAGATTTTGCTTGGGGATTTTAATTGTGAGAGTTGGGAATTCTCTCTTTTTCCCTCTTCCTTCCTTCCTTTCTTTCTTTCTTTCTTTCTTTCTTTCTTTCTTTCTTTCTTTCTTTTTCTCTACAAGAGACAAAACTGGCAAATATTTAATTTTATATTAGGTAATATTCATGGGATTGAATTCCAGATTCTTTAAAGATCTCAGCCCTAGTAGAAAATTGATTCTTGCAGTTATATTTGCCTGGTGAGCTGATGAAAGCAGATGATCTCTGCTGTGAGAGGGATTCTCCAAAGGTCTGAGTGCTGATCTAACTTTGAAATTACACACTGAAATTTACTTCAACAGCATGCATGGAATCTAATCAAAAACTGCCAACACAAATTCAGGTTTTATAAACAAGTGCTGACAGCTACTGACAGATATTGAACAGACTAGCAACAGTTTGTAACTATTTTATACAGTATAGAATTCAAAATATTCAAATGTGAGAAACAGAGGAGCAGAAAAATCTTAGTTTACTCTTAAAAATCATCTTCTCAATTTTAGAAACAAGTAAGCAAATAAAATGTGGCTATTCTGATGTTATTCCAACTTGCTAAGAACCAAGGGAATCTAAAAAAATACAGGGAAAAAAAAGTTTAAATATTTTGATCTCCAATTTGATCTCCAATATTTGATCTCCAAAAATAAGAACAAGAAAAGAAACCTGAATCTTCTCTGAATCTCTCTGAATTAAGGGTAGTTGACTCATTTTTCTGCCTTTTGGGGATAAGATACCATGGATTTTTCTGAGGAAATTACAGTAATTTTACATTTATTTAAATATGCATGCAAGTGTGTGTGTATGTATATATAGATAGATAGATAGAGAGAGAGAGAAATGCTATGCAGTCTATAAAGTGAAAAGATGGAGTGTGCATATTTAATTAGTAAAAAGCTATAATAGTTTATATTAATCAGCTTTCTCCTCTTTACAGTTTAGGAATGTCAAATCACTGAAAGCATTTCATTCACTGAAATCAAAGCTATAAGAATTGTGTGATAAATATCAGCCTGAGACTCAAGGAACACCAGATTATTAAGACACCAATACGATGATTTTATTTTTGTTATTAATTTAAAAAGACATGTATTTAATTACACTACTGGAAAAGTGTGAAAACCAACTTCTAAGGAAAGAGGGAGTTATATCATGATTTCCCCTTTGCTTTAATTAGGACTGGCAAGGAAACTATGTTTCTTTTGTTCAGGAAATAAAGGAATTTTCTCATTACCTGATGCTGTTTCTATGCCTATGTAAAACATAACTTTAGAAGAACAGATGTGTGTCTAAGGATACTTTCCAGAAATAAGTGTCTAAAATTCAGGATAAAGCTCTAAAAGGAGAACTTGATTCTATTCTACCTTTGAGCATCTCTAGACTGTAAAAAGAAGACAATAGAGAGCAATATGAGCAAAATTATTAATTAACAATTTCCAAAGACTCATGATTTGCAACACAAGCAATTGCTGGTTTAAGACTATTATTGAATTACATTACTGAAATGGATCATTCAGATTTCACAGTCCAGCTAAACACATGGAAGTCCATAAGATAATGACAACATAATAAGGATTATTTAATGACATCACCTACCTTCATGATGTTAAAAAATATATAAAATGTCTGAGTTCCAGGAAGTCTGTTGACATCTGTAATTCAAATGTCATCTTTGTACATGTACATGTACATGTTTGTCATGCTTGTACACACACATTTTCCATCTCTTCCCTTTTACAGTTACATTATTAACAAAAATTCAATTAAACAATACCATAGGACTGTGTAGGGCTGAAAACCACAGGAAGGAAAGGAAATATTGCCTACTTTGGAGATCAAAACAATTTGCTAGCCACGATGTGAGCAATTCCACAACTTTTCCCCTCAGAACCAGAATGTTTTTCAAAGTATATTTAATTTACTTGCACAGACTTGGCATTCCTCATGCCTTTTCCTTCAGCTTCCTGTGGAAATCTGTGTCACCATCTGTCCTCTTACTGATCAGCTTTTCCCTAATTGTCTCTTGTGAGGGCATACAAGGTATTTACCTAAGGTTGTCCTAAGTTTCTCCTTATGGAAACTGGTTTTTCTCTGCCCTACCACTCCACTAAGACAGGCAGGAAGCTGGTTGTAAGAGGCTTTCTGTTCCAGATGAATGAGACTGGAAATCCCTGGATAGCTGAGGAAGTCTCTTAAGGAGCATCCAGGAGTCCAGACTTAAATTTCAGAGTATTTTAGCTTTGAACCTTTGTTCTGTTTGTGGATAATCCAGATGGGTTCACTATGGTTATGTGCTTTATAGGGAAATTGTCAGAATCAGAACATTAAACAAAATTAATCATCCTTAAGCATCTGAACTACATGTCCTTCCTGAAAATGATATCCCTATTGTTCTTAAAACTTTGTCATAGATCTAGTCAACTAAACTTCTTCACATTACATTAAAACTCATTATGTACTTCAGTGGTTTTTTTTTAATTCCTAAATATTGAATGAAAGTTTTGTACTAAGGTATTCATACATTTTTATTACCTCTAAACAGGATCATGAAATTATAGAAGTAATTTCTATAATTTCATATATTTTATGAATATGTGTGTATATAAAACACTGAGAAACATTTGATCTAGTTTTTTTTCCTAAATACCAATTTTTTTTTCCTCATTTCATGACTATGTACAGTGGGAGAAATGAGTGATCAGTAGTACATTTAATTACTTTGGCACTAGTATGTTTCAGAGTTAATTAAAAGATACAAATATATTTTCATTTCCCCACAGGAAGACATGAGAAAAAGGGAAATCAAATCAGGAAAGAGAAATTTCTTGTGTTGCTTCTTTGAAACTGTATTTTCTTCACTGGCCTTAAAAAACTCAGTGTTATATTTACTGGAATAAAATGTGGTGCGTGAAGGGAAAAAATAAACACTTATTTCTCTCTGAATTTGGGTACAGATATAAACTCAATTTTTAAATTTATCCCAGCCACAAAGTTTTACATTCTTCTTTTTTTCCAGAGGAGAGCCCAACAGCCAGCAGTGCATGATCCCAAACCAATATCGAGCTTGACAGGATATAGAGCTGTTCAGCTGTGCCAGTTCATCAGGAAATGTTCCTCCTCCCCCTCTGAGGTGGTGAAGGAAACAATATCAATACCACTCTGACAAATCAATAGTGGAAAATATGATAGGAAATAACCTGTTTCAGACTGCTTCTTGCCATTTTATTAAAGATCAAATCAAACTTGTCTATCCTCAGTGCATCCTCTTTACCCCAAGACAAGAAACATAAAAATCATATTTTAATGCAAGGGAGAGTACCCCTGTGTTGCACTGATGATTGACAGAAATCCCATTTCTGAAAGCTGAAATGGCAGATGGCCTTTCCTGATCCTCATCGGATGGATTTGTCATAGAAGGAAATGTGTCCTTTCATTTGACATGATCTTTCCCATTGATTTCCAGATGACAAATAACTAGGAAATGCACTGAGAAATAAACAAACCATGGCCTTGGATTTTGTTTCATGAGAACTGGGGATTTTCTTGAATTTCTATTTAATTTTCCATTAAATGAAGATATACTGTAATACACTCAACTTCAGAGGGGGTTTGAAATGAGTCCTTTAATTTCCCCATACAAAAAATGCATTTAAAATATGAACTTTTGCAGAATGCCAATGGAGTTATTGCTGGAGAATTCAGGCTGAAGTTATGGGCACATACTGTGGTAAAGATATTTACGTTCTTTCAGTATTATTATTTAGAACACGGCTTTAGTATTAGTTTCTTTCTGAATACTTCCATTTCAGAATACAATTATCTATTTTAAATAGTCGGATTTTAGGTTTTACTTACGTTTTGAATCGGGGGAAAGTTCCTACAGAACACAAGGACAGTACAATTTCTTAAAAGGTAATAAAGCATCACCCATGAGCGGGTCCAATTATTAAAGACAAGTTACAGTCCAATTCTGCTAGCTAGAAAAACCCAGTTTCCTCTACACCAAGCCCTGGCACTGATTCCAGGAATTTCTACTGATTGGTTAGTACTTCATACTTCTTTATAACACAGGTATGTCATGCATGTTAAATTCAATTATTAGTACCAGTTTTAAACAAACATTAAAGTTCCATCTTGAATTTGTTTGCCCTTTAAAACCCCTTTATTCCTCATCTCTTCTGCACATGGGTCATAGTAGACCACAAAGCAATTTTGATGCAGGAGTTCATTTTTTTAAGGTTTTTGAAGTGGATACAAGGAATGTCAAAGCTACTAGGCTGAAAACATTGGATAATACAATTTGTTATTTAATCGAGGACAACATGTTTCCAGGAAAGTGGGAGAATTGCCTCGTAATCCAGCCGTTTCCATCAACCAGATGAGACCACTAAAACTTTTCCAACTTAAAAGATACAGAATTTAAGCTGCAATCATGATTTATTTGCATGCAAATGAACTCTTTGAATTGAATTTAACATTGTAGTTGCAGAAGTGCAGAACTCCAGCACAGAAACTCTTCTCAGCATCCATGGCAGATGAAGGAGCTGCAGTTCCAATTCCGGGCAAAACCAAAGAGATTCTTCTCCCTTCAGCACTTACAGAAAACCTTATTTTCAGGCAAAGGTTGCCTAGAATAATTTCAATCTGAAAAAAACTTCCAAGATTGAGAGGGGTATAAAGATATGATAAAATCTTCAAGTATTTAAGAAGTGGAATTAAAAAAGAGAACCGTTTTTCCTCCATATCTGCAGCAAATGGGCTGGAAAGTATTGGCCCAATGTTGCAGCACAGAAGTTTCTGAATTGTAGTATAAAGAGAAGCACTGGAATAAATGGGAATAAACTGCTCCATTACTGGAGCAAGAAGTGGATTGAAAAAAATCAGTCACTGAGGACTGACTGACATCAGAGCAGAAGCTGGACTGTATTTCCTCAGAGACTTAGATCCAGACTGAAAAAA
>VXBR01004372.1:12662-24166 GCA_013400215.1 Cisticola juncidis
AAAAAAAAAAAAAAGTATATCTAAAAAAGTATGTAAGCTGGTTTGTTTAAATCTAAACAGCTTTATTGGCAGACATCTTTTTTCTCACACACAGGCAAAGCAGTAATTTACTGATAGGACAATCTGGTTCTGGCAACTCTCTGCAAAATTTTGAATGACTTTATTAAAAAAAAAAAAAAAAAAAAAGACAAGAAAGGTTTTGGTCCTGGCATATCCTAGCCAGAGTCAACCTCCCGTGTCAAAAAGTTCCTATTTTTCTCCCCAACTTGAGAGTTTAACACCTTTTCATTTCAGCCACATCTTGGGACCGGTTTTTTTTTTTTTTTTGGTAGGGGGGGTAAAGTAGACCAAATCTCACATCCTGGAAGGAGAGCTGTAGGGAAAATCTCGTGCATTCCATTTCTCTGAAGAAAAATTTTAGGATTTAGTACTGAATTAGAGAGCAGTGGTAATGCACATAAGTTTAAAGCCAAGGAAGAATTGTAAGAATAACTGAAATCATAAAAGTCTGCTAATTATTAGTCCAGGTCTAAGCATTACAGGGAAAGAAATTACGTATTTTAAATTGCTACAGTCTTTGATTTCTCACCTTTTCCTCATGTCATTCTCATGCTCCCACTGTTCCACATGATTTTCTCCACATGTGTAGTCCCCTCTGCCCCATTCTTTATAACCTAATCCCTGCACTCTTCCTGTGCCTCCACTTCTCCAAATGTGCCCTTTCTCTCAAATAGGGCTGTATTTTTCAATGCTGCATTGTAGTGTTAGATTTGTAAATACCTCACTCAACATAGAAAACATACTCGTTGCATTTATCTTAATAAACATGTAGATAGATAGATAGATAGATAGATATAGATATAGATGATATAGATATAGATAGATGATATAGATATATAGATATAGATATAGATATAGATATAGATATACATATACATATACATATACATATACATATACATATACATATACATATACATAGATATAGATGATAGAGAGATAGAGATAGAGACAGAGATAGAGATAGAGATAAAGATAGAGATAGAGATAGAGATAGAGATAGAGATAGAGATAAAGAAGACATAGATAGATAAAAAATTCCACCTTGAAAAAACAACCAAAAAACCCCAACCAAACAAAATAAAATCCCCAAACAAATGTGTCATCACTGTCCCCCTCTCCTTCCCCATCAATAAGAACTGAAAGTGAAACAGACCAGTTGAATTCAAAGTTCTTTTCTTTATACAGTGCCCCTACTTCAGACTCTGGCTACCAAATCTATTGCTAAGTCTCTCCTCTGTCTTGGGATCTCTCACAAATAACTCCTAATCCATGAATTATTAATGATTTTTTTTTTTTTTGACAACTAGGTATGAACATACGGCAGTGGAGCAATTCCTTTGAGAATGCACCACATTCACTGCTCACGCATAAGCTGACTGCACAGTGTGTCTAACATGCAGCTGTGCAGGGCTCAGGCAATGAACTTCAGAGCTTATCTTTAGAGTATCTCTGCTCAGGAATTCAGGATATGGGTGGTTCCAAGAGAGATGCTGGATTCCTGAAAATCCTATGTTTTATCAAATAAATCTGGGTTTGAGGCAAATGCTGGCATGTCGTGAGTCATGGACATGATATTGTCACCATATCTATTTATTTTCATTCTCCAGTACCTCTACAGAATTTGTCAGCTATGCTTCTGACACAGGGACAACCTGCTGCTATCCTCGGGATCTGCTGCTGGAAGTCCTTCTCCCACATGCACAGGGATAGGTCTCAGTTCTCTCCTACTCCATAAGTTCCTCCAGTCTGGTCTTATTTTCTGCTTGAAACAAAAGCTTCTCTTACCTTTCTTTATTCCACAGTCTTTCTACGAGACCTCCCTTTAAGGCTTGCACCACTCTTATTGAGACTCAAGACACAGCAAAGCTGCTGTCTCTGATGTGTAAACAGCAGCAGTAATTCTTGACCCTAAAATCCAAATGGACTGTCACCTCCCTGCTGATGTTCCCCTAAACATGTTCTCTATTTTGTGCAAAATAGAGAAAAAAAAAGAAAAAAGAAAAAAAAATTAAAATGTTCTCTATCTCCCCAAATTGTCACTAGAGTTACAAAGCTGATTAATTTTAAATCCATTGTGTTAAAAAGAAAAGGAAATTTAATTGAGGCAAGGTGGACTCTGCTTTTGACTGCCAATTCTTTTCTTTAAAAAAGTCCTTTTTTTATTATGCACTTACAAACAACAGTGTCTCCCTCTGGGAATTCAAAAATCTATGTTTTAAATAAATTCAGGTAAGTGACTAAACAGAGGAGAGGAGAGCAAACATAACAAATGACTGGTTTTGAATTATCAGATACCAATAGTTAGTTACTTACATAACCAAATGTGAACATGCAAGTAGAGTTTAGAGCTTTTATACAGCTTCTGCTGCTTAGAGATCTCCACCCAGAAATTTATAAAACAATTGCACACTGTGAATCCATCTGCAATAGTATGTTTGCCTTGGCAGTTCATTAGTCCTATTGGGTTCAAATGCTACAATTCTGCATATTCACAGGATTTTCTGTTTGTATAATTAACAGCAATGGGACATACAGGTACTGAGAAAACAAGGCAACTGCTAAAGCATTAGCTCTGGAATAATGTAAATATATGATCATTCACACAGACATTTCACTGCATAGTTTGCTTTGCAGATTGCTTTACAATTGCATCTCTCCATTATCTCTTGTCCCTCACCCAATTACTGACAGGAGCCATTAGACAGGCAGTCAAACAAAATATGCTAGCATCAATGAGGTTCCAGTTTTGGGAGGAAGAAAATGAGATGAAAATCAAAATACCCCTTCTGACTGGGAGTTTTCAAGTACATGAATTATGAAACACTAAATTGCAGATGGCAATCTCTGTGGCCTTCTAGTAATTAATCTTGAACCAGAATTTAACTCCTCAGGGAATGAAAAGGAAGGTGGTTCTGTATCTTCTGAAGTGACCACAGGCAAACACAGTGCTGTAAATTGGTGTGACCATTTCTCCAACCCTGAGTCTGAGACAACTGGCTGGCCTTGGATAAAGTCCCCTTTTGGCTTGTGCTGTTGTATGCCAAACAAATGATGGAGGTCTGACAACTGCTTTTCCAAAAGAGAAAATTACGCCCATGAATTCCACGTTTGTGCAGCATATATTTAACATATGAAGGGATTCATTGTAGAAGAGGACTCAAGTTGTAGACTCTGCTTATTGTTAATAGACACTTCTAAGTTACTGGTAAGCATAGTGGAACACCCCAGAACTAAAATAATTATTAGGAAGTTTCATTAGAAGAAAAGCTAGAAAATGCATGGCCCAAAATATATTGGTTTTTAAAAAGCAAAATCTCTTTCTCTCTGTCTGCAATATAAAACAATTCTAAAAGATTCCATACTTGCAAAGGTAATGTTCTTTATGATTTATAACACTGTAAATGTTACCAGATCTATGAAATGTCATGGGAATGTAATTTTAGACGGATTTGAAGGATGCAGTGGCATTTCCAAGAGTCCTAACCATCTTAGCAATAAATCCATAAATGGACTTCAGGGTTAGTTATTGCAGTGTCTATAACTGGTCTGACACTGTCTTAAACTTGAGTTATGCATCCTGAGCTCGACAAAGCACAGACAAAAAGTTAAGGGCTCCACAGGTGCTGTCAGTGAGGTCCTGAACAATTCTAGCACATCATGGATTTTATGCTCTCCGTCTCTCCCTAGGCAGGCATCTCGATTTCCTTATATTAAAAGGGTGGTAGAAAATCAACAAAAAGGATCAAATGCCCCGGAAGTTTGCATTCAGATCACAAAGAGTCCATATATTTAGACCTAGGGAGATGAGAAATGCTCCCACACCTGACTTCTGACAAAATTGCCAGCCATGCAGAAGTGCAACTAAACTGCCAAAATAGAAACACTGGAGAATTCTAACCCCAGCCCAAATATTTTATTCCCTATTTCTTTCTCCTTCTGAATTTTCTTCTGATGTAAATCCCACAACAAAATGAGAATTTCCCAATTAAGACAAAGAAGAACTATAAAATGGCAGGATTCGGTAAGGTAGAACATCTGTTTTCAACTCACTGCTTTCACAGAATTAGAAAAAAAAAAGGATTGCATACTCTTAAATTTGGAAAGTCTTGTCGGAGATTTTCTGGGAGCTGCTCTTCAGTCTGCTTTGCTAAAGTGGCCCTGATTTCATGGTGAGTTCAAAAGACTTCAGCACGGACCCTGCTGTCCACAGGACCGAGGGGCAGGTGGTGCTTAGGGTTAAATTCACATTAAACATGATTCAGAATTATTATCATAGGCACCAAGATACTAAAACTCACCATTTTAGAGGTAATGGCTCAGAATGAGGGTTCAGAAACCCTAATTATCAGAGAGCTCCATCAGGAGGCAGTCTTCAGCTCAGGGGTTAGGTCACCATGTTTTGCAAAGCTACTGCTCTTTTCCTGCTGCCATCAGACAGAACACTACAATAAATGCAAGTTTCTCCATGTCAGCTGACAGCCTGAATCCCTGAGCCAGGGCAGCACAAATCTCTGAACTGAACCTTTCCATTTTCTCTCTCTACAGCCGTGAAAGACCTTCCCAGGAAGCTTCATCCAAGGCATTTGCATTTTCAGAAAATGTTTGGCTTCACAACTCACTGTTTCTTGCCAGTAGCACACACCTAAAAAAATTCCTGATGGTGTCTAAATTCTCTGCATAAGCAGCAGATATTAAAAACTTGCTTTTCTAATGCATTTGATTCCACAGTTAGTTAGGACACTAACTACACACTCATAGGGACATGACTGTACATGATACAGGTATAAGCAAAGAAACTGAACTTAGGATGGTTTAAAACCGCAGACTCAGCTCTGACAGCTAGTCCAAGGGAAGACAAGGATCAGGAGTTGTTGGAAAAGGTCCTCATTTCTGTTAGCAAGCTGATACCATCTTTATTGCTTGAAATAATGAAAGAAATATTCAACACTATTCTTAAATGTTGAGATTTTTAGAGGCCCTTCCTACTTTCTTCCTAAGCAGACACCAGCCAAAAATACCAACATTTGAACATAGTTGAATGCCAAATACTGTGCACTAGAGTTTTGCCATTTACCTCAGAGGGTCCAGCAGTGGCACAAAATCCTCAGAAAACTACTACTCTCTATCAAGCACTGCATTTATAAGGCATGTTTTTGGTATGAAGAGCAAAATCCATAACCCTAGTTATTTTAATACCTTTATTTCAAATATCAAGACAAACAGACCTTTTAAGAATAAGCACAAAAAGTAAAGCAAATATCATCCAGGCAGTCTACTATGAAAAATGTGACCTGACTGAAAAGAGAAAATGCACCATGAGCAGGACATCAGTTTAGGCACTACAACAACACAGTTCTCATTCTGCAGTTCCTTAGTGGCAGTGGCCTTGTTGGCTGACAGGAGATACTGATAATTCCAACATAAAACTTTATTTTTGATGGTCTGGGCCCCCAAAAAGCTTTCCAGTGTGCCATAAATTGATGGGCACAAGTTTTACTGCAATTTGCTGACTAGTTCCCTTGCATCCAGAAGGGGATTGCATTCTTGCACGAAGGGAGGATCTTGCTTAAGACTCAACTTTTATGAGGCCTCACTTTATGTTGTGGGTAATTTATCTCTTAATAGGATGCAATATATTGTAGAAGAGGGGTTAAACAGAGGTCAAATAAAGACTCTGGCAGCTAAAGACAGGTCCCAGTGAAGCAGCAGCAAAGTTTCCCTACTCTGAGATCACATCCCATCAAAAAACACGCATCCAAGAAAACTTAAGTAAATTTTGTTGCATACTTTCTTTCTCTTTTTTCTTTTCCCCCTAGAAGAAAGGAAACACAAATGGAGATAAGTTGAAAATTATGGCATGTCTGCCAGCAAATATCTCGACACCAGTCTAGCTAGGAACGACTCTTTGAACACACAGAAAAGGAATAGTTTCCTTAGCAACCAGGAGAAAGCTCTGACAACATCTCTTCTGCTCTGTGCTGCTCTGCCCTTCCGCTGCTCAGTCTGCCACCTGCCACTCACGGATTTCATTTAGTTTAACATTTCATGAGGTTCAGATGGGACGATTCCTACCATGGAACAGCCAGTAATCCTAAAAGGATTGGGAGAGGGCTGGCAGGGAGGGAATCCATCCTCATAGTGAGGGGGGCATGTGGCTTGCACACCTGCAGGGACAGAAGAGTACAGGTGCTGGAGGAGTTCTCAGGTTTATCAAGGCTGATCCTGTCCTTTTCAAATACCAGATCCCCCTTCCAGAGAGCCTGGGCTCTGCCCCAGGTTTTGAACCTCTTCTGCTCACCTGCCTTTGCAGAGAAGCTCAGGGGCTCAGCTGCTGTTTCCTCCCCTTTTCTACAGCTGCTATCAGAAGGTACAGAACAACTACATCTTTTCATGTTTCTGAAGGTCTAGCCAAATGTTACTGCATGCATGTGATCTTCAGATACCAGTACTGTCCTGGAAAATCAACTGCTTTTGTTGGGGTTGCAATAAGAGACACGGGGATTGAGAGGAGAAAACAGACCAGTTTTATCATCAAAAGCTCATCTTCTTGAATAAAAATAATATGATTTTTCTATTTTAAGTCCCTTATTTTTGGACAAATCCAGACTTCTTAACTCTTTTTTTACACTTTCTCTGTTTTAACTTCAATGTATGAATTCAGATTTCCCAACACATTTATAAAACATTCAGCCAATATATGCAAATATTTCACTTTTTCCAGTAGGAAAAATTGGTGAAAACACTCTGTGATATAAGTTATTCCTCTTTATCAGATGACATTTTGATGTGGGCTGTACAACAGGCAGCATATAGACCAATAATACCTAATACATGCTAAAGCTGAAATTCCACAGCAAAGAAATTCCCTTTTATCGAGGAACACAAGGGAACAGAAATTGCTGGCACACAACTTGCAAGGCATTCCTCTTCTTTTCCTGCTTCTGAGAGTATAAAATTGGTGGCATCCGTCCCAGGAAATCTTACAAGGGAGACACCCTATGTAAGGAAGATGTAATTTTGGGGATACAAAGACTTAAAATACATGGAACTCCCTACTTTCCAGACTTCTTAGAAATTGCCAGATTCTGTCAGTAATGCCAGAAAAAAACTATGAAAAGGAGATGTAACTGACCTTGTCTTCACACCTGACATGTGAAAGTCTTACACAGAGAAACAATCTCCATTTCAAAATCTAAACTGAGCTTCCTCCTTGAGTTTTAAAAGTGAAGCATACCCCACAATGTGGTAGCATGCTGAAGTCTTTCGAAACCTTTGTTGAATTTCCTTTTTTTTTTAAGCCACAGAAAGCAGTGAAACTTACTGGTTTTAATCACATAGTTTTTGCTAAAATATCCTAATGCTTCTGAGAGATGTCTAAATGAGACATGAATATAAAGAGACAAGATACGAATCCCTTTTAACTTCAAACCATCTGTGATAAATTTGTGGAAGCTGGTTAGGTGATTGTATCCCTGGATGCTTTAATCACAGTGGTATTCTATCACACACATTCCTGAGGCATCCATTTGGACAGACTGATCTTATCTGTCCCTAACTGATCAATCTATGCAGCCTCTCAGAAATACTCATATGGTGTCAATTGGGTTTTCAGAACATAAATGCTTGGAGAGTTTCCAAATCCATGTTCAAAACTGAATTTCCCCATTCTGCAGGATCACAGCTCGCGGGCTGAGAATGCATCCCTCCACTCTTGCAAGCTAATCAAACAACATCAGGCAAGAATTATGTATAAAAGTTCATTTACTATGGAAATTTATCTCATGCTGGTTTTGGCTGATAGTATCAAGACGACTGCTTCCGAAGGTTCTATTTTTTCATGTGTGCTTGCAAGGCTACATAAATTGTTTTTATGAAAAAAATCTGCTTTTTTTAGGTAAGGAATCTCCTTCGATTTTTTAAACCAAACACAGCCTTATGAGTCAGGATAGTTCAAACAGCAGGGAAAGGGAAACAGCCTTGTGCTTTTTCCTCTTCCTTCTCTCAGCCTTTCTTTTATCCCTCCCTCCTCTTTCTCAGACACAGAGCAGTGACAGCATTGAGAATGTGAAAAGCATAGATAAGGACACAGCTGAGCTTGTGAAGAAAGTAAAATTAACATTGATTGAGGTAAACCAATCAATCAAAGGCAGAAGGAAGATGAACTGTCTGCAAGGAAGTGACAGTGGAATGGGAAATGTGCTAAAGTATGGAGAGGAGAGCACAGGAAGAGGGGAGATGGATTAACACAGCAACAGCTTTCCTGGTCTCATAGTAGTTAATGGGAATTTTGATTTCGAGAGTTAGGATATTACCCATGTCATTTACATAGCAACTGGCAGATGTTTAATCTGCAGATGGGAAGAAAATTAGATGAAAGATGAGAAAATAATATCCCTGTAGCTGTGTAACCATGCAAAGCTATTCTTCACTTGGAGGTGTTCGGAAACCAGCGATGCTGTTTTGAATTTACTGTTTTGATTGCATTTGATCTGTTCCAAAGACAGTGACCTGATTATTAACCACACATTTGAGCAGGTGGAAAAGTGCATTTACTTTAGGTGGCCTACAATTCTCACCATATTCTAAGAGTGTGAAAATGACAGGAACTCTTCTAGCCCAAAAAGAAAGATAACTGTAAAAACAAATACACTTCCAGGACTGCAGGTACCACCAGGTACCAGAAAACTTAATAAAACACAAATACATACATGATAGTGAATGACACTGATAAAAATTTAAATAAAACCCAGCAAATAGAAGGCTGAGTGGAAATATTTCCATGTCACAGCCTTCTGAAAAATCCATGGATTACCTTCCACTAAAGTTTTACCAGTATTGCAATATTTATAAAAATGCCTTGAACAGTGTTCCACAAATATTATGAAAAATTCATATGTTATTGCCCATCACTAATTCATATCCCCATCTTCTCTTTCTCATTTTGGATGAATTTTTAAGGCTTTTCTTTGAACAAAACAAAACAAAATTTAAAAAGACAAAGAAAACTATAAACCTCACAGATTGACTACGGAACCTCATCACAAGATATACTACTGTCCTCCAGTTACACACTTGTCATGATTTTATCTCCCTGATTACTCTAAGATTACTGTTCTTCCACACACAAAGTAAAATTACAAATTGTGAAGTAAAGGTAACATGGCAGTAACCCAGAAATCTTGTCACCCTCCCATGCCTGGCTTGATCCAAGATCTTATTTTGTTGCTTTACTGAATTAGCAGATAACCTTCTTAGGCAGCCAAAGAAGAAAAAAGTCTGTGTGGAACACTCTTACAAAATATCAACAACTGTCATTGTGTTGGCAAATGCATCCCAGAAGCACAGAAGGCCCTAAAAGAGTCATTACAGAGTAAACAAGGTATTAATGAATAATGGAAAGCCTGAACAAAAACAGAATGTAGGCAATTACAGCCCAGATGCAGCACAGGGGAGAACAAAGCAAACACAGCAGCCTGGTGCACTTCCCAGCAAAGAGCAATTTCTCCTCTATTGAAAAGCAAGGGCCCTCAGCAAGGAAAAAAAAAAAAAGAAAGAAATTGAGGAACTTCATAGCTGAAACTGTTAGCTGAACCCAAGTGTTTAGGACAGCACTGCTTCAGAGCCAAGGTTTTCTGGGAATGATGAACAGTCCTGGAGAACTATCATCACATCAGTGGCAGGAGCTTTCTTTAGAATTCTGTTTAATGAGAGCATTCCTTGGATTAAGCTTTAATGAGTCCTCTAAAAGGCCTGCACTGTTCTTTCCACAGGTACAGCCAAATGCCAAGAGCACCTGGAGGAAAAAAAAACAACCAACCCTCAGACGTTACAGAGCCTCAGTTCAGTTCAGTTGAGATAAGCAACAACAAAATCTTTTTTTTTCTTTTTTTCCACACCGCTTATGCTCAACACTTCCTCAAGAGGTTTCCAGAGCTTCCTGCTCCAAGGCAGAATGGAACACTACCCAAATAGCCTCCTTTGTAATTAATCAATATCACTGCTTTGAGCCTTCGAAAGAACACTACACTCCATGTTAAATATTTTTAAAAACTTAAAATCTTTTAAAATGAGGAAAAAGAAATTGAAAGTACAAAGCTTGAAGGATAACACTGGTTTCTCATTTCCACATGACTCCAGTCATAATTCTAAAATAAAGAGAGTGTTTGCCAAGTTCAGCAGCAAAATACTGATTAAAGACATGAAGAAAAAAAAAACTAAAACTACGTGAGAAAAACTGCCCTTTACCCTAAATCTAACATGTACAGATCAAAAATTGTCTACTAAATTCTATCCGCATTGCCTTTTACAGCATGTGGAGTTATCCTGTGCCCTTTATTTCAGTCAGTTGCATTGTTATCTGACATTCTCAAGCCTCACTAATAATTTGCATATGCCATATTAGAATATTTTAATTAGACTTGTAATCATAATAGCCAGTAAAACATCATTACAAATTATCCCATTAAACAGAGTCCTCCAATCCATTTTACCTCTTTTTACAAGAAACCAAGCACTAAAGAAATTAAGGGTTTTTTTTTCTTTGATGACATCAGTTATGAATCAAAAACGTAAATTCTCTGCACTCCATGATGGCACCACCAACATCCTGCAGTCACCCCACTTCTACCAGGTTGCTCCAGAACATTCCCTAATTTTCTGTCAAGATCTCAAGTGGCTTTGACTGGATTCTTTTCACACTTTTAAAATACCCAGTCTAGAATGCAGGTATCACTTTCATTTCTGATTAATCATTCAAAAGATGCAATTAAATATGCACAGATATTAAGGTAATTTTTGAATGTTTAAGATGTAATAATTTGTAATTAATTTATCTAGTACTTTTGAGCAATTGTGCCACATTTCTTTCAACTTCATTCAGAACTGGCAATTCTACTTGAAATCAGAGACCTTTATATCAGTAACTTGACGTACATAACCAGTAACAGAGGAATTACACAGCCCATGTGAACTTGTTTAGGTTAAGTACCAATAAAAGTGCTTTAGGCAGCAAGGAAACCTTGAAGTTGGAGATTACTGAGTCTGAGATTACTCGAGAGGACACACTGTTAAAGCGAGACCCAAAGGGCACTTTTCTTTGATCAGGTAAAATAGGCAGTGAGAAGGACCTTGGAAAACAACTTGGTTTCCTTTCCAGAGTAGAATGAGGCCCTGATGGCTGCTGACATCAAGCAGATTAGCTCATTCATAGTGGCACCATACAGAGAAAAAAACCACACTTTTCTTGAGAGTCTTTAGCAGCATAAAGTACATGAAAGATGATAATTATGTACATATTTAGGGTAAGATCACCCTTTGAGAAAAGCATTAAAGAACTGGACTTCTTGGTAAGACTGCAAGCTGCTTCTTAACAGCTTGGATTTCTTCGTGCTTTTTTTTTTTTTGCCTTTTTTTTTTTTTTTTTTTCCTTTTTTTTTTTTTTT
>VXBR01004372.1:24188-55737 GCA_013400215.1 Cisticola juncidis
TTTTTTTTTTTTTTTTTTAAGTATGAGCTGATTAAATGGAAAAGTATAACACACCATCGGCTGCTTCTAAATCCCTGTTCAGCTCCCATCAAATGGAAGGGCAGGCTTTGCCTCCTTGAAGATTTTTTAAGGGGTATTAATGGTCTTTGATATGCCAATTTTTATTGAAAAATTACTCTGGTTACCCACAATAACCACATTAACTTAGATCTGAAAGGTAGAGGCCCTGAATAGTTGTTACATGAAAAACATACACTTTATGGAAAAGACTTTGTGGAATCTTCTCATTTTATTCACTAACAGAGTTCCAAACAACAAAATACGTCTCAGATCATAAGGCTATCAGAAAAACATCAATAAACATGCTATATTAACCTTATTTTTAAGCGCAATAAATATATCTTATTTGACAGAAGAAACTTGGTCTGATCTGCATGATCAAAAACCCGTTGTTTCACCACTCCAATTTTTGCTGCTGGCTCAGCACATAGAGACATATTTATTTGTACCCCAGAAGCAGTGAATTTTCTGATTTGGTATAGATGAAACCGTAAAACATCAGTCTGGGTTTCTTCTTCTCATCTCACATTTTATTTTTCTGTAACTTGCACCAATTGATTTTTTTCATCCAGCAGTTCTGAAATATTAAAGGTAGACTCTTGGAAACAAAACAAAAGGAAAATGGCACTATTACCATAAATAACTGAAATAAATATTAAGGTACAACTCACCTTTGGGAGAATTCTGCACTAGTTCTGTGCTACTCGTAAGAACTTTAAGTGTTACAAAGCCAAAATGTTAGGGAAGATTGAAGATATAGTGGAACATTTTATCTTGGGGATTTTTTAAAATACTTTGAGTCAGGAATAAACTACTAATAAAGCAGACAAAATTTTGAATGGGAGGCAAAGTTAATGCTCCAGCAAAGGACGCAGTGCAGAAAGCATGATGAAATTTAAGAAACTAAAAATGTATTCTCCATTTAAATGGCAACCCCAGCCAGGGATCATGAATTACATCGAGAGACTGAATTTAAAGGACAGGGCAAACTAATTCCACTCCTCAGCTCCACACATGAAGATTAGCAACCATCACTCTTTAATCTTGGGCTGAATCCTGAATTAATGTGTTTGCTGTGAAAGCTTCACTGAAAATCCTCAAGATCTGAGCAGGGTCAGTCAGCAGTAAAACTCTTCTGACTGGAAAGTGCAAAAATCACTGACCAGGCAGGGACACAAGCACATCTGTGATCTCTGTCAAATTATTCCACAGCAGGGATGGGCTCCACATTAAGGTTTAAAGAGCCATATTGCAGGTTTGGCAGAGGCCCTGCTCAGAGGCCCATGGCAATCAGTGCATTCTCAAACCAGCAGTAGCCTGATGGATGGACGGCCTTGGTGCCTGCATGTGCTGCTTGCTGGATGAACCATCTGAAAAGGTGAACTTTCCTTTGATTTTTTAAAATACTTTTCATAGAGGCATAAAATCGCAGAATGTTTCAAGTTGGAAGGAACCAATGACTATTGAGTTACTGAGTCATTAAGTCCAAAATCCCACTTAGTGCCTGAGAGCATTGTTCAGCCACTTCTATTAAGCTTATTTTCTCTTTATTGAAAAAAGGAGAAACATTAAAAAAAATTAGCAGCCCTTGAAGTTGTCATTTCTCAATGTATCTTCTCACTGATGGGCTTATCGTCAGGAGTTCAATGATGATGACCACCTATATGATCACAGAACAGTACTTAGCACAGTTCAGAAAGTATGCTAAGAGGACAAGCAGCTTTGATATTGTCAGAAGGGAAAACATGACCTATAAGGTAAATCCCTAACTGTCTCTGTGAGCATCTCTGAAAATATATCTTCATCATATAAAGAGTAAGGAAGAGGTTTCACATTTTTGGCACAATGCTACCTTGATTACAAGTTGCAAGGACAATCTTTCAATTGCCATGCTGAGATTTCAGCAGATAATACACAACCTCTTTAATAAAGTTAATATATTAATAAGAAAAATACCTCTCTCATTTATGCTATCTGCAAAAATATTACTTTTGGCTAATGTTCTAGGAAAATTGTTTGTCAAAATACATAACATAAGTAATTTGTTAACCGCAAGGTAACATAAACTTGGATTCATGACAGTTTAAATGCTGGACCTGGAAACAAAAAAAAAAAAATTCTAAAAAAAAATTTAAAAATATAATTTTAATTCAATTTATCTGTGTAGAGTAATAGAGAAGTGGTTCTTGGCTAAGCACAAGAAGTAGGACACATTGATTTTTATTATGATGATTATGATCAGATTTCTTGCTAAGCCAGTATCTAAATATTGCCAAGGGAGCTTTTAAATAACAACTTTACCATCTGATACAATAGACTATAGAATCTAGAGATTCAGCTGGAAACCTGCAGGTTTGGAGTCTTTGGCCTTGCAGAATGTTGGAGGCTGATGTCAATGCAAACATCTCAGCTCCCCCATCTCTGGAATGTATTTATTGTGTGACCATCCAGAGAGTTCCTCTTGCAATCTCTGTCTGGTGGGTTTTATTTGGGGCAAAGCACATCCGAGGAAAGGGAGTGCGGATAGGATATGCTCAGGTGAAGATCCAAATAGTTTTGGGCACCATCACATTATCTGACCCAAAAAAAGACGAAGACCATGAAGCGCTCATATCTTTTATTTACGTAAGCCTTACAATGAAATTTTCAAATAAAATTATTTGATTTTTATGCAGTGTAGAGAAATTAATGTGGAACACAAGCAAAATGTTCACTGTTTTTCAGGTTCAGCTTTTCATAGATAGAAAAAAAATACCATGGAGATGTGAATTCTAAATGTTGTGTTAGAAAAATAAATACAGCAGGGGGACTGTGCCATTGTTTCCCCACTACTGTTTTTCGTACTAGGTTATGTTTTATGTACAATCCAAAATAAAGCATTAGTGTTATTCTTTAAATAAATTTTAGATGTGTTCCAGAATAGCTAATTTACAATATAAACAAAGATAGCAACAGGTCTAGAGTCTTCACAGACAGAGCTAGAAAGCCAAGGGGCAGTCACAGAGTTTCCCATTTTCATGTACAGGTTGATGCTATACCACAAAAATTCTGTGGTCTTTACCTGATTTTCCCAGGTTTTCATACATAGCAGTCCTACTTCAAATAATTATTGCCCTGAAGTGAAACTAGGCAACTTTCTGAGAAACTGGATATATTTTTCTTAAACAGTAATGTTTTGCCATTAGATTTTAACAGATAAATTTGTGTTAACAATAGATGAGAATATTTTAAAATAATTTATAATTTACACTAACGGAATTTGGTTGAAGAAATGGATTGCAGTGGGAAACACTGGTCTAGGGGAAAAAAAAATAGAGTCCTATATTGAACCGTAAATATGTAGAAAAGAAGGAAAAATAGACCTAATGCCATTTTCACATTAGAATCAACATGAAGAAGTGACATGTGCAAAATTCATACAGAGAAAAAAATCAATTTTTTTTCCTTTCTTAATTGTTTTGGTGGTGTTGTTGATTCCAAATACAGTCATAAATACAAACCAAGTGTAATTAGCAAATCTGGGAAACTCCTAGAGAGAGTCAAAAACTCACACATCCTCCACACTTCAGAAATTTGACAGAATTGGGCAATGCCCAATAGTTAACTTATTTTCTACAGCTACTTTTTTTATTCTACTTATCATTCTACTGTACCAAGAGGAATCAGTAGTACCATCAACTCTATTCTTTCTTGCCTCTCAGTCTTCATATTCCAATGTCTTAATGACTTTTTTAAAGGAAACTTCCTATCACAGAAAAAAAAATTGTATAAGTGCAAGAAAAAAATGTTACAAGTTAAAGAAAATATTAAAACCCCTCAAGAGCTTTAAAGTTCTGCATATAACCTTAACATGACATTGTTCCCCCTTGCCTGCCAAAGCAGAGCACTGCTCTTGTATTACACAGTTAATGCCATGTGTGCTGGAGAAATTGCTTGCTGTACAGCTGCTCTTGTTAACGTCTAGTTCATCAGCAGGAAATTCCTTGTCTATTAAGTATCTCCTTAGCTCTCTTTTGTCCAATTCGAGGAATAGGAGCACCTCTGACAGCGAGGTAATTCTGCTGTAAACAAGTGACATCCCGAGACAGCCTGATCCCAGCCAGTTGTTGAAGGAGAGGAGGTTGAGGATGGAGGTTGAGTGGCTGGAGAGACAGGGAAAAGGAAAGAAAGCCACAGAGTTGTCACTGATAATCTCTGAGAATGCTGGACTTCACCTAGAGTTATTCCTCAAGATAAAAAGTGAATGTATGAATTGGGAAACTCACAACATGGCCTGGAGGTAGCTGTGTGGAATAGCCATAATCCATATAACAGGAGGCATTTGGGGGCATCAAGGAAATATGTTATGGACAATAGAGGGAACCTGGCACTTCTAAGGTGCTATTTTTCTTCACTAAAGAAATTCTGGTCAACTAGCTCAGATGCAGAAACACAGATAATAAATGTACAGGGAAGCATGACAGATTAATTATCTGTGCAGATACTTTCGCTCTATTTAACAATAGTGCTCATGGCACTTTAATCGATGCACATTTAAAAAGACAAGACATCATCTGGAGACTTTGCTTACCCACTAAGGCACAAATGATAGGATTTACTCCTGTGATTAGTAAGATCTTCAAGTGTATTTAGCTCTTAAGTCACACTCACAAATAGACTGGGGCAGGAAGCAAACCCTCTACTAATAGCTTAAAAGTCTTTGTAGACTCTCCTGTCTGTGTGACTTAGCCTGAAGAGGATGAAGAGTCCTACAGATTATTCAACAGCTCTTGGCCTTGCACAGTTCACAATTACAAAACAACACAGCACCTGTGGAGCTGCTTTAGGGATTTTATCACTGTAGGGGGCAGGGGGTGTGCACCTGAATTCCACAGCCATCACACATACATACATTTGCGAAACAAGCACATAAATGATGCCTCAACTTTTCCAAACACACGAGTTTTAAGACTGTTCAAATCCAATTTATGATTATTTCAGTCTCAGGGAACACAATTTGAACTACTCAAACAGAGAAAAAGACTTCTTGAGAACAATTCTAGGCACAATAAAGAAACAAATCCTCATTTATACTAAGTACTTACTGTGCACTTTGGAATTTTTCCAAAGCTAGTTAAATACCTTAATTGTTCACTAATTATTTGCAAGAGTAAAAGCAAAATGCCTGAGAGAAATCATTCATAATAAACAATTCAATCTGAGGTTTAAAGTGCTGCAGTGCAAGTTCCTTGTACAACACCTGAAGTGTTACAGTAATAAGCAATGTGTTGGGACTTTCATCGAAACTAATTACCCTGCTCTCCTCCATTCAAAAGCAGAGCCTTTCTAGGGTGTGATGTATTTCATTTTAAGCAGTTTAGGAATAGATCAGGTGCTTTTTTCAGAGACATCCTCTGGTGTCTAACCTGACAGAGATATTCACTGCAGCCTCCTAATGCCCAAGAAGATGCACAGCCCATTAAGGGTACAGATGGGTGGGGTTTTTTTGTTTGGTTGGGTTTTTTGTGAGTTTTTTTGTTGTTGTTGTTGTTGTTTTTAGGTTGTGTTTCTTGTTTTGTTTTGTTTTGTGGGTTTTTCTTGTTGTTGTTTTTGGGTTTGTTTGTTTTGTTTTGTTTTGTTTTGTTTTTTGGGGGGGTTGGTTTGGTTGTGGATTTTTTGGGTTTTTTTTTTTCATTTTTCGTAGACACTCTGTACTAGTCCAATAGAACAAATCTAATTACAAGCCAGATATGTGTATTTATATCAGCCATACTCAAATATCACCTGTTCAAATAATTCTCATGGAAAAATCCGTGTGTTCTTCTCTAAACTTCCTAGAAAGACCTTTGGAATATTTTCTGTAGTTAAAATGGCAGTATGTAGTGAACTGTCTTCCCACAGGCCAGACCAGAAGGTAATATAATTGGTGGACAGGAAAAAACAAAAAAGGGTAAAACAAAGTATTTGTTTGGAACAGTCCACCTAAAACACCCAGAAGTTTTATAATAATTAAATATGTGACTAGAACTTGCCCACCTAATCATCCAACAATATTAATGCTGTACTTTTGCAACTTACATCTCAAAAATCCTGAAGAGAACTTCTTCCTTTGGATTGGCAGGGGGTGGGGGAGGAAGAAAAGCACAACAGGTGCATTTTTGTATTTATTCTGTGTAAGAAAAAAAGCAACTTTCTATGTCTTTTCCTGCCTTCCACTCTGCTTAAATTCACCTTCAGTACAATCAAATTTCATTGTGAAATGGAACAATATTATACAGCCAAAAAGTAAACATATAGTAATAGAAGTTTTCTGCTTTTGTTAATCACCCAACACAGATCATTTGCTTGATGAAGATTTGCTAATCAAACATAACTTTATGTATTTAAAGAGGACAAGATATATTTAAATAATCCACTTTCTTTAAGTATCTTCAATTTGCTCTCATTTAAAACTTTTGAAGTTTTCTCAGTTTTACCAAGACAGGCATGTACTATTTATTTTCCTTAACATTTGATATTTCTTCTTCTCTTTTTCACTGTGACTTTAAATCTTCCAGCCCTCAAATAAATCCATTAAAAAAAACCAGTTCTGGCTGACTCTTTCCATCCTGAATTATCCACTTTTGCCTCCTCCAGATTCCAATTTATGTTCCAAGAGCTGGCTGGAATGAGAGTAGGAACTTTTTTTTTAATTTAGAGGTTGTATATTCTGTTTCGAGCACGATTTCTAGGACAGATTCATGCATCAAAAATTCACAACAAGAAGAATATAAAATTGCCTTGGAATGACTCTTTCTGGGGCACATTCAGGCGTTAAATTTGTTCATTACAACAAGAAAATGAAATTGCCTTGGAACCCAGCATTTAACTATTTTTAAAATTATCCTGCTAAGGTGATGGGCAATAATCCCCTTTTGTCTTCTACAAAGTAAACTGTATGACTTCAACAATTCTTCAGTTTCAGTTATGTTTCAGTCTTGGTAACACCAAAACAGTGTTGATGTTTTTTTAGATTGGAGTTTGTTTTTTTTCCTTAAAGGAATACTTTAAATCCCTTGAAAATCAACAGAAATCTTTCTGTTGACTTCAGAGCACTTCAGGTCAGTGTCATTCTAAGACTTCCTTGAAAGGATCTTGGGAATTCTAGGAAAAAAAAAAAAAGTACAGCATAATAATTGAAGAGTTCTTGGACTATTTTTTAAATTCACAAGTAAAAAGTGCCTCTTTGCTCAGTTGTCTGCAAATTAAGATATTCCCTATTTAAGAAATTTCAGTACAGAAAACTTTAGAGCTACAGAAAATGCAGGAACACCCATCAAACAGCAGGCTGTATAAAAAGAGTTAGAAAACTAAAAGCCATATGCCGACTGCCTGTAGCAGATTAAAGGCAGCCCAAAAAACTACAAAAACAAAATCAAAACAAACAAAACAAAACCAAACAACATAAAAAACCAACACCACCAGAATACCAGAATCCAAAGACAGAAGAAAGCCATGCAGTATATTAAGCTTTTATTGCTTTAAGTTTTTTTTTGAAAATACTGACCAGAGGCATTAGAAATAGAGAAATTGCTTCAAAATTTTTACTAGCTAATAATACAAAGCAAACAGAATCTGTTAGATCTTACTCTTGCAACTAGAATTGAGGGGGAAAAAAAAGGCACAAGACCTCTAACTCTATAGGCTCAGACCTCACATTTTATCTCACTTGGTGGTGAATATTCATTTCCAGTGATTCATATGATTTTAAATCCTGTGTAATTTAAAAAGCTATAATTGTAACCATAGCTTAAGATGCAGAGGCCTGTATGGTAATATAAATATAACTTTGAAAACAGTAAATTGAGCAATAACTTGTAATTTCCTCAGTAATAAAAGAAGTGTCCTAGTTTCAGGTTTTTTGCTCCTGGACCAGATTTTCTAAGTGATATTAACACTACATCAACAGCAGTTTTGGGGGAGTTCCAATTTTAGCCAGATGTGGTATTGTTTAGCCGAATACATACATACTATTAATAATTTGACCACTGACAAACTTTAATGGTTTTAAAATTAGAGTGTATTTTAAAAATTATGTCCGACAAATGTCTTCTATGAAGTATAGAAGGGATAAGGTAAGTTTAAGGAATTAGTCAGGAATTTTTTGTTTTAAATGACTGCAACACTGAATCTGTATAGTGGCTCTAGACCTGGAAATTCAGAATCTTCAAAAGATGAAGTGCCTCTGGTTGTTCTTTGCAGTTTTTGTACTTACAGCACTCCACTTTTGACTGTTTAAAGTACAAACTCCCTTTTTAACTTTGTTACAGTCTGTCCAGGCTGTTAAACCTGCTCTGAAAAAATGCCACACATATTCAGTCTTTAAAAATATTGCCAAGGAAGTGCTCCCCTGAATTTTTCAGCTCTGGAAAAAAAAAAAAAAAAAGAAGCAAAGCAAAGAGCAGCTTCATATTGGGCTAAATGTTACATTTTCAAAAACATACAAAAACTGAGTCCTAAATCTGATGGCAGAAACACAATTAGAAACACAACCCTGCCTCTGGCAGAAAATAACATTACTGTTATTAGTATTTCTTAATTCTCACGGTACACAGGCATGAGAAAGGAAGGGAAAGGCAATGGTTTTGCTGCCTGTCAACCTCTCACTTGTACTGCCAGAAATATTTCCTTAGAGTTAGGATGAGCTTTGGAAGAAGAGCAGAAGCTCAGCTCTTGTTGTCCCTAAACAACCCATTAACTGATCAGTCAGACCTGTGACCCACTGTGTGCTCTCTTTGATGGGTGAAATAGGATTCTGGGTAAAAAGAAGATGGAATAATTATCTTCTTTCCATGAGCAAGTCTCTCACTGTCAGGAACATTCTATAACTAGAACTGTGATGTAATTACAAGCCCTTTCTGAGTACTTTAACTTCTGCAACTGTGCAGAATAAATCATTGTCAAAATCATCAGAACTGATCTCACCAGCTCTGTGGAAGTGTTCTCAAAAGCAGAAAAAAAAATCCTGAAAAAGCTGATAACTGGAAATAGTCCCAAAGCCTACTGTGTTGGCCCCAGGAGAGGTCCATGAGGAAACATACAGCACTTCTGCTCAGAGATTGGGAAAGGATGGAAATAAATAGAGGGACCCTAGGTGCCACCTGGAGCTGGCTCACGTAAAGTGGAACCTTGGAAATCTCTCCTGAACCACTGCTTAAGCACAATGGTTAAACATTAACTCAGAGAAGCATCAAAATCCACCTTAGACCTGACATTTCCAGCACATGTGTTTCTACCAATTCCCAGTGCACCCTTCTTGACAGTGCTGAGCTCTGCAGGCCTCTGATTCTTACTGGGATTCAGAAATAACATCACCGGCTCTATAAAACTCCTGAGGAGTTCAATCCCATGGGTGTTCGGAGTCCAAGTTAATTCCAGTAAGTGTTCTGAGGCTAAATTTAAGCCTTACACTAAGACTGTGGGATTCATAAAGCAGCACTAGCCACCTGCTTCTCTTGAATAACCATGGAGCTGCATCAGAGCTGGGAAGAAATGGAGATGACATTGTCAGATCTTAACTGACTTTCATAGCTTCTGCTGAATGCACTGAGAAATACCTGCTATTTATAAACATGGTTTAGCTTCTACTATTTTTATGTTGAGAAAAAATGCTATTTCACATGCATGACATTGAAAGCGTATATATAAACACAGAAATTAGTTAAAGTATCAAGATTGAATTAATTTCAATAAAAGCAATAAAACGGATGCTGTTAAGAACTTTCCAACTGTGGTTATCAGCAATGCAAGAACTTGCCAAGATTTCCTGATTTGTTCTTTATTGAAGCACAATTGTTACCAGTCTGACGAATGTAGAAATACTGGCTACAGTAAACTAACATATGGAATATAAATATACAGACAACATGTCAGCACTGCATGACAGCTTTTGTGTACAGCTTCCTTCATTTTACCTTTAAGACCTCAGAATGGGACAAATATGAAAGCAAGAGCCAGCAAACCAGAATGTGGACCCCTTGAAATCCTGACCTGACAAATGAATTTCAGTTATTCCATCTTATGAAATTTTCCATTATGTCTACTTGCTACATCACCCTAAGCATGTATATAAAGAATTCTGGAAATGCACATTTTCACAAATTGTTTTTCTATGGCCACAGGTATGGATTTTTTTATTACTTTTTTTAGTAATAAAACTTTTTTTAGTAGGACCAATTACATGAGATCACACAAACAGAGGCTATGTCAAAAAGAAATTGAGTTAGGAGAGACAAGATGTGGCCTTCCCAGTACATATTCTGAATGAAGGTCATAAACAGACTAGACATGACCTACATTACTAAAAGACACCCTCATGATTGTGGGTGGGGTTCATGAGTCAGCTAAAAAAAAAGTTACTTTTCAGAGAAATTAAGTGTCAGATTTATTTGGCTTCTGGGTTTTGGTGGGGTTTTATTTGTTTGTTTGGTTGGTTTGTTTGGGTTTTTGTCTGTTTTGGGTTCTTGGGTAGGTTGGTGTGTTTCTTGGTCTATTTTCAGGGTTCTTGAAGGAAAGGCCATATTAATGAGGAGACTCAAGACCAATGTCTTCCTATAAAGCATCATTCACCAACAGGACACATAGCCACGCCATAACTTATGGCCCAGAAGTACCACCTGTTCTTACAGAAGTGTGATTAAAACCAAAACAAATAAAACTTCCCAGATTCTTTCACAATTGACAGCAGTGGTCATACTGGCAGAAGAGATGAAGCACCCTCAGGTCACACTCATGTTCCATTCTACAGTGATTTGACTTGGAAAATTTTTACATAAAAGGCTCTCACCCTTCCCTTTTCCCCCTAAAGCTCATCACAGACCCAAGACATGAGGCAACAAGGAGCTTGGCGTATTCAAAGGCAGAATGACAACAGGTTTATCTTCTGAACTTGCTCAAGCTCTTGAAGGGATGATGCAGGTTATGCTAGTAAGGGATTACTCACCCATCCAACCAGTTTGCAGGGTTTTTGCATTCATGTGTGCTTGTCCCTGAAAGAACAAATTGTACATAAGATTATCTGTGTTCTGTAGAATTTAATTAGAAACACTGAGAGAGAAAACAGGCATGAGAAAGAGTCTTTAATTATTTAACAGCATTAAAATAACCAAGTTGCTCAGACTCAGTAGCAGTTGGATTGTGCTACAGCCGGTGCTTTGAGAGGTTTTAGCTTCCTTTGATTCTTTATTCCATATAAATAGAAAGACACAATAGGCATATTTTAGCTCATATTTTCAGTTCCTTTTGAGCAGATAATATGGGTAAAGCTCAGAAGCCAGATTAGAAGAAAATGAAATAGTGTCTCTGTGAAGTTAATTTGCTAGAAAGCAAAGGGCACTGTCCTGCAGTTGCTCATTACCCTCATCTGTCACTGCCTTCCCAGGAAGCTGGAAGAGCTCAGTGTGGAGGATAGATAGCAATTTGCAGTACTGAGTCCATAATGTGCAAATCTGCTTAATTTTCAGTGAAATTATGGGCTAAATACTTTTATCTCTAGCTGGGAAGCCACAGACATTGTCTTTATGGAGAAGACTACCAATATTCATAAAGAGGAATGCCTGAATTTTTATTTGACTGAAATGTCATCCACGCAGACACACAGGAACCAACCATTACTAGGGATCAAACCCAGAAAAGTCAGGAGTGAAAGATCAGAATTCCATGAAAACTTGATCATCAAGATGGAATAATTAGTCTGTTCAGTAACTGGAAAGAGATGTTGTAGGTGCTGAGATAATAATTTCTGTTTTGTTTTTCAGATGGCCATATTTCTAAAGAAAATGTTTTAAATTAAACATTAAATTGTTTTCTGGCTACAAAGCAACCATGTGAAAGGAACTTATCAGCTCTTACAACTTGAACCAAGCATAAAGTCAGAATCTGAAAGGAAAGGTCCTTCTCTTGTACCACAAACATACCTGGTCTCTAACAAATGTGGAATGAAAGTCAGTGAATATAAAATAGCCATTGCCTCACTGCAGCTACTCTGCTAAATCCTCTATTTCTATGGTGTGCAATTATTTATTTGCATTATTTAGCCATCTAGAGACATGCAACCATAAAGTGAATTATGCATTCTTCTCAAAACGAAAGTTATAATGACGTATCAAAAATTAAAGTTGCAACTGTGTATCGCTTTTATCCTTTTTTCATTTATTCCATGTCATTACTCATTTTTCCACATGCATTATTCTGTCCAATCCTGTGTAAGAAAATACAGTAGATATAGGGACTCACACATACCTTAATGGCAACTATTTTATTGATAAAGACAAGAGCATGACAGCTGTCCATATAGATTTACACAAAGCTCATACTAACATAAAAACACTGTCTATAACTTTGAAAATTGAGGTTGTTTAAAAATTTATAAACTTTGTGATCCTCAGCCACTTTTCCATGATTATCTCATCTGTAATTCAAATTAAAGGTGTTGTAAATTATTATAGATCAAAACTGTGGGGTATTCTGTTTTAATTCTGTATCAAAGGTAATCATCTTCTAAAGACGTAGAGTAAATTGCAAGTAAAATACATGAGGGTCTAAAGTTTATTCAGGAAGCTGTCCTGAGGCTGAGTTTGAATGAGCAACCTTGGTCTCTTTAAAGAATTCTCTTATTTGACAGAAAACAAAAAACTTGGGGTAAAAAAGTCAGGAAAAAAAACAACTTACAAAGTGATAGGCAGTGGAAGCCCAGTGACCTTCTTGTATTTTGATGATTCCCAGTTTCTCTGTAATGCCATAAAATAGAGAAAAATTATTTTATTCTTTTAAAATCATTACCAAATTCACTGGGCCATTAGGCAAAAGAAATATCTCTTGCTCAGCAACACTGAAATGCTTCATTCTCTGCATCAGACAAGTTGTTCCAGCACCATAATTTCTGAAGTAGGTGTTATGCTGGCATTGAACAGGAGATGGCTTTTACTTCTCATGACCAGTAGTTCAGAGAAAAATTTCAGCACTGATAAAATAAGTGCATTTTCAGTTCAAATTACTCAGAATGTTCTAACATCAATGTTTAATGTTAAGGGGGTTTGTGAAGATTACAGTTTCACTTCTCATTAAATTTCTGAGTATCATGCACTTACATTCTGTTTCAGATAACAGAATCAAAATCTTCACTGTAACAAGGCAAGCACCTGATATTATAAAAATTAATGTTTTCCAAAGCATTTCCTGACAAGTTAACTGAAACCAGCACTTACTCATGAAACATTTCTGTTTTGCTAAATTATCACTTTCAACAACCAAAATTTCTCAAAATATTGAGAAGTCTTGTGTTTTTTTAATGAAACCTGTCTTTCCAGTTTCTGCTAATACATCTCTATAAGAAGCAAACTCTTCCAAATGGCAATTTTTCCACATTTCAAGACTTTTATCTGAAATTATGACATCTACTGAAGTTCCCTGTATTGCAGTGAACGTGGCTGTGAAGGGTCCTGGGACATTCCTACCTTGTAAAACCCACTGTGTCAATGAGTGAAATGTAAAAATGTACTTGTCCTCTAGTTTTAAGTGTTTAACACATCTGTACAACCAAGACAGTTACAGGAGAAATATGTAACAGTTCAGAGGTAAGTTGCACATGTTGGTGGCTCATTTTCTAAATCCACATCACAGATATGTCTCTTGTGAGCTGCTGTTTCCTTTGTCTCTTCCAGAGAACTCTCTTCCTTAATTTCTTTTGCAGAAAATTAAGTATGTTTGGGTAGAGCAGAATGCCCCACCCATTAGGGGGCATCTAAAATGTGCTGTCTCTTTGTCCATGACTAATAAGCAATAAAACCTCCAAATCAACCTTCTCTTGCCATCACACTAACAAAAATTTGTGTTCCATGTTTCTCTCCATTGCTGTTCATTGTTCTCCATAGCATACTCAGAATACTTGTCTTTGCCAATGTGACAAAAATCTCCCCACCAATATGTTACACGTGTTTTGGTCAAACTTCTTGACAAAAGAGAAGGCAAAGGTAATTTCTCAAGCTGTTAAAGATATCAGCATTTCCCAGCATCACCTTCATTTACCTCCCACACACTCACCAATCCCTCAAAACACTGCACTAGAAAGTCCTGGTATTCCAGCCAAGACAACTGGACACACTCAGAATCCCAATCACAGACTGGTTTGGGTTGGGAGGGACCTTAAAGCCCACCCAGTGCCATCCACTCCCATGGGCAGGGACATTTTCCATCATGCCAGGCTGCTCCAAGCCCCATCCTGGCTTTGGTGTTAAGGATGTTAATGGTGTTTAATGCACAGGGCAGGGTTTGTGGGTGAGTGTTTGGTAGGATGAGCAACTCAAGCAGGGAAAGCTTGAAAGGAAAGCTAAAGGCACTTCTGCCCATGTTTGACTGACCTGACTGATCCAGGTCAGTTTTCCACTACAAAACTGACATTTTTCAGTGTGATTTACAGTACATTTTTTCCTCTGAAATAATGATGCCTTCACCAGTGGCAGGGGGTAGGATTGTAACCCCCTGTGTGATTAGACGAGTAAAAGTCACTCTGAAACTGACCCTTGTTCACCTCTCTTGCTCTCTTTCTTAAGAAATCAAACATGATTAAAGACTTGGATTTATTCTCATTGGACTTAAATTATTATAACGAAAGATAGATGTGCTTTACAAAATATAAAGAGTAATGACTTCACAGAGTTCACGGTCAATCTTGTGTGGTTTATTTCCTCCTTGAAGGCATATTTCATTTAAATAGATTTCTAAAAGTTGGTTAATGTAAGACTGGATCTATATGTAATATATCAGCCCTTAGCTCCATTTGAAAACAAGACAGTAAAATTTGCAATGAAAAATAGTAATTAAATATTTATAGGATTTCTTCATGCCTATTTCTTGAATCAATCTTCTGAATCATCATTCCTCCTTGATTTCATAGCCCTATATTTTATCATTAACAATCGCTGAATATCAAAATGAAGTTTCTCCCATATCAGGGAAGGAAACAAAAACTAAAAACCTACAAAGCAAACCAACCAATTAACCAATAAACAAACAAACAGACAAAAAAACTCAGACAAATAAATCCCCAAACATAATTCTCAAGTTAAATCGTTGTTATTAATTTGGGATGATTCAAGTTCAAAAATCTGTAGGAATTTTCAAGAACTGCACTCCTAATTTCCTTCAACATTTCTGAACATGCTAATTCCATGTGCTGTGAACAGTGAAACTGATTTTGGTCAAACAATTTCAAGTAAAGTAAAATGTGGTAAAGTCTGTAAGAGGCCCTGAATCACCTTGACAGTGTGTCTATTTTTTGTTCTGCTGTTTTCTATCTCTCCGGTTCCAGGTAGAGCTGATGATTTGAAGGATGTGGCAAAAGTCAGTAGGGGAAAAAATATGAAATATTATTCAACAGCTCCAGTCTCCATTCAAATGCAATTATTGTCCAAATACACATACACTACAAAAAGTAGTCAAAAGGCTTTCACCAGCAAGGTACTGACTTTCCTAGCTGGAGAAGGATAAAAAAACTAGTAGTATCTTGCTCACAACTGAATTTACCATAGAGAAAGTTGTTTCAATGACTTTCTGTGCAGCAGGAAAGGAGGAGATCTCATAAATTTTTATCTGCAGTTTCTAGAGAATCATTAGGGGCTCAACTGCCAGTCTTTGCCTGGCTGTAAATGGGGAAAGTGATCTTCCATTCCCAATCAGCTGAGAATTACAAGACAATGGTTATCCCAACAAAATTCCATTATAACTAAAAGGTACCAGGGAGTACAGGAAATGCAAACAAACTTTGGAAAATCACTGCCGGCCTGATGAAAGAAAAGAACAGGTAGAATAATCAAAAGTTACTTTTGTTGTATCTTCTCATTGCGAGAAGTTCATTTTCTGTTCATGTAACTGTAACTTGTCCTGAGAAGAGGCAAAACAGTTAAATGGAGCATTCATTCCTCTTCACCACTGGACGCCTCCTTCTTGCCAAGATTTCCAAAATTCTCTTCCTGAATTTTTGCTTTGTAAAGGCCAAAATGATTGTGCAACCATTTTCCCAATGGAAAGCAGCCAAAATATACTCATGTAGCTAGGTTGCATTCATTTGCTGTAAAGGTGTTATTCATTTTTCACCATTTCAAGTGGTATGTGCTTGTGAAGGGAGTGAATAGGATTAGCCCAGCATGTATGAATAGATTTTCATAATTAATACAGTATTTGAATTCTTAATCCTGTATGCTTTGGGAGGTGAAAAAATTCTTAAGGCATTCATGAAAAACAGTCTGGCAACAGACTGAGAGAAACGCTTCTAAAAAATGGACTTTTGCACAGACAGTAATGTACTTTTCCAGAGACTCTTTTCTTCCAAATTCTTTTAATTGTGCAAAGACTGGATAAACAATTAGCAAGTGGTTCTTTTAAACGTAATGGGAAGAATAAAATGAGAAATACTCACTTTTGTTAGAAGAAAGTATAACGTATTAGGCAAACCAACTTCTTTAAAGCCTGACACATGGTCATCATCTTATCTACACAGTAGACATAGAAATTTGAACATTTTTAACATTAAAAAACCACAAAAGGTGGTTCTAAATATTTTGCATTATAAGCATTGTGGTTCTAGTTAGTTATTTTGATTAAATGAGTGAACAGGATTACCAGCTAGTTAAAATGTAGAGTTTCATTAAGCACTAAATCAAAACAGAAGAGATATATCAACTCTGAATACTGCATTATTGTAGTATCCCTAATGGTGTCCAAGATACCAGATGCAGGTGTCTGAGTTACCTCCCCTAAAAATGGTATCATTGGAGGATGTCATATGTTTTAATTCAGTGCTTTTCAACTGTATTATACATACTTATTTCTAATTATTACGGCAATATTTTGAACTGCTAATGAATCGAGTGAGATACTGAGTGACGGTTTGTCTAATTGAGGGATTTACTTCACATTAAGAGGTCTCCTTGCAATTTCTTTGTCCTTTTGTTTGTAAGCACAACTTGAAAAGTGTTCGGCTTTTACTTCAATGTTTTTTTCCATTTAGTTCAGGAGATGGAGTGTTCCTTTGAAATATACTTCTACTATTAAAAATGTGTATTTCAATCTTTGTGCAGTCTTATGAATCTGAATTTTAAGAAATTTCTTTTGGAGGGTTATTCTCTTGTCAGAGCAAAATATCTAACAAAGTGCATGTCTTATTATATAAGTACAGCGATTTCTTTCTCACAATCTACAGTTCACACCTTTTTCAGACAAAAACTGCTAATTGAGACAACCTACTGTGGAGCTGAAAGTGCTGCAGCTGGATTATCAACCGCTGTGCTAATGAGCCATTCAGCTGCCAGAACACCTCTCCTGTGAGGAAAGACCAAGAACTGGATTTGTTCATCCTGGTGAAGAGAATCCTTGGGGTGACCTCACTGTGGCCTTCCAGTGCCTGAAGGGGCTATAGGAAAAATGGAGAGAGGCTCTTTATAAAGAATGAAGTGAGAGGACAAGAGCAGGGTTAGATGGGGATATTGGAAAGGAATTGTTCCCTGGGAGGGTGGGGAGGCCCTGGCACAGGGTGCTCAGAAAAGCTGTGGCTGCCCCTGGATCCCTGGAAGTGTCCAAGGCCAGGCTGGACATTGGGGTTTCGAGTAGTCTGGATAGTAGAAGATGTCCTTGCCCATGGCAGGTGTGGCACTGGATGGGCTTGAGGTCCCTTCCAGCCCAAACCCTTCTGTTTGCCCCCTGCCACGGACTGGGACACTTTTCACTGAGCCAGGTTGCTCAGTGGTCCTATCCCACAGGGATAGGGTCCTATCCCACAGCTACTGCCAAGACCTAGGGCTCTGTAGCTACTAGACATGCCTCACAAAATTGCTATTTGGAGGTTGAATAACAACCAAAAAAGAGGAATTTTCTCTCCCTCACTTCAAAAACCAGTTAAGTATCACAGAATGGACAGGCCTGTGCACAATGTTTTTGGGATAACCTGGAAAAAATCAAATGTATGAAGGAATCTGACTACTGAAAACAGAACACCAGGACAGGTAAAAAAAAAAGAGATTAATAGCATTAATGCTTTTTGCCACCATAATGCTTTGTCAGACTAAACATTTCATTAAATATTTTATATGTAGGAGATAAAAAATATCAAGGTATTGCTATGAATAACTCTAGGACATTACAGAGTGAGGAGTTCTGCAGTGAGTTGTACTTAAGACAACTGAACAAGAATTGTGTGCTCTGCCCTATGCCAAAATCCTGACAGCAAAGAGAAGCTTTACAGAGGTTGAAGAAAGGTTTTAGAGGCTTTCAGAAAAGACTGAACAGTCCCATTCAAAAGCAAACATGACCCCCTAGGTCCTGCCACAGGGGACATGTACTAGATACGTGTTTTGCCTGCTGGTCTGGGTGTCGTGTGTGTGACAGCTGCAGACCTGTCCAGTGCTTGCTGGACTGTGGGGATGTGATAATTTATTTACAGATGCTGTGCGTTGTTTTTTCCCCAGTAAGCTCTGCACGTCTCTATCAATTCCAAGCAAAATGCTAGATGCCAAGTCACCACAGGGTATGTGTCAGCATTTGTTAAACACACTCTGTACACTCTCATTAATTTTACATGGCTGTGGTTCCACTGTTAGGGAAATGCAAATGGCAGCACACGGCATTGCCCTGTGGGGAAATGAGGGAAACACTGCATATTTTAGTAATGCAGGATTCATTTTTTCCTGCTTTCATAGACTTCTTTGCATTTTTTGCTGTATGGACAGTTTCTGTGACACTTCTACCTGCCTAAGGCACTCCTCTATAGACAAGAATTTTTACACATGACTTACAAATCTCTGAATTCGAAAAACAATGAAAGATAGGCTTTCATGGCAGGAGAATACTTCTGGAAAAGAAACCCAACCCTTTAATATTTAAAAAACAACAGCAAAATCCTTCTTCCCACCGTATCTGTCCACAGACTTTGAAGGAAGGTTCACACACCACTTCAGTTCTAAAGTTTGTGTACTCTCAGTCCAAATTCTCTATTATAGGGCTTGAAAAATAGGATTAGACTGGAGCTGCATAAACGTCCTACATGATTTTTAAAGATAAAGGAAGCATTCCTCCTGCAGCAACTCTTTTTACTGTAACATGGGAATAAGTTGCAGCTGAGGATTTCTGTGGCCAATTGATGTTCCCAGAGAGGAACAGCAATCAGGGCTCGTGAAGCACAAGGTTGATGTGATGGCACGGGAACATCAAGAGAGGAGGATGAGGCAAACCTGCTGCTCTGATGGAGCATATTTCTCCCAGTATCAGTTTGTTATGGTCGCTCTCTGCCTCTGCATTTTTCTGCCCATTTTCACAGAATTCACTTAGGATCCTTTATCAGCAAAACCCCTGAGCAGGAAAATCCCATCCTTTGCAGATCCCCCATGGTCATAGAAGGCTGCTCTAATAAAAATACCTGTAACAATTTGTCTTCCACTTGAGTCCTCTGTCTCATAGCCAGTGGCCTGGCACATTTAAAAAGTACAAAATTGGATGTACCTGATGTATTTTCCATGGACAACAGTTAATTTATGTTTTCTTACCTCATGTCAGCCAGAAATGATGAAATGTGAGAAACACAAGATATACAAAGACCATTCAGTACAGGGACTCAGCTTCCACTGAGGACCAAATATTTTCCTTTTTCTACCTCACAAGTCTCTTGATATTCAGCAGCAGCCAGCTCCTTTGCCAGTATTCTACAGTTTCAGAGATTTTCACTGTATTGTGGTGGCTTCTTTTAACAACATGCTGTGTTACTTCTTGATAGTTTTGATCTTGTTATAAACAGTACATCTATCACTCCCAGATGTGAACAATAGTGGGTTAGTCACACATGATAGGAGGGACTGTGCTTTTCACTTCACTGCAAAAGAAAAAAGAAAAGAAAAAAAAATACAAAACAAGCCCCCAAAACACACACACACACAAACCCCAAAACAAAATAAAAAANCCTAGACTAGGTGATCAAATAATATAAAGACTATGTAATTTATGATAGCTCAAGGAAGCCAGAGAATAGCTGAAAAGATAGCATACATTGCACTACAGAAATAAAAAGTTGAATACGTTTCAATTATTTCCAAACCTCTAGCCAAAAATAATACCCATTGTTGGATACATGGCTTTTTTCAATCACCCAGTGATTTTAATTCAGCATGTCTTGAGGATGTGCTCAAGGGTCACAGTACCATGAGGATGCAGTGCAAGTAATTTTAGAGATAATGTGAGAAAACTTTGTTTCTTCATAAGAAGAGTACATTTTTGATTTTGCTTTTTGTCACAATGTACTTATAATAGAATTCCACCGATGAGAAAAGGCAAGTATTGTATTAATTACTCTCTAAATAGCACTGTACCATGCACGATTTACACAGCACAAGGTACTTACCACAGTAACACTTTGGAAAGTATGCATGTGGATCAGTAGCCAAAATAATAAATGCTAGTAGCATGTGGCTTTGGAAGAGGTTAAAATTAGAAGAACAAAATATATTGTTCTCTCAATATAGTACAAAATTATGATGTCAAGCTTGCTGCCATAAGATGGGGACAGTAGGATTCTTAGAATTTCAAAAAAGAATAAAGCATAAAGACAGTTTGTGTGTGAAAATGATGTCATTTTTCACTATTTTCTTTCCTCTCATTTTGAAGATTTTCATATCAAAGCTGGAAGCCTTGAACAGTCATCACTCCTTCAAACAGAAGCTTTTCTTCTTAGTACATCTAACACAGTATTTTTGAATTTTTAGCAAGCAATCATTTTAATAAAAAAGGAACTATAACCATATAGGAAACAGATGAAAATTAAAATAGCATAGCAAAAATATAAATTTTTGGCTTGGAAATAAGTGCTGAAAACTGACTTTAAAGCACTGGCTCAAAACTGCCCGTCTTTTCCTGTTTATTTCTGCCCTTCATTTAGTCCCCTATCCAGACAGATATTAAGAAGGGATGAACACTAACCATTATGATGAGAAAATCAGGGTATCTGTGACTTTTCCTCAGGTATTTAAACCATTGTTTGAGCTAAGTTCCAAATTTTCCCTTCTTGCTCATAAATCAGCATTTGGGGGGGTTATGTAACTTGGAATCTCAGAAATGTTGAGGTTCTTTCTGTGCTGCAATGACTATATAAAATTGTAAAACAAGTAAAAATAAGGATAGAATAAAAACTAATCATTCCATAAACAGGATTGAAATTTATTTTACTTGTATGATAGTCAGTAAAAACCTATTCTTGACTACCAAATGAAAGAAAAAGTTTAAACATTTATTTGGATATTTTCAACTGGTTTCATAAAGATGCATAAGGTAATTGGTTTCCTGCTAGTTTGATAATAGTAATTTATCTTGTACACCACAAAAATAAAAATAGCTTCTGGGGACTTGAAATTGTCTGGCAGTGAAGATTATACGGTAGCAAAAGTCTATTATCTGCCAATGCTGCAGAAATTAATGCTTAAATAAGGTCAGTATATTTAAGCATATTAAATCACCTAAAATCTTGCCACTTATAATATTTTATCATTGCAAAAGACCAGTGATCACTGATCTAACAAAGAACCAAAATGAGAAAGTATCATTTATTTGGCTAGAAAGATTTCTGGGGGGAAAAAGAAAAGTAGTTTTATAAAAATATTAAACGTCTTTCTGTATCACAAGTCAGTGTTGAGTAGATATCAAGCAGTACTTCTGATTTTTATTTCTCTTTAAGTAGCAGGAGTTTCTCTCACATTTCCTTCTGATTTGGGGAATTCCTAACTCAGAAGCTTCACTGGGCATTAGTCTCCAAGGTGTAACATGATCTGTCTCACATTAATACCACTGTGTATCTATCCAGTGAATTTAATAAGGATTCTCTCTGCTGACAACTAAAACAGTCAAGTCTTTGACTGTCAAATAATCTCCCTCAGAGATGTGACTCATTCATAGATAAACTGGAAGTTTTGACAATCACTGGCAAGACCAACACAAAATATCAACTTGACAGGGAGTTTTTCACTACTAGAAAATCCACCAATCTCTCTGATACATCTGTCAAAGAAACTTTTGGAGCACAAATACATTATTTTTTCATTTTTCAGTTTCCTCTACTACTCGAGCAGCACATTATGATTTTGGTTGGTATGTAAGGCAAAAACCAGTCCCTGATTGTTGATTCGAGAGAGAGATGATATTTAGTACCTCAAGGCATAGGGGATTTTTCATTCTCTTTTTCTTGGGGAAAAGGGTGACAATTACCTCTAGAAAAAGTACTTTGAGGATCATTCCTGAAGATTTAGTTTTCTGTGGGTTTTATCTCATCACCAGATTATCTGAGTAGAGGATCTCCCATTGTTTAATGAATTTCGAGACATATGGAATATAGTTCCACCTTCTTGACAGTACTTATTAATTGATGATTAATTTAATTGAAATTTCTTGTACTTTGTGAAAGCTGCTCTGAACAGAACTGTGACTACTCTTTTTACCTCATTTTTAAACACAGAATAATTTCAATCACCTGGTGCTCACTTGCACCCCATTTTCAATCAAGTTCATACAAACTCCTGTTGCTGCTTAATGCTTTCACTGATTTTAATCAGTGAAAAGGTTAGGAATAAAGCCCCATATTCCTAAAAAATCCAGAAGAATTTTGCCATTTATTTGGCTGTGAGCAGAGAGAGTGATGCAATTCACAGACTGGGTGATTAGAGCACTTATTGGAGGGGCAGAGAAGTTCTCATTGTAGTGAATTTTCAGTCTTTCATTCAATCTGAATTGGCTTAAAATGACAAAATTATACTTTAAATCCTGAAAGTTCTCCAGGCAAATGGGCATCAGGGTTCAAATTAGGACAAGCAGAACAGGATATTGAACAAATTTCTATTTTAATAGAATCAATAATGTCAATCATTACAATACTGTTGAAAAGAACTGACCTGCTTTAGCTTACTCATTTGGCAAATTCTTCTCAGAATTTATTTCAGCTGCTTCCCTTTCATTAGAGATTTGTGAAAAGAAGAATTTTGTCTTGGGCTGAAAGGAAACAAGAAAGCTGTGATTCTTTCCCCTTAAAACCTTTAGTGGTAGCAACAAGGGGTGGATGCTGCAGATTTTGTGTATTTGTGCAATCAAGGACAAGCTTTATTGTTTGTTTCCTTGATTTAACTCAGATTGCATTGACATTGTCAGATATACATTCAACACCAGTGATATTCACTTGTTACTAGCAGATTTTGACTCAAAAGTTCAAAACTTATTCAAACTTCTGAGGTCTCGTCTTAAGTTTAGATCCAGGAAAAGACCTCTCTGAACTTCTGCAGGAGGAACATCTATTGGCACTTGACTGCAGCTCATTCCCAGTTTCATTTTTCCCTGTTTTCACAGTCCCCTGAAATGAGATGTTTCTCTTGTGAAATCACCATATCCATATCCACATCCACATTCATATACATATCCACATCCAGGCATATCAGCCTGGATAAACTGGCACACAGCCATACTTTATGACACTGACCCGATCCCTCAGCCCAGCTCAATCCTCTGCTGCCAATGAGACCAGTGATATTAGTCACCAAATTATCATATTATTTAATAAAACTTGAGAGGATTCCGTATAATCTGGGAAGAATATCCAGTGCCTCAAAAACTTGAATTATTAATTTCACCATTCTCACATCACATCCCTTAGTCTGCACCAAAGGGTCTTTGTGAAACACAGTACTTAAGCAACATCTTCCCACTTTCACTGGAGATGTATAGTGAGTTTCTAAAAAGAATGGATGATGTCTCTCATTTCTGATTAGAATGAGTATCCCTAGGGAGGGACAGCCAACCTAAACCCGGGTATGAAAGAAACCAATCTAGGCCAGACGTAAAGGTTAACCTTCACCTCTTCAAAGTGCTGGGGAGGAGAAAATAAAATAAAAAAGGAAAGGAAAAAGAAAAGGAAAAAGGAGCACCAAAATGCAGCAAATCTATTTTCTCATAATTTCATTGGACTTGAAAGGGGTGCTTAGTCATGGAGTAAACAATTTCCTTCAGCAAGCACATAATCTGACCTGTACATTCCTCACTGCTCTGGGAAAGAATAAATTTCTGTCTTGGCCTTCAGGTCTTTGTGTCTGTGTACTATGCCTGAAGTATTCTTTCACTGTGACATTCTTAAAACTTTATTTGGGTATCCTCTTCTGGTCACTCTAAAACCTTATGGGGTATGACTAAGGCTGATTTTTAAAAACCTGCATTATCAAAAAATAATTCTACAAAATTAAAATGTACTAGCAGCCTTTACATTTATTTCCTTAAGTAAGAGGAGGTTTTTTAATGCCTTTTCTATTTTTAAATAGAAAAATAAAGTAAAATATATATAAACTGAAAAGTTGAGCATGTGAACACATGAAATTAGCATACCATAGCTTACTGTATTCTTCTAAGTACTCTTCAATTTTTAAATAATTTTCTACATCTAACTTTAATTACTGTTAGGGGGAAAAGTATTTTCCTCCAGTTAAAATACGAATTTCACCCAAATGAAACTTTGGCAGAGAACAAACCTAGTAACCTTAAAACTGAAATATACACTTCCTTAAGAAAAATTTCTTAAGCAATCAATAGCCCTAGGACATTTTGCAGCCAACAAATATGCAAAGTGTTAAATTCCAGATTAGTGAATTAAGAAAAAAGTACTTTGGTGCTCGTGCTTTAATTTTTGATTAAAAAATTAGAGAATTTTTCCAAGAAAATAAGCCTTCCTGATGAATGATATGTAGTTGGTGTACACTAGGCATTACCAAGTGCACAATTTTTCTCTGACTTTTTATAAATAAAATAAATATATTTAATTAAAAAATAACAGTTGAACACTTGTCTTGCAGGTTAGGATGTTGGACAATATGGAAAACCCTAATCTTATAAATCCTGGTGACTTGGGAAAATCAGACCATATTGTGCAATCTTCTGCAAAAACTACAGGAAAACTCTCTATACAGCCCTAAGCTACCATCTTCTGTGAAAACAAACAAACAAACAAAACAAAACCCAAGAACAACAAACCAGACTGAAACAAAACAAGAAACATCCCTGGTACCTGGAATTGATTTACACTCATTTGCATTTCTTATATCTCTACAGAAGTTGACAGCAGACAAGCTTCCTCTGGAAACAACTTATGCTAGCAGAGAAAGCATAAACCAGGCATAATTCTTCAACAGATAAAACAATCATCAAGAACAGAATCTGTTTTGCAATCCTCATCTTGTAAAGTACTTATATATTGGTACTTTAAAAGAACCTGGAGAAATAAAGAGCCATCATTTGTGGCACTTTATCTTCTTTCCATTTCCTGATACCAGGAGTTTGTGGGTGTTTATGTTTCAGCTGCATGGAACTCCATTGCACAGCTAATGTAATCTGCAGTAATAACCACCTCCTGGAATTACTGCTATGGTAATGTCTTTCCACAAACCCCATTGCACTACCAACCGATAAAGTGCTGTCTGTAAAGCGAACAGCTATGACTGTTTTTGATTTTTGGATTTTGTAGAAACTCAGAGACATTGTGGCTCAGTGACAAATGCCCTGCCTGCACATCTGAGCGCCTCCCTGAGGTAGCCAAAGTATCCCTCCCTTCTGCCCAGCTCCACCAGGAGTGCTGCGCTTGGTGCCACTGGAGACCAAGTTGTGATGCCACCCAGAGGTGCTCCAGACCAGCCTCATTAAACAGGGATGCACTTCCATGAGAAATTGCCACCTATCTCAGGGTGAAAGAATCTGGAGAGATGCTGATTAAAAAAAAAAAATATATCCAGGCAGCAGAAATATATAATTATGTTTAAATATTTCAGTGTGATTTTGTCTAAACATGCCTTTCTATTAGACATGAAAGGAGAAGGGTTTGAAAGAGCATAGTCTTTTAAAGATGGCTATCTCTAAAAGTACTGTGAAGTATACATCTACTGGGTAATAGACTTGCTTGTAATAAAGTATAAATCAGTTAAAAATACACTGAGTCAGATTTCTGTAACATGGGCTATCCTCTAGCTTTAAGCAAAACACTACAAACATCTGCTGTATCTACTGCACATCATCAGTCTACCGATGTTAGAGTTTTAACTGTGTTTTTAAAGTGTGATATTGAAAAGCAGTAGATGTATATATGATTACAGCTATGGAACACACTTGGCAGATTTATATACCTCCAATTTCTATAGGCTTACTCTTAAATGTTCAGAAAATATACAAGACAGAATTGCTCAGACAACAGGCTGTGCTCCCAGCAAAAAATCTTAAGTTTTAACTTCACATAGGGGTTGTTTGGGCAGAGAAATATACCCTGTGCCATAACAGAACAGGTTATTCTGATTGCAGAGAGTACACTATACTCCTGTGACCTCAGGACTTTATATTTTACACATTTCTCCAATGCATCCAATGTCAGAACTAACAACTCAGTTATAAAAGCACAACTACATTAGGAGTCCTTTATAAAGAAGAATAACAAAGAATACTCACAGCTTTCTTAACACATTGTAAAAGGATTGAATACTACAGGTCTTGGATTCAACATGGAAATGGAATATAGTTTGGGGGTTCTCCAATAGGGGAAATGGAAGAAACAGGTGACTGCATGTCGGAATGTTTATATAGCTATATGGATCCACAGGAAATGCTTTATTTACAATCCTTTTGCAGGCAGAGACCATTTTCCATCCATTCTCCATCTCTTTCTCATTCATTACCCCAGACTGCTGAAAATTGCTGAAAAATGCTGATTTCTTCTGACCTTTGGCCAGGTGGGTTGAAGGGGAATGTACCCAAATATGCACCTGGACACCATCTGGATCAGTTGTACCAATGATCCCATCTGAAACTGATGTTTGGAAGAACAGCAAATTAGGAAGGAGAAGGTTTGCAAATGCCTAGTTAAATTTTGTGAGCCATGCATAGTTCTACTGCATTAATTTTAACTAGAAAAAATTATGAGAAATCCAAAGTTCCTGAAAAACATGTTTAATTTCCTTTCGTTCCTTATTTCCACTGCAATCAGCACAAAACAACAGATACTGTAGGACTAAGCCATTTAACTAATATTCTGGGGAATCACAAAGAATGATAAAATACATATAAAGGTCAGGCATTTCTTTTCCATGTACAGACCAAGTACAAACTGTGATATGTTAGCAAATGCCCTGAGAGTGGACCAAAAGGGCTGTGCCCTTGTTTAAGAACCTTTCTGTTAAACTTTCAGGCAAATCAATAGGTTTTGAATTGAACCTTGCAAACTCACAACCTGTTGTTCACCCAAGGCAGTTAAGAGAATCCAAAAAACTCCCGAGGAAATCAAGTTACTCTGTTCTTGAAGTCACTTGATCACACAAGTCTCTGCCTAGATAAAAATACCTACTAAAGCACTATGCAACTAAGAGCTGTGTGTCAGGTTTATCAATATATTATTATTATTATTAATAATAATAATTATTATTATTATTATTATTATTATTTTAATCTGGTCATTCTTTATTACCCATTCACACAAAAACACAGACTGCCTCTGAGGGGAAAAAAAACAGCAAAAAGAAAAACAAAGAAAAATGGAAAAGAAGTTTGAGGAAGTTCTGGGAAGAGGAGTTCTGGGAAGTTCAGGAAAGGAAGAGGAAGAGGAAGACAAAAGAAAAAAGTGTCCATACAATAAAGCTGTCCCTAAGACAAAATCTAGTTTTTACTAAACACTGAAGGAGTTTTGCTACAAACATGCAAGTTCTTATTTCTTATATTCTATATATTTATTACACAGTGTAACTTAGTAACACTAGGATTTATGGGAAATACTTCACAATTTGGAATTCATTCTGGATGTTTCTGATGAGATAAACCTTTTTAAAAGCTTTACTGTATGTGACTGCTCAGGATTCTCTGAAAATCCAGCTGCAGAATTGCAACTCTCTTCTCTCTTCAAGAAACACTACTAAGAGCACTGCATTTATATTATTTAAAATGTTATTTCTCCAAGAGAACAGAAGCTAAGTAAAATACATTTATCAAAATTGGTACCTATTTGGTTTTTAAAAACCCTACCAATTAATGTTGCTGTGATGTATTGATTTTCTCCTCAGTTTTTAATGAGGGCAAGGTAGAGCAGTAGAGCTTGGGCTTGTGGCTGTAAAAGACAGAAAACTATTCTAATTGGGTAAAAATATAGACTTACACACTGCCAAAATATGATTTCCACTTAGCTCCACTGCTCAGTAACATAACCTCAGCAAATTAGGCCAAACTTTCTACCTCTGCAGTGGAAGAAGCTTTAAAAAAAGAAAAAAAAAAAAGCTCAGAATAAGTAAAAGATTGAAAGTAGATAATAAGGTACCTGCTCTGCAATTAACACTGATGCAAGGGTCTTAATGAATGCCTATGGAGGTTCTAAGTCAGAAATATTTTTTAGAAATTTATTAATTATTAACTATTAATTGTTATGCATTTTGAAAAGGCTTTCATAACTTAAGAAAGAATACCTCTTGTTATACACACCTCAAATTATCCATAAGAACTTCAAATAAGCCCAGAATAAACAGAAATTCAGGAACAACACTGTATTTCATGCTCAAACTCCTACTGTGTTTCATGCCCAAGTCACACCAAATTCCCAACAGAGGCAGTTCAGTCTCACATATCTTTTCTGAACATACCAAGCTTTTGAAATTGAGCAGGTCCCACCTATTAAAAACATCTGGCAGGTGAATATTTAAAGCCTCTAAGTGAAGGCTTTCAACAGCACAACTATTTTCTCATTCTGGTTTACCCTTTAAATTTTCCTTTCATTTGTCATTTTTTTCTGTTTCCTTTCCAACCATCTCCTCCACTCATTTATTCACTGAATGGCTCATCTTCCATCATTCATATTCCTTTTCAATCTTCATTTAAAAACTCCTTTCACCCCCTTTTTCAGGAATACTATAACTGGGACAGAACAACATTTAGACATTGCATTTGAGCTCTCATAAAAAATGTATGACTACCCAGGAAAACAACTTGAAATTGATGGACTTATGCTTACAGAAGAAAAAAGTTCTGTAGCACTAGAAAGCAGTGGAATAGCCACCATTCCTAGCCTTATTTTTTAAAAACAAACAAAAAAATGCATTTATGCTCTAATAGATAAAAAGTCAAACAAAAAAACAAAACAAAACAAAACAAAAAAAGAAAATAGAATCTGTATTTACATAAAAGTGAGACATTCAGTAGCTACATACTGGGAAATAAAAGACAAATATAAAAGGTCAATTTCAGTCCCAAGGGTAAGTAGTAGAGAGGATGTTCTGGGAATTGAGAGTCTCTGGACATTCCATAGAGAAATTTAATTTAATAAACCCTGTAAATTGCAAAAGACACTAAGCAGAATATTCTGAAGGTCCACAGAGATTCTTCCAAGAAATCATAACAGAAATAATATGCATTAACCAAGGTGAAGATTTAAAGAGCTGTGCATAAGAGAAGCACCTCAGTGCCCGGAAGTGAGTATAATATTCACTATAAAATTAATTAAAGAGCTGTCTCTTTGGTACCTTATTGTAGTGCCCCATGTACTGCTAAGATCTTTCTCCTTAGGAAGTCGGACACCACAGAGGATGCTGCACCTCTGTGAGACTCCTGACATTGGTATGACAGGAAGAAACTAATCTAAGCCAAAGACAATATGCTGACAGGATTCATGAAGAATATTTCAGCAACATCCTTCTCAAATACAGCAGGAAAAAAGAAAAGGGAACAAGAAAAGAAAAAAAGGGAGAGACTGTTTTAATGAAAGATAAAGTTCAAGATTAGCAAATGACAGACAGGTGAGTTGGATAAAATTAATAGCCTGAGACAATTTCCTTTTGAGTAGACATTTTGTCAAATTCTGATATTGCTAATGATAAACTCAGCAATACTACCTTTCTTCAATTATTAAATTTTGTTTATGGGGCACTTGCAGAGGCAAAAAAAAATCTCTGAAAGAGAGGAATATAGGGAAGACACAGAAACAGAAAAAACCCAGGAAAAAAATTTCAAAGGTTTAGATCATGGTAATAATTCATTAAAAAGTCTAATATATGTCCCCCTTGTACTTATGAATGACAATTTAGATTTACAGAAATACTAACAAGGTACTTTATTTTTATAAGTGCACTTATGTATACAATGCAATAATAAATAAATATCACAGACTCTCAGGATGGTTTGGGTTGGGAGGCACCCTCTAGTTCCAATCCCAACATCTTCCATTATCCCAGGCTGCACCAAGCCCTATCCAACCTGGCCTTGGACACCTCCAGGGATCCAGGGGCAGTCACAGCTTCTCTGGGCACCCTGTGCCAGGGCCTCCCCACCCTCCCAGGGAACAATTCCTTCCCAATATCTCTCAGTTTGAAGTCACGTATATGAAAACATACATATATAACTATGTGTCAAAGTGAGTAAAAAATTACTGCTCAGATGTATAGAAAAGCAGAAGTCATAACGGTATAGATTTCCCATAGCTTTAAGATACATATAGATTTACTTGAGGTGTACATATATCTAGAAAAAAGGAAATTCAGTCTCAAAAGTTGTTCTTATTTCCATCCAAAAAACCCCACTTTATTTGCTTCTCCATTTTACATCCAAACAGAAGTAAATACAGAGCTTTTGAGTTTATGGTGAATTTGTATTGCATATACAACAGCAAAATTTGACATTCCCAAAGAACTGGATATAATAACTAGTCCAATTTCCTAATCACTGTGCACCACGTGCATGGATAGGAACAAGTGCTGGGACATTAATCCTATTCTCACCCACAGACCTTAGGGCAAGGGTTAAACCAGCCATCAGACTTACTCTGGCTTGACTTCTCCCATGGTATTCTTCTTTTTACTAGGATAAAGAGGAGGGGGAAAAAAAGAGCCAATAATCATTATAAATGCTCTGTAAAATGTCTGTGAAGAATAAAGAAAGGGAGACACCCTCTCAGAAATCTCACTTTCTACTTCGTACTTAGAACGGAAGATGGCACAAGGAGCTGGGTTCCATTAAATCCTAGCATGATTCACTCAAACAAGGTAATACTGTGGAAAACGCAATTTTCATTCTAAAATCACCATGTTTAACTAGTATGACTGAGAGATGAAATACAGTGAATGATTTAGTGATATTCTCAAAATGTATCAGCTAAGATTTAATCACCCATCAGACAAAACTTCAGCATCCAAAAAGATGTCCAAATACCAATCATCTCCGCATAAGGGTGAGCAGTAAAATATAAAACATAACTACAGACCCTTCCATGAAAATACATACAAATCCTTACATATTCTCTGTAGACACTGCAGGTTTCTGTTTCTGAGGGAAAATATCTGACAGATATTCAGGGGAATTTCAGAAGACCAAGCTGCTGAATGAGAACCAGTGGAGCCCAGCAAGACACAGGCTGATAATTTCTTTCTCACCTAAAAAACACTAGAGATGAAAAAAAAAAAAAAAA
>VXBR01004372.1:55752-140064 GCA_013400215.1 Cisticola juncidis
AAAAAAAAAAAGATTACTACTCAAAATTTCAATTATCACCTGCTTTTCCACATCCCAAACTCATTGCAGAACAAAATGCCTTTATCAGCCAATTATGCATTCAATAGATACCCATTGAGAATATCAGGCAAAATTGGCAGAAACCCTCTTTTGAGACGATCTTTATCAAATTTCCTCTGTCACAATGTTTCACTCATTTCATGTCCCTGAATATATTCACTTAGTTCCAGAGATTAAGAAATTCTCAGTAAACAAACGGTTTGCCCCTGGAGTGGATTAGCAGGACATATTTGCTATCTGTCATCAAAGCCATTTGATTTAATTCTCATATTAGGATCCACAGCGACAGTGCACTATGAAAAATGACGCTTTTTGAGGGAAGGCTCAGGCCTCAGAAGAGATGAGATGTTCCCGGCACAGAAGCTGATGTCCCAGTGCTTCCAATGCCAAAGGAAGCAAGTTCCCTCCAAAATTTGCCATAAAGCTTCAGGTCTTTCAAGGCTTTGACACATGAAAGGGATCAGCTGCCTTATAGATAGACTTGGTTTCCTACAAATGAATAAATACTCATCCATGGCCCACTTGCAAAGATACAAATCATTCTGAAGGGATTTTGGTGAGTGTTGCCCACTTCAGACCATGAGTTATCCAAAAGCACTCCACAGATGATAGAAAAAAGCCAAAGTACATAGAAAATTTAATATATTAGTTGTTTTGAAAGCCCATGAAGCAGCAGTGAGTGGCCAAGAATAATGCTGTTGGGAAAGTCTGTACGAAGGAAGACAACAATGAAAAGAAAAAGAAAAAAAGAAAAAAAAAGGAAAAAAAAGAAAAAAAGGGAAAAAAAAAGAAAAAAAGAAAATAAAAAGGAAAAAAAAGAAAAAAAGGGAAAAAAAAAGAAAAAAAGAAAATAAAAAGGAAAAAAAAGAAAAAAAGGGAAAAAAAAAGAAAAAAAGAAAATAAAAAGGAAAAAAAAGAAAAAAAAAAAAAAAAAAAAACAACAACCACAAAACCCCGCCACTTTTTAGTATTCAGTGTCTCTCGTGCATTTCTTTGCTCATTTTTCCAAACCAAAACTCTGGAGGTGCTACAACTTAAGCTGGATATATTTGTTACTAAATATGCCAGTCTGGTACTGCCAGCATTCAATCTGCCAGTATGATTTCTTCAGGAAAAGAGAAGATAATTTTTCCCTGCTCCAAACTCAGAGAAAATTGAACTCAAAACAGTTCCTATCCAAGAGCAGCTAAGTAGGTCAGAACCAAAGCAAGGAAAACCCATTTGCACACCTTCTCTCTACCCAGCGCAGACTTCCTCAGATTCAAGAGCAACAGCAAAATGCTCATCAAACCACTACACGTGGGGTTTGTATCAGTCCAAGAAACATTTTTGGGTTAAATTTGGTTGCCATTATCTTACAGGAGCTTAACCAGAGCTTAAACATGGTTGTAGCAAGAGAGAGGATAAAAATAAGCCCTAGTCACACAATTATCCCTTATAGGAGCTACAAAAAGCCAACCAAAAATTTGACTGTCTCACAGTATCTGGGGGGAAAAAGTTTGTCTGATAATGAAGCCAAGCTGCCTCCTTTTCCTTTAAGTATTTTGTGTTTCCTTGCTCAAGGACAGGAGTGTTCATTTTGAATAAAGAACTGGAGAGTTCTGTTTTTTTAGTCCCTCGTTACTAGCTGCCACTGTGGTGATGAAGCTGTTGTGACTACTGTGTCCTCTTTTACTAAACAGTGAACCAAAATACTATTTCAGTAACACAAATACTGTATTTAAAGGAATGGTTCTTTATCAAGGGTATATTTATCAAAGCAGAGACTAAAAGTGCTATACACTTTTAGCTACAAGCTTCAAGTAATTTTCACTTTTTCTTCTGAAAACAAAATGAACACAGTTCAAAGGAAAACTCATCACAGGTAACCTGAATGTGAAGTTTCTGGATTACATAGATTCATTTTTCTTGTTGATCCTACTCTTTAATAACCATTCCTTTTTATACTGAACACATCCACTGTCCATCACAAAATAAACAAATCCACATATATACCAAACAATACTAAAGTTCCTTTACAACATATTAAATGCTACACTTTTTTCAAAACATGGCTTGTTAAAGCACTAATTACCTGAATTTGTGATTCAAAAGAAATAATGAAAATTAGTCCAGGATACCCAAATGATTTGACCTCAGGATTTCAGAATGGTATTTTAGGTTTCAATGCAAAAAAAACCCCACCAGATGCATGCATTTTTAATAGTCGCTTTCCAATTCATTTTTCTGAAAGGATAGGCATCTTTACTGTCAAAAAACAAGGGGAATTTAAACATACACAACTCACCCTCCTTGCAAGAAAACTGCAGAAAGGCTAGGAAACTTCTCTTCACAAACTTCAGAGCCTCAGATTAAAAACCATCAGGCGACAGCTACAGGGAACATTTCTGTTTCCACCTTCCATAAGTCTGATCTCTCCTGCCATCACCGGGCCAACCCACAAGAGAAACAGTACTCAATGCATTAATTCACTTTCAGCTGAGGTTATTTCACTTACCCCAGGAAAAAAATAAAACCACACAAGGTAAAATTAAAAATCACAGACCATTCACTGTCAAAACCCATGCACTTAACAACCTCAGTTCATTATGAGGCCAGCTAATTACAAATGTTTCATGGAGACATCAATAGTTCTAGCCTGATCTCTGAAGATTATTTATTGTTGGTTTGCTGGGTTTATTTGGCTAGCTGTTTGAAAATATAATCAACAGGCTAAACAGAATTTCAGCTAAGATATATGCTTTAATTATAGGAACTTCAAACAAGTTGCCAACTTGGCTTATCTGACAAAAACCTTTTCCAAATTGATTTAGAATATTCTGCCATCACCTCGTTAGTACTACAGTTAAAATGCATTACCTGGGTCAAAAGAAGCACATGTGTTGAAATTCCACAGAAACCCAAAGAAAAACAATTTAGTTAATATAATTAACATCTCAAGAGTTCTAGCAAATTACCTGATACACAAAGGTGGTAAGTAGCAAAATGTTGGCAAGAGAATCATTCTGGGAGAAAGTGTTTTTCTTTGCTCTTGCTCATTCTGGTTTTTCTTATAACAATAGATAAGCTTCTAATCTTAGGTATTCTTCCAGAGAGAAAGAAACATTTTCCTTCCATATTTCTGATTATAGAAAGTTTGAGACTTTCTTCATGATTCTGATTGCAATTTTAAGTGCCTAGATCAAAAGGTATTAAGGGAACAAGATAAGACAATTATGTATTCAAGAAACAAAGGTACAAAATCATCAGTTTTCATACTGTGTGCCTAGAATTACTTCAGTTGTTTGACTTACAGTTTGAAATTTTGATAAAAATTCTAAAGCAGTAAAAATAGAAATCTGTAACTGATACAGAGCAAAACAACAAAAAATCAGCAGGGTTTTAAAGATATGTCAGACTTTGCAGTCAATTTCATGAACACTGATGCATCAGTGGTTCAAACCTTGATATTTCCTATGAGATAATGTACAGAAGTACAATTTTCTGAAGTGTAATTGCATAAAGCATTTCTAAAAGAGTAATAGAAGAATTTAAGGTTATCTATCAAAGGAAGCCTAGTGAAAAATAAAATGTTTTTGGTTGAAAATGAGGAGATTCTGTCATATTAGGCACCACTGCCCTCTTCAGTCAGGCAGACATCAGTTCCATACACTTGTTAAGAGAATTTTGGCTGATTAATCCCCATCAAAATACCAACAAGCATGAACTTTATTTTTACTTTAGGGAGCATTTTGCTCCTAATATCAGGATATGATGCAGCATTTCATTAACCTAATGAAAATAGATATTTTGCTGTAAATTTGATTTGATACATGGATTAGATGCATGTGCACTATGAAGGCAGTGTATATTTCTCTACATTCTTAACATGTATATATATACACCCATACATACATACATGCATACATACACACATCTATATATATATGTATATATATGTATATGTATGTACGTATGTGGATTTGAGAAAAATGTTCTTTTTGGTGGGGGAGAAACTGCATCACAAAGTAAACAAGCCATTTATGGTTTTCATTCACTTCATACCTGACAGGACTACTAAGCAATCACATACCAAAGCAGGATTTCAATAAAATTGTAACAACTGCTAAATTAACATAAAATTTTATCTCTATAGTTAAAAAAAATTAAAATAAAAAAATTAAACAACACCTCAGCACATCTTTCACAATACTCCCTGATTAGGATGTCATAATGTATGACTAACATTGGGAATTTTTTCCTTAAGGTGAAAACATACACTTTGCAAGTAAAACATCCGAGCTCTGAGAGTTTTCAGGATGAAAAGGTAGCACTGAAAATCCAAGCAATCCAAAGAGAGTTCTAAATAGCAAGAGAGTCTTAGTTTAATACTTTTTAAAATCATACCAATTAAGAATTGAACCTTAATTAAGAGAGTTAATCTTTCAACACATGGCAGCATGAGAATAAACACTAAGTGAAACATTTCTTTTAAACAATGGAAAGAAAAATCAGTTTACTTCTCTGACTTTCAATTTCTTTTCTTTTTTTCTTGTTAATAAAATGGGACTAGGTTGTATTCATTATCGTAATTCTGTCATTTGTTTTTCATGTCTCCACTTTCAAAGACAGTGAATATTTAAAAAATCATAGAATATCCTAGTTGGATAGGAGCCACAAGAACCACTAAAGTCCAACTCCAGCCATTCAGGTATTATCTAAAAACATGTCAGACCAAGCAGTGACTTCTATATAAGACCCTGAGCAACCCTGAAAGAAATCATTAGAGAAAAAAAAAATAAAATTGCACAGCATTTTATCTCCAGACTTTAGAAAGTATGTCACATCTAGGATTGAAAATGAGCTGTCCTGTAGCCTCTTGAGGCACTTTAAGTGCCAGTTTTTTGTTTAGTCTTCATCACAACTGCATCTGTATTTGTATCTGTATTTTAAAACTGTACTTCTCTAGCTCATTGATCTCCCTTTCTCCTTATCTTCTTTCCAGTAATTTGTTACATAGTTCTGACGCCACTCTCACTTCTGTCTCTACTCTCTCCCACCATTTTTAGGTGTAAAATATGGGTAGGACAAGGGAAAAGACCAAAGAGAATATGACTCCAAGAGAGCCAGCACATCAACACAAGATGGTAAAAAAGCAAATTATTCTATAATAATATTCTTTAATAGTTCAGCTGAATACCATTTCTGATTTCTATGGCAAAAGAAAGTTAAGAGCATGAGAAAGTAATATACACCTAATATACAGAACTACAATTATAATTTTAAACTGTTAAAGGACATTATGTGCATTTGTACTCCCCTACACCTATCTACACCTTTAAACAAGCCTTCTATCTATTTTGGGTACTTGTACAAAATTGTGATGGACTTTTGTATGATACAAACAGCTGCGTAAAAGAAAAGAAAAGAAAAGAACGCCAAACCTACACTGATTTTTTTTTAAATATAAGCAGTAATAACTACACACTTTTGACTTCGTGGTCCATCATGCCATGCCCAGCAGGAAAAATACTCAATAATATACCTCCAGAAAAACTTTTCAAACAACTATTCAACCCTGAAACCATACAAAAGTCTGAAGCTTCAAAATTTTGTAATTCATTTTTTGCAAAGACACCACATAAGAAAAGGTTTTTTTGACATTATTCCATCTCTAATATCATTTTAGAAACCAGTAATAAAATCTGAATCAAGAATCTGAGAGAGGACAGTAAACTGTGCTCTTAATCATCAGGTTTAATCTGGATCAATAGAGTGGACCTAGTTGGAATTTCAAACACTATACCTGTTTTTCTTCTTCACTAAACCAAATGTATAAAAGATACTGCTCATATTTCCTTGGGAATGAAGAGGGCTGCATAAGGCCACAGGAAAAAATTAAGAGGGCCAGACCAATGGATAATCATCATTATCATCATCATCATCATCATGGATAATAATTCATTCCTAAAGCCAGTGTTGCTAAAATCAGCTGGAATAAGAAAAATATCTATTACAAGTTTCCACTGTTTGCAAATTTTTAAATGTCAGCATTGATAAACAGAATTGATAAACAGAATTATAAAACTCTTGTGTTTTTAATAAATCTATTTGATTTTAGCTTCAGACCAAATTTTCAAAGAGGTCAAGTGCATAACTGATTCAAAGAGATGACTAGAGAATTTTCATACATAGAAACATGAAATCACAGAGTTGTTTGGGTTGGGAGGGACCTCAAAGCTCACCCAGTGCCACCCCTGCCTTGGGCAGGGACACCTCCCACTGTCCCAAGCTGCTCCAAGCCCCAGTGTCCAGCCTGGCCATGGACACTGCCAGGGATGCAGGGGCAGCCACAGCTCCTCTGGGCACCCTGTGCCAGGGCCTTCCCACCCTCCCAGGGAACAATTCCTTCCCAAGATCCCATCCAGCCCTGCCCTCTGGCAGTGGGAAGCCACTCCCTGTGTCCTGTCCCTCCAGTCCCAAGTGCCTCTCCAGCTCTCCTGGAGCCCCTTTAGGCATCAGAAGGGGCTCTGAGATCTCTCTGGAGCCTTCTCCAGGAACATCCCAAGAACTCCCAGTCTGGCTCCAGTGCAGAGGAGCTCCTGCCCAGCCTTCAGAGCATTCCAATGGCCTCCTCTGGACTCACTCCCAGTATCTCCATGTCTTCCATATGCTGGGACCCCAGAGCAACACTGCCAGTGGGGTCTCACAAAAGGGGAGCAGAGGGGCGAACTACATCCCTCAACTTTCTACTCACATTGATTTTGATACAGCCCATCACATGGCTGACAATTCATATGTAGGCAGTGTTTGAAATCAGCTGGAAAAAAGAATTGGATGCTTTTCTAAAAGCCTATTTTCATTCTTTATCTCAAAATATCCTTTTGGCCTATCTTCAACACTCAGTTTTACAGATTTGTATTATCATCTGATGTCACACTTACTCTGTGATGAATAACTGTTTTTCTAGCACTGAAGTGGAAAGCAAGTTTTTTCCTGTACTACAAGTGCACACAAACACCAACACAGTTGCATACCTGGGACTAGGAATTACAATTTTTCTTCATTGACTAGGGGTAAAAATAGGTGTACGCACATACTTTATGAAAAATTCCTCTTTTCTTAATATTTCTTTGTATAATCCTTTTTAATTATAAAACAAAAATGGCAACAAAGACTAAAATTCTTATCTACGTTATTCACTAAAAACATAATGAATATGGTGACACTCAAGTGTCTCTGAGAATGTGTTTATGAAAAGCCAGAGGCAGTGTTAGAAATCCCAGGTTTCTTTAGACAAAAAACAGTGATTTGGAAAGCATTTCATAGTGAAATAAAAACATCTACTTCACCAACAGGACGGGTAGAAGGAGTCAGGAGGTAGGAGGAAAGTTCTTGTGTTACACTAGGGAGAACTAAAGTTGTTTTAAATGACATGACAATCCTGCACTGCAGCTTCTGACCCTGTGTGCTTTTTGGAAAGCAGGAAGAAGCAGCACAGGTTAATAGCAGCTGTTAACAAATGCTGCCTCCAGAATTCCGACCTCATCACACACTTGAAGAAAAATCTTTAACCCAAAATATCAGTGTGACATTTCAACCAGAAAATCCGTTCATAGTGATCACCCAAACTCTACAGGTACCTTTCAATTCACCTGTTTCTTGCTGTCAGCATAAGAAGTAGCATTACAGGGATACAAAGATCTGATAATCAGATCCTTTCCTTTCAGAAGAACAAAAGAAAAACCTGACAAACAATTAATTTTGTGTCATTGCAAATACAAAATGTGAAGCCAGGGAAAGATTAAAGTGAAGAGGAACACATTTGTTCAGGAGGAAAACTATAGGAATGGGAAAAGCTGCATCAGAAAATTCTTCCTGGCATGCACGTCGAACAAAGACAACATTTGGTGAATGGGTCAACCCAGGTTTCTATATAGGAAGAGAGAAAGAAAGTCAGTGTTTGAAATCTGGCTTCTCAGAGGGTTCATTCATTGTTTTAACTAAGAAAAATGTAACCAGGGAGGCTGAAAGTTGGCAGGATGAGGTTAAAGAGATGCCTACGGCTCTCTGATGTTGTGGTCTGGCACTACTCCCAACACAGTATCAAGGTAAATATAAACCACCTATGTTTTCACTTGTATCAGTGCAAAGTAGCAGAGTGTTGGAGCTCAGTTCCATCTTGCTCCTGGCCATTTTTTGCAGAAATCTGCTGCAATACTCGGTTGAGTGTTCCAACTTTGTGTCCAGTTACAAAGCCCCACAGCTCTGCCAGAAGCTGTTATTGACACAGATCCATCAGTAGAACCATGTCTAAGTACAGGTTGGCTTCTTCAACATCAAGTTCCTCCAGCTTACATCCAGTTGTAAAGATATGTCTTAGAATTAGGAGATGCTTCCACAGAAGGGAAGGGATATTCTGAATTACAAAAGGATCACAGCCATGCTCTGTTTAGAAAGTGATACAGCAGGACATCAAAAGGGACAGTGTGAGTTAAAGTCATGCCTGGTACAAATGTTAGGCAGCACTAAAATTATTTCAGACTGCTGCTAAATTCAGGTTCCACTTACTTTACAAGCACATCTCCCAACATTGAAGGTTTAAGAATGGCTTATCTGAGAGTATGGACATGATCTATGCCTTCATGAAGTGGCTGCATATGTTTGATCACGAGCAGACCACCTGTACACAGGTGTCACCACCTGTACTCAGCTTTTTATCACATAAAAAGCTAAGTTAGAGTGTGACAAGGGCACTTTCTCTGAGACTCCTGCACATCTGTCGTATCAGAAACCCACAAGCAGAAAAATGCAAAGCAACAGAGCTATAAACTTCTGCTCTTAACTTGTGCTACAGCCAAAATAAGTAGTAAAGAAAAGTCTATTTAGCATTTCTGACATCATCAGTAAGAACAGCAAATGAACTAACACACCAAAAGCAGACTGCATGTATCTGGGCCACAGTCAGTCACTGGTGGTGCAGTAAGAACTCACCTGCAAATCTGTGAGTATCAAAGACTTTAAATGACCAAAAGCAGCTTTCATATGAACTGGTTAAGATTTCTCGGTGTGGTGTACCCCTCCAACACAGATGAGATCCCTACTTTAAAAAGTGTTGTCCTTGCTCCCTAAAAAGTATCCCCACTTTTCACTCTCCACCATCCTAGAACAAGAAAACAAAATTAGGGAAAGATGTGCATGTCCTGTAGCTGGAAGGTGCACCTATAGCTGGTATAGACATTTCCAATGCATTTTAAACTACTCACCATTGGTACACCTGGCAGAGAAAGGCTGCCACAAGGAAGTGCAGCTGGGCCAACTGCTTGGCTTCTTTCAAATTCCAGCACAAATCTGGGCAAGGAGAAAGGGGCAAGGTTATTGCTGGTACCCAGCTTCACAAACTGCAGTCAAAGAGGTGAATGAAGTTTGTGTTACCTTTACTGAACACTGGATGAAAGGCAAGAGCTGAACTGACTGTACAATAAAATGAACATGAAAGCTCTGTGTTGCAGGAGGTTTGTTATTACAGGTAAAAACAAAATAAAAATTGCTCATTTTGAAATAAAATTCTATCAGACTTCCACAAACCAACCTGTTAAAACTAGAAAAATATTAATCTTTAATTAAGCTTTTATTTATTAAGCTTTAAATGTGAATGGAAAAACCATTCCAAACTTCTCTTTTCTTAAAAACAAAATCCATTCTCTTAAAAAGGAATTAAATGTGGGTTATGTCTTTAAAAAAAAAAGCCGATAAATTTTATTCAAAGTTTATCTTATACTCTTGTCAAAGCAACTGTTATGACTGAAAACATTGACATTATAGAGAAAAATATGAGAAAAACACGGACATTTAAATACTAATATGTCTGACATTGTGATGTTTTGAAAGAAATCTGTTGCCTAAATATAATCAATCTTATCTTTGGGAGCCTGGAAACTCCATAAGGTAACTGACATATGTAACTGGGAAAATAAATAAATCTGGACATTTCCTTTTGCTCCACTGTAAAATGATTTATGCTGTTGTTTAGAATCAATAAGCCTAAAACCCAAAAATATTAAGGTATTTTAAGGTCTAGAGCTGAACAGCACAACTCTATTTCAATTTGTCACTATGCAGAAGTAAAAAAGCTATTTCTTAATTAAAGGACGGCTTATTAGCTCAAGTACTACACCTGGCTAATAAACATAATTCTCAGACCAAATTAGTGTCTTCACAGAGCTCTTCTTGATCCCATGGAGACACAAACACTTTTCGGAGGCTCACTCAAGAACAGATAAAATGCCCACTATACAACTGAGAACTGAGGAAAATCTGATTTTAAGATTTCAAGTAACCAATGAGTACTTTTCAGCAAGTTAGTTATGGTTAACTTGTTTATATCTTTTCTTCCACTTGCTTTTCTCTCAAGCAAACATTGTGCACTGCAAAAGCCCAGTGACCAATGGCAAGCTCTTCTGTGACCCTGACAGGAACACAGACCTGCAAGGGGTGAGGTAAGACATCACAGCATCCTGAAAAGGATGGCGAGCTTTAAAGCCAGTCAGGAGGGACAAAGAAATGAGTCACTTCTCCATAAACCACAGAATTGAAGAAGGCAAATGGAGGAAGTCTTAGAGGTCACCTAAAGCACCTTCTTGCCCAAGAGTAGGGAAAATGACATGAATTCTCATACAAAATTTGCTTAACGTGTTCTTAAATTCTCCTACAGTTGTTAAAACAAAAGGTCTGCAATTACATGGCACCCTAAGTGATCTCTCTTTAGAAATCTTGTTAATTACCAAGCAGTGACAAAACAAAAGGTTACAACAGATTTCAGAAAAAAAGAAAGAAAGAAAAAAAAAAGACTGCAAAGGAATTAAACCAGCAAAACCAGCACAATTTTAATTTTCTTGCGTTTTTTTGTTTTCTTTCAAATAATTCCCAAATTTTATCTTTCTTTTAAATTTTTTGGGACTCTGAGTTGGGATCTCTATTCAAACTACAGCAGCCATGGATGTCAAGAACTGAAAAGTATCCAGGTGATTTATGTTTAATGATTGATGGGGTGTTTTAGGAATCTGAATCTATACTGTGAATTAAAAGGTTAGATCCTTGCTTAAATGCTCCAAGCCAAACTCTCTGTGTCTTTACAGAGCTCCGCATTAGTTTAGTTCCGGTCTTGTCTATAGTGGAAAACTTGCTTTTAATACTCAGACCCCTTGGCAATAACAGTTGTCACCCCTGCATGCCAGAGAAATATTGTGTTTGCCTTCTTCCTCCAGGACTGCCCAAGATCATCCTCAATAGCACGGCTGCATGGAATAGAACCAATACGAGCTTCTGGTCCCAAGTAAATTCAGCAGAAAGGAAGGAGGAAGACAACAAACACCTTCAGAGAAATGAACCTGTGTAGACATAGGTGTTCTGTGCACATGACTGGCGAAGAAAGAAACTAGATTACTCTTCTTATACTTAGGGCAAGGATTAACTGTCATTTTCTCTGTCTCATAGACAGAGAAGATATTTCTGAAAATAAACTAAAGTTGGGGCGAGGGTGAGAAATCTCTCCAGACAATTGCAATTGTCTCATTTGTGATATTCCCCCTCTCTGAGAATCTGCACTTAACAGGGACAAGCTTTTGTGACTCCATGCATGACTTGCACTGATGCCAAAAAGGAACTCTCTGCAAAGCAACATTCACTTATTTCCCAGCAAACTCATTTAAGCTCCATGAAATGTGCATCCTCTTCACCCCCTTGCAGGGGGGAAAGAATGAAATATTGAGACTGGTTTTCAAACCCATTGCTGTTCCTTCCTTCCTCCCTCCTTTTCTCCCAGTGCAGCTGATGAAACAACATCATTCCTGGTCATGTCTCACTCACCAAAGCATTAAATAAAATCATAAAGTCAACCTTCTCACATCATGAAACGAAATATAAGGCAGATGTCATGCATCCAGCTAATCTTACTTACATGATGCTGCCCTAGCAGGTACCACCAGTCACACATCAGAGGAACACATTTCCAAGGTATTGCCTGAGCTACATTGCATCACTATCACTTCCTCAGGCATCCTACTGGCTGCCTGTCTCACTGGCAGGAGATCAAGGATTCCATCTCAAATCTTTATCTTCTGTAACATGTTAAATATATTTTTAATGTTAGTTTACCATTCTTAATTTCTTTGGTGATTAACAGTATGGCAATAAATTATGCTTGCCCAGAGGAAGCTACTGATTGAAATTAAGGAAATTAATCTGCAGTAATATTAGAAATGCAAGGAATCACCACTAGAATGCGGTCCTACAGACCTCTCAGAAAATTAATGTTTGGGGTAAGATCTTAGCGGTACTGGCAAAATTTGCATCACTTCTCATCACAAAAGGGTCCAGGACTTGCAGTTTCTTCCAGTCTGTTTTTCTCCAACATTTGCTGACAGAATTACTTTACCAAAAACAAAACAAAAAGGATGGGCTGTAATTAATAATTGTCTCTACACTTGCAAATAATTTTCATCCCTTAATCTGTCAAAATTCCCTTGGAGTCCATAAAATCGTTTGAAGGTTCAGACTCCTAAACTAAGGGATCACCAGAAATTTCCCCTGCGTATTTGGATGAGTTACCAATTAAATCCCCAGATTTCTGGGAACATTTTGCAGACAACCTGATGGGATTTCTTTCCTCACTTGAAAATAAATGAATGAAAGAAACCAATAAAATAGCAAACCAAACAAAACCTTTGTTGCATTTGTGAAGCCTCCAAAAGCCCATTGAGATTGCAGAGTATACAGATCTCACTGCAAATCTTTACTTTTGCAAATAAATTAGTGAAATCATCAATGACTTTGCAGATCTTCTATGCCTTTACTCCAGTTCATGCACAAGCATAGTTTTAATTAGTTTATAGCAATGGAAAATGTCATACTTAATACTAAATGTAAGAATGCCAGTAGCACACACTCTTGAGAAAGCAAACATCCATAAGGATATGGCAAAACATGTGAATGCTTCTTCATGCCAGTAGTTTTTGTCACATCTTTAAAACAGATTATTTGTGTCATGGGGCAATTACATTTATGTACTAACAGTTTTCTTCCCTCCAGCTGAAGTAATCTGGCTTTGTTCAATTTTCTCATTTTGCTTGCCTTCTTCAAGAAAAGCTTCCTCCTTTTCATGCTGTGCCGGATCTCATTTTCTAGTCTTTTGTTTATTTTTTAATTCATTCAAACTTCATTTCTAGAAGCAAAAGCCAGTCAAACGCTTATTATCAATGTCATGCTAAGACAGTAAAGCTGGTCTACAAAACATAAAGACATAAACATAGCCCCGATGTAAAAAAAATTTAAACCATAAATAACAGCTTTAAAAATGTGTCAAGCAATACGGAGCATCATTTCAATAAATTAGCAAAAAAGGACCTATTACAGTTATAGACTTGAAAAGCCTAATTTATTTAATACAAATCAGCCAAACCAGCTGGAGATGTTATTTACAAGCTCCTCAAGTGTCCAATATCTTTCTTTGATATCTAGTTTCACAGGACATAAATCTACATTTAAAGAAAGGTAAAAAGAATGGCAATAATTATTTGTTATTTTTTTTCCTCTGTCCCTGCTGTTAATTGAATTTCCTCTGGCTAAGGCTTAGACTGGAAAGAGCAATTCAGTCACACATAATTTTATTGAGAACTGTGAAATGTAAATGCAAAACAAACAAACATACAAAAGAATGAACAAAACTAAAAACACCCCAAGCTATAAATAAGGATTTGGGCATTTAAGGATAGTATCTTCTCCATTGCTTTTGATTTTAATTCTCTCTCCATTTTAAGAGCTTTATTTGCATTGCTTCTCACGCTCTGGCAGTTCTTTACCTCCCCCTCCTTGCATATACAAAACCTGAGCTATAAAACAAAATTCAAAGAGTTTAAAATGATTTCCTAACACTTACCAGTTTTGTACCTGGTTGGGAAATATTCAGAACCAGGAATATTTTTCTCCCAACCAATCTGTTCCCATTCTTTCCCCATTGAGTCAATCTGATTAATTTCCTAGTCTTACAGAAACTCGTATCTTTTTTCACCCTTCATTACTCCCTATAAAAAACAACTAACACTGACAGCACCTGTTAATTCAAGGTCAAAAATATTACAATAGTAACCCCATGGTATTCTGCTCTGACATGAAACTAGAAAAATGTAGACATGGAACAAAAAATCTCTATGGTATCTAAGTAACACACATTCATAATTTTATAGTAGTGCTAAGGAATACTTCTACAATTTGTTAAATTGATATAATTTCTGTCCTGTCATGGGGCACCACTAAAATGAGTGTGGCTTACTCCTCTTTGCACCCTCCTTCAGGTATTCGCAAAGTTTCATTCCTTCCTGGACCTTCTCTTCTGCAGACTAAGGCATCCCACCTCTCTCACCCTTCCTTCATAAAAGAGATGCTCCAGTTCCATCATCATCATCATCATCATGACAATCATCATGTTTTTTTATTGGACATGTATCCAGCATGTCATGTTCTCTCATGTGCTGAGGGTATGTAAACATATATTGTTTCACATCATTCCAACTAATATTAAAAACATTTATTTCCTTACCCTAGCATCCATTATTTTGCACCCATTTTCAGAAATGCTTACAACCAATACATAACTTATCAGATTTACTTCGAAACTAAAAATATTTCAGTAGCCAAAAAGGAAAATATTTGGATTCTATTATTCTGCACAACTTCACATATAATGTGACTAAATCTAAACACAAAAATCAAGTCAACTTTATGTGCAGTACTGCTTTCTCTGTGTGTTGGGAGTGAGAAAAAGAAAGTAACTGCTGTCCATCCAGATGGCAAAACACATCTCACGCTGACTGAGACACGTTTTTCTTTTGACATGAAAGAGCATCCGTACATACTGAGCCTCCAGGCACTGAACTCTGCTCATCACTCCAGAAGAGCAAGAATTATGCTTTTTACCCTGTCTGTTCTTCCAGCACACCATGGCAAAAATCATCCTTGAATCTCAAGCCTACTTATAACAACTTCAAAAAAGTTTCCTGCCAATGGCTGAAGTAAGCAGACAACAGGTGCTTTTGGACTAAGTTGTTAGCATGACCACGAAATTTGGAAATTGCATGGGTCATTCAAGCTGAAGGCACTCAAGTTTAGACCAGAAGCAATCATGAACATGGCTTACAGCCAGAGCATCACTCACCTGTCTCTCTACCACTTGAAAACAGTAGCAAGACTCACTCCATCTTGCAACTGAATTGTGCTTTGGGGATGCTTGCTCTGTATCACTTGCAAACAACTGCAAGAAAAGGTGCACACACAGCAGTGATGCATATATATATACATATAGATACCAAAATGAGAAGGAAAGTAACAGTGTAATTAAACTGCAAAAAAGGCACTTCAAAATCCCAGTGGAGCACGTTATGCATAAATTTAGGAAATCCTTGTGATTGTAGCAGTACATGCTTCTGAGGCAACAATCAAAACAGCTTACATTCAAGATTGTTTGCAAGTAGAAAAGCTAAAGAATACAAACCAAAATAGTCTCCAACCTTCATTTTTTCTTAAGAAAATCAATCTCTCTTTTCAAGCCAAATGAAGGAGTATATGCTTTCCATGTTATTATTAATTACGTATAAGTGGATATGTACTATCATCTCATTGCAAAAGCAGAATTCTGGAAAATATCATCAAGTTAAGAAATACCTAGGAGTGTATTAGGATAATTTCATAAAATCACAGAATTGTTTGGGTTGGAAGAGATCTCAAAGCCCATCAAGTACCACCCCGTGCCATGGGCAAGGACATCTTCCACTGTCCCCAGCTGCTCCAAGCCCAGTGTCCAGCCTGGCCATGGACACTGCCAGGGATGCAGGGGCAGCCACAGCTCCTCTGGGCACCCTGTGCCAGGGCCTCCCCACCCTCCCAGGGAACAATTCCTTCCCAAGATCCCATCCAGCCCTGCCCTCTGGCACTGGGAAGCCATTCCCTGTGTCCTGTCCCTCCAGCCCTTGTCAATTGTCTCTCTCCATCCTTGCTGCAGCTCCTTCAGGCACTGCAGGGCCACAGTGAGGTCAGGCCAAAGCTTCTCCTGTGCAGGCTGAACAATGCCAGCTGTGCCAGCCTTTCCTGCCAGCAGAGCTGCTCCATCCCTCTGCTCATCCTGGAGCCTCCTCTGGCCTGGCTCAGGCAGCTCCAGCTCCTTCCTGTGCTGGGCCCCGGGGCTGGGGCAGCTCTGCAGGTGGGGTCTCAGCTGAGGGGGCAGAGGGGCAGAATCCCCCCTGCCCTGCTGCCCACGCTGGGGCTCAGCCCAGCACAAGGGTTTGCGGTCCCAGCTCTGCCCCACAGCACCCCCAGGGTTCCTCCAGGGCTGCTATCCCTTCTCTATGCAGCCTGGATTTGTGCTTAAGATTGTTGAACATTTTATGCATTTACAAGTTGCAATTTCTTTATATTGATCAGTATATTCTTATTAAAAAGACCTAATTTTAATAAAAGCATGTAATTTATTTTCTGACATGGTGTGAAATTGTTGCTTTGCAGCTTAAAATATGTTTCTTGAACACCTGACAAAGAAAATGGCTAAATTATACAACTAAACTATTCCCATGGCCATGGTCAGGGGCTGACATAAATTTTATCACTTTTATCTCTACATTTGCACAAGTATAGGTGCATATCAGGTGTTGTATCATCTATGTGTGTATGACTTAATCCACACTGTCACTTTAAAGTTTGTGGAAAATTACAAACTTAATTTCAGCAAGGACTATGAAAGTAGCTGAGAACTCAACTTATATAGATTTATACTGAGAGAGTAGATTAGAGAGCTCTTCTGTATCTTCTAAAGAAACAAATTTATTTACCTGTAAGCTTCCAGCTCATGAAGTACTATCAAGAGTTTTTTCCCTGTTGATCTTCAAAATGTTTTTATAGGGCACCGTTTTGAGAGAACAATTTGTATACTAGTACAGAATGTCGGAAGCTTGATAAGAAATTTAAAAACATAGACTTACAACTAAAGAAAAAATTTATGAACTAGGGTCTTACAGTGGTCAGTAAAAGACACCTAAGTGAGATGAGGGAAAAAAAGCAATATTTACCAGTACAAAGTGATGTGAAATCACATGTATGGATATACACATAAACTCAAGAAGAGAATAAACATCAGAGGGAGTGAAGTGCACACACAAATTCTTTTACTTAAATTCTCCAAATTAACTTCTAGACAAATGTTGGTGATAATTAAGACCTTCCTCAGTAATGTGCAGATTTTCCACTCATTGATTTCACTACAATCTAGTTTTTGATTCTAAACTGAGACACCATGAACTTCTCATGTGCTATCCCTCTGCCTCTCCTTTAAAAGAAAGTGTCCCTACATATATGATAACTGCTGGAATAGCTGCAAATGAAATAGCTTTATGAATATATGAGGGAAAAAAGAAGTAAAAAATGAATTAAATTTCTTAACATGTTTTTACAAAATGTTCCGGTTTCTTAAAAGACTAATCTTCCTGGTTTTCCAAACATAAACTCATGAAAGAGGTTTCCTGGGATCCAGGGTTAATTGGCTACTAGGATGTGCAAACTCCCAACATCCTCAGGGAAAACAACAGTATCTAGTTTCTTTCATACTGATCTGTATTCAGAAATAAAGGAAACAATAGACAATAATTTATTTTTATGAATGTCAGAAATGACGGTGCACTTTAATTTTGTATCCATTCCGAATGATATCTGAGCCAAATATTTCATTTTAAGAGTCCTGTTAAATGTTTTCAAAGGCCTTGTTTTATGGGTTCATGAAATAACTCACTATTTTTTAGTTTTCAGGAATAGTAAATGCTGTAAATCTTGCAAATTAGCATGAGTAGTACTAGCAAGGCACTCTGTTAAAATTCATCTACATTGTTGCTGGAATATTTATTAGGTACTAAAATATTTAAAGGAAACCTACATCTACTACAATTCAAATTACATTTCACCTAAGAAAGCCTTTCTTACAGCACTTAGTATTATTGTTTTGTCACTTTATCAGAAAGTGCCTAATCCAACTACTATCTTAAGTGGAAAGATTTCTTTACATTAGATGGCTGAATGAAACCATTACATTAACTGGATATTCCCTATTGTGTTTTATCAGTTTGCACAAATAAATTGCACTGCTCATTGAAGTAATTGACATTTTCAACATTGGCACACACAATAGAAATGTTAACACCATTTATAAGCTAGTTGGGTCTTGATGGATTGGCAACCTTCAGAAGTCCTTCAGCATGGATTTTCTCTGGCCGCTTCTGCAGCAGCTGGGGAGATCACCTCACCTATTTTCTCATTATGATCACCTACTTTCCAGCATCCCTTTTGTGTCAGCATCTCCTAACTGGTTCCAGTCCAACACGGGTAGCTGACACTTACTATTTAAATTGTTTAACATTCACATCACTCATTCCTCATTTCCCCCTTTACCTCTTGTAAAGCTCATTTGTATTCCCCTGCTCCAGCTGACAATGACAGAAGCTGAGGCTTTCTGCTAGTGCTGCACAGACCACAGACCAGTGCCTTCACATGTTAAAACACATTACTATGTTAAGGCCAACCTCACAAACTGCATTCTTCCTCCTTTATTCCTATTTGCAATTGTTATAGGACTAAAACCTGCTGAAAACAGTGCTGACTAAAGATAACACATGTAACAATTGTTCATATCTAGAATGAGTAGCAATTCAAACTCACAATGAAATGAACAGCACGTTCAGGGATAACAAAATAAGATATAAGCATTTTGCAGACATAAACCAATCACACTGCCTATCTTCTGTGGAAAGACGAACCCACATATTTTTAAGAGAAACATACCATTGTATTAAATGTTTCTCTTTAAACTATTTGCACAATCCTCATAGTTTTGATGTTTGATTAAAAAAACACAAGCCGCAAAAACAACTAGTACAACAAAACTCCAAACAAACAAAAACTAAACCAAAAACCTTGCTGTTGTAATACATGCATTACTACTTCACAGCAGAAGACCAGTTCTCAAAATGCTCTGCCATAAGCTGCCATGACCCATGGGATGGTCCACAGGATTTCTGTACTTGCCCAGGGGGCACTGAAGGTCCTAGTGAAAGTCTGTTCTCTTCTGGTTGTCATGGCTGTGAAGCCATAGACATTTTTACATACCTTAAAAATAAGTCATGTTGAAGGAAAACAGAACTTAGCCAAACTAAAGGATGTCCTGTCATGTAACATTCACCTTTCATTTCTTCACTATAAATGTAAGAAGAGGGCAGAGGTCATGAAGTCATAGATTTGAGATTTTCTGCTCTCTAAAACATTGATGCATGATTTCATCGCAAACAATATAAAACACCAGTGGTAAAGTTTGGGTGAGATATTTAAAACATTTTCCCAGGGCATTTCTCTAGTTTCAGTTTCAGTAAAGGAATATCTTCATACAAAGAAAGACTCTGACAAGAAATACCCAAGCTGCTTTCCTAGATGCTTATGTTTTTATAGCTGTATCCAAACAGTGTGTATATATACAGTATCAATACCTGTTTATATACACATCCATCAGCACTTAATTTATCATCCCCTCACACATGAATATAAGATGTTCCTTCTGCTTTCTCATGCTTCCTGATCTATCTTTTGGACTGTTTTAATAACATTCCCACGTCCCTAAGCACTCTAGGCAGCTTTGGACAACTGCCCTACTAGCACCATACTGAGCCTGAAGCCAAGTGAGACATGCTCCACACCAGGATCAGAAGCAGGAAACCAACCCACTCCTTTTGCCAAGGGGTAAGGGAAAAATGCATTCTGCAGCAGGGACACGGATTCCTGACCTACACAAAAACCCCAAGACTTGGTGCAAACTCACAGAAAGAGCAGTAAAAAACTTAAAACTCCAGTTACAGCCAAGTAGCGACCAGCTTCCTTACACACTGCAAGCTTAGGGAAAAAAAAAACCAAAAACCTCTACAGGTTATTCCTCACTTCATGATGTTTATTCCAATATATCTGTCAGTAAATAAAGGATATCATTTCCACGGCTCAAATTAAAGTAGTCTCAGCCAGTGCTCTGATGCTACCAAGGAGATCTATAGAGTTGTGAACTGACAGCAAAATTTCAGAACAACCCCAGTCCCATGAAATCAATGCAAAATTGTTATTTTTGAAGGTTTGTGGCATTTGCAAGTTTTAGATTAGTTCTGTGAGCTCTACCTCTTTATACAACATTGCATAAGGACCCTACATTTCTCAGTACTCATCACACTTTCCTGTAGCATAATGTTCTGAGACAAGAAGACTACAAAAACAAAATATTCCATGTCAAGAAGGAGGTTTCTTATTTGTTACTTATATCTTCATGTTACTCATATCTTCATACAGTGCCACTGTAGTGACGTGTCCTGTTATCCACAGCAGAACTTGTGGTAACCACAAGCCTCATGTCAATATTATCTCACGTGCCTTCCTCACGAATTCCCTGTCTCTTTGGAAGTCTTAAAGTTAAGGTACTTCCACTGAGTAACCAAGACATAGCCTTTTGCAGGGACTCAGATAAAGGATTGACTTTTCCTCCTCCTCCTCTAGAAGCAGATCCAATGACTAGACACAAGAAAAATTCACTTTCTTCTGATCAACTCTCATTTTAGTCTCTTCAGTCAAATTACAAAGATTGTAAAATGTCTGTACACAAACAGAAATAGCCAGCCAGCCAGAACCCTGACATACTGCTTAGAGAAACTGTCATGGGATTTTAAAATTTATTTATTTACAATTTCTCAGAAAGGAGATTCACTAAAATACATTGTTGAGGGCAGTTTTTTCTTAGATGAAGGACTAATACATATTAGGAGTAACACAGAAAGGCACCCAGCAGCAGCATAACCCTCCCTGCACCTGTGTTTTCTTTAAAATTTCTGTGGATAAATGCTGGATAATCTCTGCACAAATTTTTTCCAAATACCACATAGCTACAGGCACAAGACCAAGAAAAATAGTAAGATCCTTCTCCTTGTCAATCAAAGAGGATAAATTAGTATAGACAGGACCTGCTGCTGACCCCTTCAGATCTAAATCACAGATTATGTTCAGATTTGGACTTTGTCTCCACAAGTCACCTCACCTTGCTTGCCATAAATTCAAGCATAAGTTGAAAAATGCCCCGTATTTTAACTTTATGTGGAATGAATGTGATTCTCAAGGAAAGCCTCCTAAGGCTGAAGCCACTGTGGGACTAGTAAGCAAATGATTTAAAATCTCCTTTAAAGTAGAAGGCAATGCAATATTGTTTAGTGATCAGCTGATTTGAAGCCAGGCTTAGATCTCAAAGAACAATTGTGTAATCTTGGCTACAATTCCGAAAAAAAAGAGCTAAACTGTCATAAAATGCCTTCACAAAGTCCATTAGTCCAAAGTAAATTAGGGAGGTAGAACTGCAGAGAATGTTAGGGTTGTTAAGCACAGTTGAGAAAGTGAGATTTCAAGAGAATAATGACTTGCACAAAAATATTCTGTAAAAAAAAAAAATCCCAATAATTAAGAACTAAAAACTATCTTAAGTACACATTGTCATCATCACATGTGTGATGTTGACACGTATGAGATATCGTATCACATTGCCAACATTAGTCTGCCTCTGCACAACATCCAGGACAACAACTTTCTGCTCGAATGTTTTACTGAAAGAGGAGAATGACAGATGTGAAAACATATGTATCCTTTCAACAAACATAATAGTCTCAGTAGGAGGCAAAAGAATAAACATCACACAAGGCACAGTAAATACAAACTGAAAGTGTTTATTATATTGTCACTTCTAATTTCAAGAGATTTAACAGCTATTTCCTTATAACATTCACATGCCCTTTGGAGACTGTGATGACAGAATGACGTGTTACTGCCTTCCTTTTATCAAGACACCAAATCAGCTGCATCAGATGAAAAATGGGCTCACTTCAAAAGCCAATCCCAGTCTGGGATGCACCTCAGCACATACTAGAGCGCCATCCACTATAATGTAGTTGTATCCCAAAGAGCCTTGCTGAATCCTTGAGGGAATGGTAGCACAGAACATAAAGCAGATGCTGTTATCTCATGGACATGTCATCCAAACCCCTACATCTTTTTTTCAGCAGTCATTTCCTCATCTACCTTTTCCAAAATATCCTTTCTTAAGGTATTTTCTTCCAGCCCCAGCCCTCTGCTTCCTGTTCATGCATCAAGTACTCAGGAGATGGAATTGCAGTTTAAGGTAATCCTGTAACACATCAACAGATTAGAAGGCCTCAAGGATCTGCCACGAAAGCCCAGAAATAGACTTCAGATTTGGGGAAAAAGAATAAATTGGCTCTTGTGATATGACTTGCAAGTATTTTCCAAAAAAAAAAGAAAACCCAGAAATACAGAGCAGAGGCAAGAACTGGAATGAAGTTGTGGCACGTACCTTCAGTCTCAAGAGACAAGAAACTTCAGTGTTCTCATCTTGCATGTGCAATTCTCACACTTCAGACATAATCTAGGAAAAAGTGCTATCAGTGATAAGAATTCTGTATGAGAAGTTGACATCTACATTATGCATGTAAGTAAAACGTGTGGGAGAACTGAGTTTCCCAGAGAAACTTTGTCTTATCTGCCCCACATTCCTGAATTCTCACTTACAGAGCTGAGGGTTCAAGAACATTTCCACCCATGCTGCCTATTTATCTGAAACACTGTTTCAAAATAGTTCTACAAGTAGTTTGAAGAAAGACTCAGCAACAGGTACTCAGTCATCTGCTTGTCCTTCTAAACAAAAACATCATCCCCCACAGAAATTCATGTCCCAGCTGCCCAGGCCCTGCTCCCCACTCTTAGGAGCCATAAGGGAACACGTGTACCTGGATTTAACTGTGCTGTGTGCTGCCATAACATTACGAAACAAACAGGTAAAATGGGCCATCAATCTGCTCAGTTTTATGTAACTTCAAATAAGAATTGGCCATTCAGAATCTTAATTTCTAATTAAGACAAGCAATAAATAACCCTTGATCCAACCTGGGTATGTTTAGGCAAACGACATTTTTCTATTTCACATTTCCATTACTTCAGCCTGGTTATTTTGAAAGACAAGAACTACCTGCTCTACAATAACGGGACACCCTTGAGCTGGATTAAACATGCTGTATTCTTGCAAAGTTAGATATTTTTACACTTGAATAGTCAAAGCAAAAATTGGCAGTATCATACAGCTTTAGTCAGGAGTCAAGTTTCCAACTGTGAAATGGAATTTTGTGAACCAGTTGAGTATGTGCAGGAAAAAAATCCCACTGCTATCCCCATGTCTAGTTGATAATGATTTCCTTTTATAAAATGTATTGAATTGCCATTTATAAAATGAACTATTTTAAAAGAGAGAGCTCGGTCCCAGTGACAAGCTGCTGAAGTTATCAAATTCTTCAGGGAAGGTTTTGCACACATCTCTTCAAGACATAGAACAAGACAAAGATGTGACATGAAAAAAGATAACCTTTTGAGCAAAAGAAATTGTTCAAGGTATTTGATAAATACATCAAACATCTGATAAAGTTTGGAGCCACAGAGGATTAAAGATGACAGTAAGTCCACCTAATAAGAATTCCAGAGTGTGTTTCTTCAGACATTTAAGATTTTTTTAATCTCTGGAACAAATATTAAGGTAATAAAGAAGATTTTAAAAAATGACCAAGTAAAATCCTGAATAAGGATTTTGGAATTAGGTGAGTTGAGAGGAGCCAAAAGGAGTGCTGGGAGAATCAAGTTCCAAGGTAAGGAGGGCAAAAGTAAATTTTCCTAACACAGGCTGGCTATTTCAGGACCTTATCCTGCAACCCTCCACTATCAAAATGTTGCTTCATAGAAACCTGATACGACAGGAAACTCTCCCATAGTGCCTTGGAGTGGATCAAACAAACATTATTGGTTTGTAAAAACACATCCAGTTTTAGGTGGAGAGGAACACACACAGAGAATATTCCAGTATAGGAACCTGCGCACTATCAATATCCAGCTTATGTTCCACAAAAATGTTTGGATGTGTCACAGAAGCAGATCCACTGCCAAATGATGTGGCAAAATACTAACTTGAGATTCCCATTTGGAAAAAATAGTTAATAGTTACTCAACTCTTGGGCAGCATTTGCAGTTTGCAGCTTGGCACAAACTTTGTTTTGGATACTTAGTAATGTATGGTAAGGCAGCAACTGCGAAAGTTTTGAAAATGCCACTGTACAAAATAAACCTCCTTGTTATCCCATTATGAGAAGTTTACCAGTAAAATATTTTCTCCTACTCACTTAACTGGTAAAACTTCATCCCAGACTTTCTAGCAGAGTGACCTTGTTAGTGCTTATAATGAAGATGATGTGAGTTCTCATCACTGTCACTTCAAGTTCACATTTGAAGTGAACAAGTCAGTACAACCTGAATTATATAACAAATACATAACCAAGTCCAAGACAAAATATTCACTGCACTTTCAGCATGCCTGACTGCTGACCAAGCAGCCAGTTCTGACATGAAGTGCTTGTGCTTTCACAGACATTAGCTCTTTGCTGACCTCATAAACAAAGGTGATAATGTTGATGCACACAATGAATATAAACCAGAGGCCACCAGCAGACTTCACACCCAACATTTCAGTTAATATTTCATTATAATGATCACTGATAGGTGACACACTCAATTTCACCAGTATATTACAATGACATTCTGAAAAACTAAGTTTGGAGAATAAATCAGTGAGCAGGTCACTGGAGGAAGTGACAGGCTCACATGTAAATAAAACAGCTAGACGGAACTGGTAAGTTACTAATGAATCAAAATTTCGTAACATGCGTAGTCTCTTGTCATGTATTTGCAGACAGGTGAAATATTATCCAGTTCGCTCAGGACCTGTCAGTGCATCTCATCAGGTCCCATGAACTAGTGCACCTTTCAGGTACATTCAGCAACTTCAGAAGTTCCAGCTTTGAGCTCTGAGAACTATTGTACATCATTTTTATTTTCTCACTGATGTCAGAATTGAAATTACACTATTTCACCTCTTGTCAACACTGGCATGTCTGGGTATGGTACCTGAGAATGGACAGTAAAAACATTAGCTACTGGTTTTTTATCGTGGTAAGTCAGCAGTAACACTGCTAGGCATCCTTGTTATAAAAGACACAACTAAAAGCAGTTGTCAGAAGTGAATTTATAGTCTAACAACATATAAATAAGAAAAATTAGAGCAACACATGCTTAGCAGTTAAACCATCTGCCATAACTAGAGAGAGAAAGTAATATTACAGAGAGCTCTTGCATATGGCCACGTAGAAATTGCTGGAAACATCAGTCCAGAAAGTGTACTGTGAAAGTACTTAAAACAATAGTAAACAGAGCTGTAATTACATTGTTATATTATATTATAGAGGAATGTAAATTGATCTTCAATAGTTAAAAGTGACATTTGCATTAAAAGTATCTAATAGAAAAGCGTTTCTCCCTCCACATTTATTTCTCTCTAACTGCTATATATTTCTTTTGACATTGTCTCAGAGAAACCCTCAGCACTGGGAATCACCCAGAGCATGCCTGTTATGACTGAAAAAAAAAAAAACACTAACTATACTGGCCAAATGCTCCTCAGTTTTTGCTTCTTATGCTTGATCACCCCTTTTCATGGAAATTACAGACACTTGGTATCTTAGCATACCACTTCATCACATATTCAGTTGGACATGTTTACACAAAAAAACCCTTTCCAATGCATCATACATCAACTGCTTGACTTGAAAAAAGTGGGTAGGTTAAACACCTCCTTCGAAACTCAGCAGCATTTATGCGTTAGCCCAATGTGTTACAAATTTTAGCCTATTGCAAAGAATACATTTCTCTATGCAACGTTCACAGTATCTATCACGGCTTTGGAAACAACTAATACCTTGTTGGCAGCACTGAATTTATTAAATGGAACTCTACCTATCAGCATTTCTTTTCAAGATTAAGGGACAAAAACAACTGATCTGTTTTTCCTTTTTTTTTTCCTAAACTCTTTTTTTAAGACACATGCAAGTCCTTCACATACCTCAGTCAGGGTGACAATATGTTTTGCTGTGAATAACTAGAAGCAAGCCATCAGTGGAAGGTTTTATAAATAAAGGGGTTTACAAATAATACAGGAGTATGAATATATTAAAAAGGCTTCTGCATGACTAAAGAATGGTAAAGAATGAAAAAGTCATAAAACAATGTGTGAAAATTATGTGAATCATACATATTGTATATGTATATTAGAATAACTGTATTTTGAAGGCTCTTTTTTACTCCCATGCATATTTTGAACCATATACTGTCCTCTTGATGGAGAAACCAATAACCAAACTTTAAAAAAAATTCCTTCTTAAAATATAGAAATGTAAGCACAAATAGGGCAGAAAAATTAAGGGCGTTTTTCACTTTTACCACCAAGTAAACTGAGTATTGCACCTCCAAAGAGAAATGGTGATTTCAGGGCTAAGATACTCTTACACACAAAAGATCTACTTCAGGCACAAACTTTAGCAACCAAGCAATGGCTTGAACAATGAGATAGTTCAAAACGCAAGTATTGCTGTAATTGCAAACCAGCTGCCTTGGTGCCTATGATAAAAATACAGAGCTTTACATACTCCATTTTACAGAAAGACGTGAAGACAAAATAAATAATGCAAAGTGGCTCTTACTCACTGTGCAAGTGCTGTATCCTCATGAAGCCTCTAGAACAGGTTCTGTGTAACCAACCTTCTCTTACATATTTTAAACAGTCTTCTGGGAGATTAATTAATGCTTCTAAAGACTAATGAAAAAGTAATTTTGTCAGGGTAAAATATTATTGTTAGACACTTATTTCAGCTGCTGAAATAATGATAGTACATAAAAATAAGACTCTGCTTCCATAAGGAATCATTTACATGAAGGGGCATTTTTTAACCATTTAAAATAATGTGAAAATAAATTTATCTAGGTACATTTCCAAAACTGTGAATTTGTCCCTATGCATATCTACCTTAGATGCCCTCATGAGTAACACTCAATCTATAAATTTCTGCTCAACTTTTCATCTACTTGTGGTTTTCACTAAAATGACACTGATAAGCAGAGATACAGCGAAGAAGTTCCTACAGCACTTTTATATTCACGATGGCTTAGAAGTATGAATTACATAGGTACTGTGTTACTTTCCCCTACAATCCTAATGGTGAACCAAATGATACAAACAGAGTTAACAGGCTAAATTCAGATGTAAGGCCCACTTTTCAAACTGATGCAAAAATAATAGTATTTTAATTCAGGTTGAGAGCAGTAACTTGAACTGTATATGCTAACTCTTATGTTGGCATGTTAACTGTAAAAGGTTAAAAATGTTCATTATAGAGTCTTGAAGATAATTTGTGGAGTGGTGGCTGACAAAATGACAACAGTAGATTGTTAGGAAGATGACTGCACATAAAGATATTATAGTACAAAATGAAACTTCCAATTATTTTAATCTCTTTATTTATTCTTTACAATATATTACAATACACTGAAATCTTAAGTAATATTTTAATACCTACCACCTTATCTTGAATATCATCACAAATGATCCTGGGAAATACAATTAATAAATGCACTAGGCATTAGCAGCATCTGGGGCTCGATTTGTCTCATGTGATAATTTTCTCATGTCCTAATACTAAATAATAAAAATGTATCTGCAGTAAAGGACAATCTTTCTGCCAATATAATCTGATGTTGCTGCCAAGAAAAGCGCTAATTCTGTGCATACATTTCTACCTTTGCTACACTTGTTTCACACCTTTCTGAGGGCCAGATAAGCCTTTGTGCCACTGCAGCCTGAACTGGATCTTCAAAATTATCTGGTCCAAAGAACAGCTGGAGGAGGAAAGCGTCCTTTGAATTGTGCCCTGAAAAAGTTATTTTCAGTGCATATTTGCATTCGAAAGTAACTCAGTTTCACACCTTAAGGAAGACTTGCACATTTGGAAGCTTGACTGGTTTTAACAGCTATAATAGAAAAATAAATGATGCTACTTCTCCTAACAGCCTCGTCCCTTGAGTACCTGTTGCTATCAATGTCTGCAACAAACCTGTAACTGCTTACAAAAGACAATTCCTTTTACTACTCTGCTTCACTCGCCTGAGACTAACGTGGGCTCTCTGAAATCAAGGTAGGTATCTCCTACGAGTAATAACCCTTTTAAACTAATATTATCTGTAATTGTATTGTGGTTAACATAGTTTGGCTTTCAGCTAAGGAAAAATCCACCAGCTACAGAAGCGATTCCCTGTAAGGACCTTGGCAGTGTCCTCCAGACCTGACAGAACCAATCAGCTGGCTAGTTTTGAATATTGACACCCTGTTAAACCACTAAAGAGAGCTGAATACAGCTCTATGAAATCACATGTAAAAGAAACAATTCCCAGAAAGGCCTCTCTTACTTACAGCTTTTGAAGAGGTAATTGATGGCGTTGGCTGGGAAATTCGGATTGGCGAACCAAAACCACTACACTAAACTGGTGTTTCTGCCCCGTTCAACTGAAACTGCCAAAATTTCATGTCCAGGTTTTCAGCTTTTCATTGTGCTAAATACAAATGCTTCACATCCCTCTTTCTGCAGCTGAAGATCCCCACGTTATTTTAATACTATTAATTGTTTATCTTACATTTGTAAGATACTTTTATATTTCAGAACACCTCTTTTGTGGTGTTCTTTGTGGAAGAAAAACAATTATCACAAATGAGGCAAGTTAATTATCGTTATGAAAGATATACAATTGTGAAATTTGACTGACAAGTTATAAGAAGTATATTTGTTAACCCATAGTTGTGCTAAAAAGGCATATAAATAATATCCATCATACAATGGCTCTCCCAGCTTCTCATCCTTTCCCTTTCATTACTTAGCATTTAACTGCTTAATCTTTTAGTTAGTACCTGACCTTATGACTGAAGGGAGGTAAATTCCTAACTTGAATGCAGACAGAACAATTTATCGTGTCAACAAAAACAGAGGATAATTTCTGTAGAAATACAATGTTTTTGTGTCACCAATGGCAGTTTTGTCTTCTGAGCCCTCTGACCATGACAGCAGCAAAACAGTTTAGGAAGTTCATGCTATTAAAAAGCTTTTGTGAAGTACATATATCTGAACTTGATCGTACATAATTTCAGCATTTAAGAACAGCTGTTTACTTACTCATAAAAGAGGATCTTAAAAGCCAGTATGACTTCTATCTTGTTTGTCTCATTGTATCTCAGAGACTGGCAGTTCCAACCCCTGAAGTATGGCCCTGTGTATTTTGTAAAACATACATTAAGCTTTCTATGCTTCTTTCTTCAAGATCATAAAAGATAGATCCTGTGCATTACTTTCTTTAGCTACCTGTGTGTTTTTCTTATTTGTATTTTTTGGCATCTAGATCAAGAAGAGAAACATTCTTTGTGGGGAGAAGTGAATAAGAAAGCAGCACCCCGAAAGAACTCATCACCAAGTCATATTCACAGCAGCAACATGTAACATATTATTGAAGATGAAAAAGATAACCTGGCAAAAAGTAATAGGTCTTTTAAATGAAAAAAAAAAAAAAAAAAAAACCTGTATACATAAAAAGATTTATGTGAACAACCAGCCTAAATTCAAAGACTCATAGATTTAAAAGCTGGAAGGTATCAATATAATCACCCATTCTGATCCCATGCATGGCACAGGCCAGGGAATTTCACCCAGTCATTAATTCTACAATTCCCACGGTTTGTGTGTGAGTTAGACTGCCTTTTTATAAAGGCATACAGTGGAGCACTTGGCATCTCCTGTAAAAATCTGCTCTGCTGCCTGAATATCCTCATCATAATTAAAGCACATTGTATTTCTAACACGTTTGAAGATATTATCTTTCCTTCCTTTGCCACAATTCCAATCAATGCCATCAGAGTCTCTTACTTTAAACTCCTACTTCGTGGCTTTCCAGGGCTGGGGAACACTTACTTTTTATCAGTTTATGCTTTGAAGGAGAACAGATTTGAGTGTTCAGCTCTATTTCTCCAGCTGTAAAACAACTCTAGATATCTACCACTCTCTAATCATATTTACCTAGAGATCCCTTCTTCTGTCTACAGAGAAAACATCTGCAGAGCATCAAGGATTAAACTGCTATTGCTAATGCAACTGTGTAACAGGAATCTTTATGCCGCTATTCAGCATCTCCTCTGCGGCAACACTATAAAATCCACTACAGGATGAGAATAGCTAGATTAAAACAAGAGCATTTGTTATAAAGATGATAAAGCAGATTGCAGAGCACTATCATGCCATTAATTCCAATTAGAAAGTGCTTGAGAAAGGGGGAGCGGAGGGGAAAGAAGAGGTCTGGCTGCCTGAACAGCAATGGAATCTAACAATAGGAAACCATCTTTCAACACATCTCAGAATAAGCAAATGGAAGGGGAAAAAAGTATTGCAATCTCTAACAAATAACAATAAAGGTCTATCTAAACAAAGGGAAAAAAATCTGAATAGTAACTAGCTAAAGAAATCACAACTAGATCCACAAGTAATGACAAAACGTGTTCTAGGATTCTGTATCACCGGTTAATGGTCGAGGACTACCAACTAATGTAATTAAGCCTCACTTCTCAAAGTCATTTTTACCTGTTTTTATTAAAGTATTACTTGTTTTATTTAAGTATTACTTTGAGCATTAAAAATCCTGTTTTTCTATCATTTGACAGTATGTAAATATGCATAAAGACTATTCAAAAATTACTTCCTTGCAACACTGAGATGGAAGCTGCAAACTTTTTTCCTGAAAAGAAAATAAGAAGTTTGACTTTAAAATAATCCATATAAGAAAACAGATGGAGACCACCAATTCTACAAGTAACTTTGTTATTCCTTTGGCAAACCTAAAGGGTGCTGGGGGTCTTTTCTTTCCCTTCACATTTGCCAGTTTCTTTAATGTTTAAATAGGCCACAATACAGTCACTAGTGATACCGTATAAAAAAAATAATGTACAAATCACCATCATTCACGATGATAGTGAAGAACACTTTAAGAGTATGGAGTGACAGGGCAAGGGGGAATGGATGCAGACTAGGAGAGCAGGGTTGGATGGGATATTGAGAAGGAATCGTTCAGCGTGAAGGTGGCGCCCAGAGAAGCTGTGGCTGCCCCTGGATTCCTGGCAGTTTTCAAGGCCAGCCTGACAGGGCTTGGACCAGCCTAGGATAGTGGAAGGTGTCCCTGCCCGTAGGGGGCCGGGAGCGTAGAAACAGATGAGCTTTAAGGTCCTTTCCACCATTCTGTTACTATATTTTTCTTCCATTGAGCGGGATCCATTACAAATGCTCTATCACATTCAAAGTGCTCCAGTGCAGCTCGCGAGACGTAGTTAAGGGCCGTACCCCAGGCCCGCTCCCTCCATTTCCCGCCGCCCCTCAGCCGCCACCAAATGGCGGCGGGGAAGACCGAGACTCTCTCGCCCCAGGGGAGAGCGCGCGGCGTTCGACCAACCACAGGCAGCCATTTGGCATCACGTGACCGCGCGGGACTACAATTCCCGTCATGCCCCGGTGCTCGCTTCCTCCTTACCGGTTCCGGTTCCGGCTCCCGTCAGCCGTGCCACCGTCGGGAAGGTCGCGCAGGGCGGACGAGTTGCCGCTGTCTCTTGTCCTTATCATGTTGTCCGCCGGTGTCCGCCGCTTCGCTACCTCCGCCATCCGCCGCAGCCACTATGAGGAGGGACCCGGCAAGGTGGGAAGCAGCGTCCTGGCCCTCTGAAGGTCGCGGCGAGGAGGATGGTGGGCTGGGGGATGATGGCCGCCTTGTGCCTGGCTGGTGTTGTGTGGGCTTTGGGGTGGCGCGGTGATGGCGATACAGTCACGGCACCGCAGATCGTGTGGTGACGAACCCCAGCGCCCTTCCCTGCTGTGGTACAGATGATGAGCATTGCGGTATGAGGGGTAACAATGATACTGTAAACGCTTTCTGATGTACCTGGCGTTGTTTTCTTAAGCCTTCGGTCTAAAAGCTTAATTTTACTTGCATAACTGATATGAGAAAATTCTTCACGGTGAAGATAGTGAAATACCGGAACCCTGGGAGGGCTGTGGATGTCTGTCCTCAGGGGTTTTATATTTGATTACATGAGACCTGCAGCAAACTGGCCGTGCAGCAAACTTGGGCTGGAGGAAGAGAAGAGGGGACGAAGTGATCTCCAGAGGTCACATGCAGGCTGTAATCATGGAGTATTTGGCTTGGAAGTGACCTTAAAGATCATTTTATTCCAACTCTTGCTGTGGTCTGGGACATCTCCCACCATTCCAGGCTGCTCCAAGCCCCAGTGTCCAGCCTGGCCTTGGACACTGCCAGGGATAGAGGGGCAGCCACAGCTCCTCTGGGCACCCTGTGCCAGGGCCTCCCCACCCTCAAAGACTGTCTTTCTAGTATCCATCTGAAGTCTCCTCTTTTCAGTTAGACTCTGTTTCCTCTTGTCCTGTCACTGTAAATCTTTGTGAAGAGACCATTTCCAACTTAGCTGTAGGTACCCTTCAGATACTGGAAGGTTTTTTGTTATCCTAAATAATAAGGGGGTTTCTTTCTTTGAGAAATACTGAAAATACTTTCAAACTGCATATTTGGCTTGCTTTGAGCTTCTTAGCACTTCTAAATGGATCAGAAAGGACTTAATGCTTTGATTGCAAAGGTAAAACTTCCTTTTTTGTCTCCTTTAGAACCTCCCATTCTCTGTGGACAACAAGTGGCGGCTGCTCGGAATGATGTGTGTGTTCTTTGGGAGTGGATTTGGTGCCCCTTTCTTCATAGTCAGACACCAGCTCCTGAAGAAGTGAAGAGGTCAGGCTGTAGCTGCTCTAGCTAGGTAACTGCTTTTGTTGGATTTCATGGCACAGTGGAATTTAATGAGCCTGACCGTGTCAGAAACCTTTATAATTCCCAGCCTTTTGTGGTCCAGGTGCTGAAGTGTTGTGGTCTGCAGTTGCATAATAGTAACTGAAACAGTGAGCAGGTGGAAGTTGTGTCTCAGAGTTGCTGCACTCAGGGGTTTGTGACCTTTGCCTCCCCAGAGGCCACTCCTCTGCATGCATGTCTGCTTCCTCCCCTGAGGAGATAAAGCACTGCACCTGGTGTGAGCTGTGGGAGTCACTGGCACGTGTGATGTGACAAGCAGGATGAGAAACTGTGATGCTGTAAACACTTTCTGATGTGCCAGATAAAACTCAGGGGAAAATTACATTTTCTTGAACCTGCATCGAAACAGTCTCACCGTCTACATCATTCACGGGTTACTGTCCAGTTAAGATAAGGTCATTAACAGAAATTAATTGGTGCTTGGTGATGATCCTAACAAAGCAAGCCTCAGACATGACTCAAGGCTGTGCAACCATGCCACTTTCCAATTGAAAGCCCATTTCAATTTGTCTTAAGTGGTGTGTTGTCTGTAATCTGAGAAACTAAATATTTTTCAGGAGCTTCAGTGACACAGATAGTTCTTGAAAGGAAATAACAGTCCTCATTGGAATCTCATAATTGGAACAAATTATGTAATTCCTTTGCCGGTTTGATGTTTTTTCCACCCTCGACTGAGGAGAAAACCAAAATCAGCAGACTTGTATTGAATTTGAGCATTTAGAACTCTGTGCTTTCATGCAAGTCAAGGCTTCTGATGCAAAGTCAGACAGTGGATGAAGCAAAGTCTTCAAATAAATCAAAAATTCTGATTAAAATACGTGTTTACTACTGGGCTCCTAAATTTCTTTACTTTCTTTTTCTTGCAGAATTGAAGTCTTCTACACAGCATCATTCAATGGGGATATGATAGCTGCAACCTATGCTGGATGTCTCTAAATAAAATATTAAACCCCAAGGCCTTGGGCTGTGTGTTTTGTGAAACTCCTGAAGGGCTTGTGACAGCTGTTGTGTACCTAGAACCCCTTCAAATCACAGTGTATTGCCATAAAATTAAACACTTAATTGTCATTGTGTACAAAAACAGAGGGTAGGGAAAAATCACGTTTCAAAACAGGGATTGGGCAGAACTTCTTTTACTGCTGAGGATAATGACCTGGGACAGTTCATAGTAGTGAGTATCCTATCACCATAATCCATGCTGCAGAATTTTTCACTTCTGTGAGAGTTTTCTGTGGCTTTTTGCATGCTCAGCAGTTCTGAAGAGCTGCTGTTCCCAAGTCTCTGTAGCATCAGCACTGAGCAGAGTCTTGGGCACTGCCCTAAAGATTTCATGAGACTGCAGGCTCAGGGGGTGACGTAGGCACAACTCTGACCAGAAAAAGAGTATTGGTAATACTCTGTAGCTACCAAAAATGATGGCTTACAAGCCAAAAGTGATGGCTTACAAGTTTGGAAGGAACTGATGGCTTTCCGTTAGTACTTTCTTCTTGTGAACTTTTCTGATTATCATTTTCCCCCGCACTCAAACACCTTTCTGCTGCACCACAGTGCATTTAATGTGGCTTGAAGCATCCCAATCTGCAAACTGAACAGTTCCATAAAATTTTGTGTTTTCTTGCCATTGTAATCTGTATGGGTGCCAGTTTCTCATCAGACTCCTTCAGCAGAAGTATGTGGGAGTGATAACATGCTGCTCATAACAGAACAGCTCCTGGGTGCCACATTTCTCTGTTCAGGTGTGAGTCTAAAGTGCTGGTGATTGTTCCCCCTTACTCCAAAGTCCCCGATGTGCTTGGAAACAGTACACATCACCTCTGAAGTTTTACCCTGTGGAATAGGCGAACCAGTTCCTTTACTGTGCTGAAAATAAGGTCTCCTTTTTGAATGCCACCCCCTTCTCTTGTAGTTTTCAAAGATAATTCTGAGCACAGGTGGCTAAACTTAAAGCAATTATTTTTGGATGAAATGTTAGATACTATCTCCTCCTGTGATGTGTTCTAAAACTGTAGTCATCTCTTTTCAGTATTGTTACACTGGTGGATCATAGTCTTTCAGGAGCAGAAAGATCCTGGGAGCTGCTAGTTACAAAAAGCCTCTAAATCATGACCTTCTTTCCAACCCTGCCACCAGCTTGGACAAATAAATCCCTGATGTGGAGCACAGTACCTGTAATCTTTAATCTGCTGCTGTTTTATGTAATTTCCATAGCTGTGAGCTGAGGGGATGGAGGAGCTGAACCACCTCTGTGCTGTCATCACCCGTATAATCACAGTTTTTGTGTGCCAGTACAAGTAATGCAAATACAAAATAATAGCGGCCCTGCTTTGTGTGAGGGCTGACTAGATGCATCATGTTAATCATGAACTGTTTGATAAACCTGTGTTTGTGGTGTGCTATTACTAGTTAATCTTATATTTACAAAGGAAATGTACAATTTTGTAGTCTTCGTTGGTATGGTCAGTTAATTCCAAGCTCCTTGAGTATAGGTAGTTGTTAGTGGGATGATAAAACACCTGTATGCTGTGAGGTAAAAAAGGAGTACTTGTGTTCTCCATTCATGGCAAACTGTTATTCCTGTGTGCCGCCAAGACTGTAATTAGTCCCTTTAGAACTGGGTTGTTCCCTACATAAGTTGCTCAGGCAGTTTTCAGTAGTTTTCAAGCCCCATCAATTACAAAGTCTGTAAGTTCCCTGCCTGACTTAAGTAATTGGTTCCCTTAGGATTTCAGAAGTTTTCACTTCTGCAGCAGAAACATTAATGGATCTGTGCTGGTTTTTTTGTTAAAGCAAAATGGGGCAGTCTGCATTCTACCCAAAGGCATTTTTTACTTCTAGATTATCTGTAATTTCATCAGTGCTCAAAAAAGCAGTCTGAAATTGATTATTTTGGTTGCCTGGGTAGAAAATACAGGTTGCCATTGAAAGAGATGCGGCTCCTGTCATTAATACCAGGTGTTCGTGTTTTAATTTCAGAGGCACAACTCCAGATTGCATTTTGCTCTTATGAAATCACTGCATTCAGCTAACACTTCCTCAACCATATTTATTTGTTTTTTCATCTAACTGGCCTTTTTTTTTCATTTAGTCCCCAAATTTACAATGGTCTTTTGTAGTTTACCGATTCTATGGTCTATTGTTTTAAGTCCTCCTACTCCAGTGTTTCTTTACTGACTGCTGAAGAGGTGTGCCAGAGAAACTCAGATTTTTTTTTCTCACCTCATTTTCTCATTTTGAAATGACTTCTCTAAACACATTCTCACCACAGATACTAGCATGGAAATACCCAGCCCTGAGTGATTCTAGAGACAGAAGTGTCACTGTAAATATATATGAATGAACTGATATTTAATGGTATTAAAATGGATGGATCAGATTCATTGAAGGCCACAAGCTGCAGAAATAAGCTGTGCAAAAACATAACTGTGTGTTCCATCACACAGCTATATAGTAGTCTGGGTACCGAAGGAAATATTTATTTTAAAATAAAATTTTGGGTTCCCTTTAGGGCACCTTTACTTGGTGGAAGATAAATCAATTGAAAATAGGCAAAAAAAACTGTATGTAAGTGGTGCTCTTCTGTCATAAAAATTGTATGAAGGAAACAAGGCAGTGGTTAAAGGACCTCTGGGAAATAACACATCAGTGTGAATGACTTTTTTTGATTTTTTTTTTTTTTTTTTTGCTTGCCAGATGCCAATTTTAAAGAAAATCATTAATAATGCCTATTTTTTTCCAATATTCTTGTTATAATTTTTACCTTTATGTTTTCTGTTTTGGCACAAACTCAAAACCTCTCTGTTTAGTTTCCAGAGACTTCCACAGCTTACCATTTTTATTACGTTAGGTATAGTCTTCAAGCAGTTTCTGAATTAAATCTGAGCAAATGTGAATTAGATGTTCTTATGCTTTCATATTTTGGATGTTTTCAGTTTGTGGATCTTTCTTTCGTACTCTGGACCACTCCTTGTTCCAGAGGAACAAGTGTGGAAGGGCTTGGGTTCAGTTACATTGAAAGAGGTATTTTGATTTGATGAAAATGAATATTTTTCAAATCAAATTATTCTCAAATTTCTGTTCAGCAATAAATTTGATGGTGTATCCTTTTCATATCAATTTTTCAGAAAACAATGGGAATTTGATTCTATTTTTCTCTCCAAAGAACAAAAAATTCAGTTCTTGTTCAGCTGTGCTTTGAAGCATCTGGTATTAATCCATGTTTGATAAGCTGGCTTGGATGAGCCACACTCCTGAATTATTGTGGGCAACCCTTGCAAAATTGATATAAGTACAACAAAAACATGTACTAAGTTTTTTCTTCTTCTAAATTGTGACCCTTTTACAGAGGTGTTGCCTTGTACAGTAATTAAGAGTGTGAGTTACTTATGAAAATTGCTTTAGGATCTTTTTGCTGCTAATTAAGTAGTGGGGGGAAATGCAAAATATTTTCTAATATAAGTTATCAGCTACTCTTTTCTTGGTTTTTTTTCTAGTCTGAGATTTTTATTTCTATCTGAACATGAAAGAATTTAGAATTTTATAAACAAATAGGGCTGTAGGATGCATATATGAAAGTACAACTTAGTATTGTATGGGCTAGCACATTTAAATTATTTTTATGCTTTAAAGGTAAAGATCATCTGTACATTGCAATTCATTACTTTGGTTGAATTTTCAGTGCAGTAACATCAATGGTTGGTTTGTTTGTTTTAGTTAAATGGAATTGTTAAGTAGAAAGAAGGGCAGGAGAAAAAAAATGCTGCCTCCAAGAAAAAGAAAGTAGTTTTTCTCAATTTCATGATCAAGAAAACAAAGCTATATAAAGGTCAAACAATATATCAATAGGGGATATCAGAGCTGGGATACAATATCCAGTGCTATTAGAATATTCCTGCCAGTTCCCACCTCAGTGGAGTACATCAAACAGCTATGAGAACCTTTTTGTAATCATTATTTTAATGCAAATATGAAATGAAAATAAAATTTTCTAATGAAAATACACATTAGAATAGAAATAGTAGGGCAAAAGAATTTCTGGGTTGCTTAACTGGAAGTTGAAACTTGTATCAGAGGGGTGCAATAACAGTAATTTATTGGTATAAGTGTCATAATTACATCTTCAATTATCACAGAAAGACGTCTGTTGAAAAATAAGGTGGAATGGTGCAAGTTTAGGATATGTGTTACTGGAAAAGCACTTTGGAGTAGCATGGAGAGGCTTATGGCAGGTCAGGATGGAAAGACCACAACTGTGAGACCCTCTGTGGTGCAATTAATCATTGTTTCAATTAAAACAAAAATGTGGGCTCTGCCCCCTGCCCTCTCTGTGGGTTTTTCAGAGGTAGCCCCTTCTGCAAACAGTCAGCACCTGCTCTGCTCCTGTTTGCTCTGCTTGCACAGGGAAGATAAATGTTAGTTTGACTTGAATTTCAATGAGTTTAAAATAATAGTATTTGCCAGAATTAATGTGATCCACTGTTCCATTTTCTCCTTTGGTATTCCATGAATAACATTAAGTCCTTTTCTGTGGTTGCACCACCTTTTTTCATTAGCTATGTAGAGCGTGCAGCTCTTTGAAAAATGTCACTGTATAAATAGTGTTGCTGAGAACCTGACTAAGCCATAGCCAGCAACAAAATGTGGAAATGTACCTTGCTGAATTAAAAAAAAAAAAAAAAAGTGTAAAAAATCATGTATGTGAAAATGTGTATAAATATATGAAATATGAAAATTATGATAAGTGATGGAAGGACGGAGATTAGAGGGAAGAATGTGGTCTGAGGTTTTGTTTCTTTTTGTAAAATATTGGCTGCACCATTAAAATTCATAACTCTTGAGAGTTCTTTAGACTAAGTTCAGAAAAAAAGAAAAAGAAAAAAAAACCAGCTCCATAATTCTCAACTAAATGTAGTTTGGTAAAGACAAGAAGGTCTCTTCCTCAAGGGAGGAAAAACCTGCTCGCCACCAAGGCAATCAATCAGCACAAATGCTGGGCTTAAGTGGCACTTTGCTAGTGAACCAAAACTGTTGCCTAAAACTATTAGAATGGGCTGTCGGGGGAAAAAACATAAACATAAATATACAGGTCATTAATATGAGTAAGAAATACTTTTTGCTTGCCTCTGTGAGCCACCTAGGTAATTGAAAGTGAAAACTGAAGAAGATGTGCCTCCCTGAAGAAGACACATTTTTCCAAGGCCTTGTTTTCTGACAGCCTGGAGCAGATGTGAGGGACAGCTAATTGGAAACTTTTCTGGAAATGTGCACATCCCTGTGCTCCAAAATCATACTGTCACTTCTCTTTCCTGTCTGTTTCTCCCAGACGTGCTACTGTCCTCTGATTCCAATACTGCAGAGAATTGTTTTCAGCCAAACAGCCTGAACTCAGTTGTTAACTAAATGTTGTCTCAATGCACTGCCAGGAGCTCTAATTGCCTGTTGATAGCTCATTTGGGAATATTTTAGTGCTGGCTTTATGGCTGGATGTGGAAGGGTTGGGGTTTTTTTGGAGGGGTCGGGGGAAAGCTGGCAACCCCTAAGTAAGGTCCTTTATCTTTGTATTCTGGAGTAGCAGCACAAATGCAGAGATATTCTGGTAATACCTGCATAATTTAAACTTCTAGGCACAGCTGAAGTTCCCCTGCCCACTACATAATCCAAAAGCAGCATGTGGGCAACTGACAGCCTACCTTCAGTACAACTGAAGTAGCTGAAGGTGTGACTTCAAAGTCACCTAAATTTTATTTAATTCTCTGACACTGCTTTGAAGTTAAAGCAACACTGGAGCGGTTCAATTGGAATTCACCTCTGGAATCAAACTACGTAAAACAATTTGCTGGCTACTCTAATCATAAGTAGGTCAGCAACACCTAAGCAAGACTTTAGATAGGTCACCTTTTCAGTTTGTTTAAGTTATTTTTACTTCTATATAGGCAACCCCAAGAATGGGAAGTGCAAATCCTAGAAAGCCAAGGAGAGCATCATCACCAGGACAGAACCATGCAAAATCACAGGGCTCAGCCTCCCATGTTTTTCTGGATTATTGTGTGCTATAACTTTTCCTAACAGTAGGTCCATAAAATTGATAGTCAACCTAATTTCATCTCAGAGAAGACTGGACTTCCAGCACTTGCTCAAAAGCACGTTTAAATACAATTGCATGTATTTATTATTTTTTATTTACTAGAACACTAACTTAGGCTCATTCTTCTTAGTAAAATTCTACAACCATCCCTCCTATGCCATAAATAATCTGTGAAGAGTGCAATAGCTCAGCAGGTGGTACTGAGAGCACACCCTCACCAGAGCAGCTCAAACCACAGATCACCTCTCCTTCCCTCTCCTTCATAATCTTCTGCATGTTCTTCTCTCATAGTCAATTCCTTTTTATCATAAAAATACTGTAAGTCTAAAAGCATTCAAAACCCCAAAAAGAAACAAAGCTTTATGGTACTGTAAATGTTGTAAAACAAATGTGGTTTTAAGGCAGGAAGGATGGCACTGCTGATGGGATACAAAGGAGACATTTACAACAGAAGTTCAGGTTTTCCTCACTGAGTCTTTACAGACCTTGTAAATGTATTTGCATGACTTAGAATGCAGATATATTTTTTTAAAAAAATTGAGAAGTGTTAGCAAAAGGTTCTATGCAGTTTGTTTTGACAGGGAAGCTATAAAAGAGCAGCTGGATATAGTCAAATCTGTCCAATTAAGAAATTCTTTTGAATATCAAATGAACTGTAAAACTTGCGTAGATACAGTAAAAAAAACAAAACTGTGTGAAAAAAAAAAGGTTAGTTTTTTGTCCCACCATTTTATTTAGCTTTATGTGATGCACCTTTTTTTAGTTATTCATTTACATCCACTTTTTATCTATATGTGTGATGTTACAGGTTAAAATTAATAATTATGGAAATGCTTGGAGTTCCTCTCTGTTCCACTGGAAAATAGTATTTGTTATTGGGAATGAATATGCACAGAATGAAGAAATTAAAACTGTTTCTGAAACTTTGCCATTGCATTTCCCTCTATTCTGTACTTCTTAGCCATAAAACCTAATTCCTACAACTTCACTCTTTGCACGGAATTATTATTTATATAGTGCTGCAATGTTTGAATAAATATTGTGTAAGTCTTCATTTATTTGCTCAGTTCAAGTGGTCTCACACAAATGTCCAAAGAACTGTAATCATTCCCTTACCTCATTTTATCAACAGGCAGTGTTTTCACAGTCCTCTCTTACTATAATAGGTATTATAAGTGGAAGAAAATTGAAATGTTTGCTCAAACATTTGCCAAAAAAATTAGAAATTCTGGACTGCCACCAAGTAAAGAAAAGAATTCCCAGTCAGACATCCATCAGCTACTCCCCATACATTCAGAAGACACACAAGGGAGCAGGATACTCCTTGGTTTGGTGAGTCTCTTAAAATTCAGGAGTACCCAAATTAGATGCCTTTTCATGCAGTTTTGTGCCAATGATTGATTTCTCTGTAATGCCTGGAAATAATTTCTTAAATGTCTCACACTTCCATGAGGTACTGCTGGTGCCTAAAACATCACCCATCAGAAAGGAATGACCTTTCCACAAAGAAAAAAAAAACAACATTGCTTATGTCTTTTTAAATGCTGATAAACTTAGGTGGCACCAACAACCCTAGCAAGATTTATTGAGCAATACCCTCCAGAATATAAGCACCATCAGGTAGCTTTGCATTCTCTGATGAATAAACAATTGAAGTCGTAATTGTTTGTGCATTCCTGAAAATGTCAACAAAATCAAACATCTGTCATGCCAGATAAGGAAACACGGCTCATTTAATACACTTAGTGCTCTACTCAGCCTTGAAAAGGTCACTCCAGTTTTAACAAGCCAGGTGTAATTTATTGGCTCCCAGTAAATGACCATGTAACAACAGTAAAGCTGTGGCCGTGTTTGGTTACCCTTCGAACGATGTATTTGATTAAGTTAGCACATCATATTTAGCACAATCTGTTTAATGTTGCTTTTGGATGCGCTCTCACCCTCTCAATTGCAACCAACTGTGACATGAAACCATTTTTACCAAAGCAACACTCACAGCACCCAGCCCTATCCCACCACAATAAAGCACAGCAAGCCAGAAGGATCGCCTTGAAATCCACCCACTTAAGACAACAAACAAGACACAAAGGCAGCATTCACTCCTCTGCCATCTTCATGGCAATAAACAAAATTCACACACAGCTCAATTGCAGATTGGAGCCATCACCAGCACACAGGTGGTGCCTGTCTGCCAGGAGGGGCTGGACACCCCTCTGAGTCCACTTTGGCTTCATGCATTAGGCTTCTGGATCCAGCCCTGAATCCCTTCACAAATAACTCATGGCAAGTGCTGCTTGTTCTCCCTGCTGGCTGCGCCAAAAGGCACAGGGACAGCCCAGGGAGGTTTCATTTTGCACAGACCTATTTAGCTGAAAACTGATCTCTTGGAACCACTCTCAGTGACCTCCATTATTCTCCTGTTGGCCTGTGCTCAAAAGATTTGCTAATCTTTTGCTAGTCAGTGAGAAGGAGATAATTCACAGAGAATATAGACACAGTGTGGAATAGAGGATCATGACCCCTTCAACACATTGCCTTGAAGCACAATCAATTTTTGGCTTGATGGCTGTTTTAACCTAAGAGTGCAGTGCATTCAGTGTCATTTGGGCCTAAATACCCTGATGAAATGTTAATTATTGGTACTGATGAGTTGATTCTGTTCCTCTTTAAACTGAGAGATCTAATCCTGCAAGATACCATTATGTGGGAGATCCAAATAAGCAATGTCTTTCTCACACTTCTGGCAGGTCAGAACTAGCACAGATGCACAAATGTGTTGATCACATCACTGGACAGCTGGTGGGAGCTGGCCCAACTCTCTTTCCTCTGTTCTTCTCCCAGTTATTTGACTCCTGAGCCAATTCTGAGAGCTGGCTCCAGTAGAATTTGTTTATAATCCATGAAGGTAATTTGGGGTGAGAAAATACTCTTAGACGTTTTGTACTTTAGGCAAAGGTGAATTTGAGGTGCTTTGTATGTCTGAATTATGGAAGGCCTTAAACAAAGGAGGAGAAAATATATGGACTGTTCCTCCTTTCCTTTCATTTATTGTACACAAGAGAGTCACAAGGCCAAGTGAGGATTATGCTATTGGGATTTCTTCATCCCAACAGGATTTCAAAACACTTTATGAAGTGTCAGTTTGTTTCATGCCTGCCAGTAATGGAAAATGGGGGTTATGGCCCTCTCTGCAAAGGTTGATCACTGCTCCCCTGAGCAAGGCCTGTGCATCCAGATCATTCCTAAAGGACTCCTGTGGTAAAATGAGGTTGAATTTTGTCTGTCTCAATAACCAGGCTTTAGACTGGATAATTACTGGACTCTCCCACAGCTTATATTCAGAGTTTGAGTTGGCCTGACACTTTCTACTTGCAAATAAATGTTATGTAAGAGCATCAAGCAGATTTCACTCCGGAGGCATAATATGGTGTCATTGTCAGGGAGTCAATCACTCATTCTCATGATCAGCTGTCATGATTTATGTGTGACATGGTTTAACACCAGCCAGAAGTCAGAACCCTAACCCTAACCCTAACCCTAACCCTAACCCTAACCCTAACCCTAACCCTAACCCTTTGGATAACGAGCACCAGCACCCTGAATGACCCCCACTTCCTCCTTGTCCCTGCAGCTCTACACACAGAGCATGATGCTGTAAGGTCTTGAATGTCCCTTGGGTCAGTTGGGATCACCTGCCCTGGCTGTGCCCTCTCCCAACTCCTTGTGCGCTCCCAGCCTGTGCCCTAGTGGGGTGGAGGGAGAAGGAGGAATGCCTTTGTGCAAGCTCAGCGAAAACAAAAAAAATCCCTGTGGTGTCAACACTCTTTCCACCACAGAGCCAAACCACAACCCTACTCCATCTGCTGTGAACAAAATTCACTTTACCCAAGCCAAAAGCAATTCATTCTCCACCTCTTCCATGCCCTGGCCACACACTCTCCAATACACACTCATTAACCACCACCCCTTTCCATCCTTTGATATGGCACAGAGACATTGTTCTCTTAGTCTGTGGACCACTTTTGTAAAATGTCTTTGAGATGTCTAGAAATGCTCACTGAGTTCATTTAATCCATGGCTTTGGGGTCCATCCAAGGAACAGCTGTGTTGATGTGGAACAGCCTCTGTCCTTCCTGTCCCAAAATCTGGATGACTCAAAAGCTCAGAATCTGAATTCTGTGTCTAACCAAAACACCAGCTCTGGTACTGCCAGTAAACTCCTGCTAAGCAAGAATCAAACAGCATTTCCCATACTGGGTTAGGGGTACCCAAAACAAACAGAAGGAAATAACTATTTTGCAGATGACATAATCCTCCTGCAGAACACATTGGTGCAAAATGTGTGAAGGAATTAGGAAAGGATTAGACAAATCCAAAGAGCACACGCACACTGGTGTGAAACCAATAGGAGGGTCTGCAGACAGTGAACTCTTGGCTGTGAAGAAGAAAAAAAGGGGAGGTGTCCTAAGAAAGCACCTATATATAGTGCTACATTTAGTATTTCTCCATAATTCTGTTGTTTCCTATTTCTTGTATTCTTGTGTCTGCTGCTGGCTGACCTCAGAGACAGCACTGAGAGAATCCTTGGTCTGAGCCAGCAAGGACCAGGCTGGAGTATTGCCTTTTAACAACCTTCCAGGTGCACCTTTAAAAACCTAATTGTGTTTCAGACCTGCCAAGTGTTCAGCTGATCTTGGTCATAAAGATATATTCCTCCTTGGTTTGTATTTTTAATCATAATTTAGTCCATTTTTCTACACTTGGCCTTATTGCTATTTCATTTACTTAAGCTGTAATGATTAAATCTAATTTACTACGCTGTGAAATCTTAATCCTTCTGAAAAGTAATGGGCAAAGTACATAGGTCAGTTACTAAACTGATTCACCACATAACCTCCATTTAGTAATTCCATTTATTTCAATAAAACTAGCTGGCACATGAAAGACTCTACAGGGCCTTTAGTCTCCAGAAAATCATAGAATTTTTAATGCAAGCACTGAAGAGATGTCTTGACCTCTTCCTGGACATATTATTTTTCATGGAAAAAAATCCAAAACAAATCCACTCATAAAATCTCTCTAAAGAAAGCCATGTACATTTTGTGCTTTTTCTTATTTTACAAGTACAACATTATCCTTTTCAAATATATGAAATGTCATCTTGATAATACAGGTGAAAGGGCTCCCATACCCACAGTGAACATGATTTCTCCAAAAAACAATAAATGAAAAGCCTATTATTAATATCGTATTCTCATTTCATCACATTTGTTCATTACTACCATATTTTAGGTGATGTAAAAGGAGAAACAATAATTGCCTTGTTCACTTTGATTTATTTGGCTCAGTGCCTCCTTACCTTGGTAATGCAAAATAAACTGTGCTACATGGGTCATTTATGATGTGATTTAATAAGATTTTTTTTATTTCTACCCTGTAGGGAAAGACATTATTTTGGAAGCACCTGGCAAAAATGCAAAAAAAAAAAAAAAAAAAAAAAAAAAAAAAAAAAAAAAAAAAAAAAAAAAAAAAAAAAAAAAAAAAAAAAAAAAAAAAAAAAAAAAAAAAAAAAAAAAAAAAAAAAAAAAAAAAAAAAAAAAAAAAAAAAAAAAAAAAAAAAAAAAAAAAAAAAAAAAAAAAAAAAAAAAAAAAAAAAAAAAAAAAAAAAAAAAAAAAAAAAAAAAAAAAAAAAAAAAAAAAAAAAAAAAAAAAAAAAAAAAAAAAAAAAAAAAAAAAAAAAAAAAAAAAAAAAAAAAAAAAAAAAAAAAAAAAAAAAAAAAAAAAAAAAAAAAAAAAAAAAAAAAAAAAAAAAAAAAAAAAAAAAAAAAAAAAAAAAAAAAAAAAAAAAAAAAAAAAAAAAAAAAAAAAAAAAAAAAAAAAAAAAAAAAAAAAAAAAAAAAAAAAAAAAAAAAAAAAAAAAAAAAAAAAAAAAAAAAAAAAAAAAAAAAAAAAAAAAAAAAAAAAAAAAAAAAAAAAAAAAAAAAAAAAAAAAAAAAAAAAAAAAAAAAAAAAAAAAAAAAAAAAAAAAAAAAAAAAAAAAAAAAAAAAAAAAAAAAAAAAAAAAAAAACAAACCAACAAAATAACCACCAAACCAAAAAAAAACCAAAAAAGCAAACAAACAAACAAAAAACCTCTAAACAAAACCAAAACACCCAAAAATGTTTCTTTTGTTCATTTTCTGCTTTCACTCAGTAGATTCTAGCCTAGAAGTTAACTTAAAGCAGGTTGTCCATGGTGGTAATGTACTGAAACGGGACTTCAAAACCCACATCAGGAAACGGTGCCTGGATGTCAAAATAAGGAAGGTTGTAACTACAGGCTTGACCAGCTCCTAACTTCCTTTGGGTATTTCCATGTAAATTAAGACTTGTTCCTTTTGACTGGCTGAAACAGGTTAACGTTTTTGCTTAGCAGCACATGCTGTCTACAAACAAAGCTGTATTTATGTAACAAGTATCTGAGACACATCTGGAGGTAAAAAAATTAGCTAGGAAATTGGTTTTCCACAGACACGGTGAATAACATGAGCAACTTTACTACACTGAAACTTACAAAAACCTTACAGGAATTCGGTGCCAATTTCTATGGCTTTTAGTTTTTTTGATGATTCACTTATAGCCATTCTGTGGGAATAACATTAACTCAAAATTCTGCAGATGGCACAAAGTTAAAGAAGCTGGCATTTGAAAATCCTATGTAGGGATATTCCATATATTCTAAGTGGAAGAGCTGATGCTGATGACAAAGCACTGCAAAGATGATCTTCCTGTTCCAACTATAAATCTCTGGGGTTTTGTCATGCAAGTTTTCAGACATTTTAATTTCAAACAACCTTAAGGCTCTCTCTGGAAAGAAATTCCTGAGTAAGAAGAGTTAAAAAAAATAAAAACCAATGATGGCACCTATTTTTTCTATTTCTAAAAATTAGTAGGACTTTACCAGACAACTTCACAATGAAATCTTCAGCTGACTCCTTTTTTGGGGGGCAGGTCTTTATCTCGGCTTTAGTGTTTGTGTGTATCTATCATTGTATCTATGTATCTAGCATTGGATTGTTCATTAAGTTTATGCCCCCATTAACAAAATTCTGTATTTCCTGGTCTAAAGCTGCCTTCAAAGTTAAAAGCACAGGCAGAAAACCTTTCACTGTAGCTTGAGAAATCCCAACCAGCAAAAGGCTCCATCAAGTGCCTGAAGTCCTAAAATCCAGCATATTAACTCTCCTGAATTTTAGAAACTTGGCAGCATGACCATGTGGAAGAGACAGGGAGACTCAGGAGGTGATGAGGGGTTCAGTCCCCTTGAGGCTTTTGGGATGTATTTAGCCAACAACACAAAACTGTGAGAATTGTGAGTCCCCTGTAATGTAAATGGGAATGGCAAGAATACACATTATTTTGTCTGTGCTTCATGAGACATCTTTGAATGTCCTGAAATGTAGAACATAAGAACAGGTAGAAATAAGAACAGGTAAGGTGTTAATAAAAAGTACTGATGGCTTAAAGTCACCTGTGATCCTCCTGTAGCTGAAAATCTCTGTAGTTGTACCTGCAGTGGCATAGATTGTGCTGCACAGATGGCCTTCTACAACAGGAAAGAAAAAGTGTGCCATTATCCTGAGCAGAAATTCAAATTCCATGTTCACAAGGATGTTCTTTACCATTTTAAATTTTTTTAGGTCAAAAATATGTATGTCTCAGAAGGATACCAACATGGCTCTAGCTCTTAGGGGTCCAGCACAGGAAGGAGCTGGAGCTGCCTGAGCCAGGCCAGAGGAGGCTCCAGGATGAGCAGAGGGATGGAGCAGCTCTGCTGGCAGGAAAGGCTGGCACAGCTGGCATTGTTCAGCCTGCACAGGAGAAGCTTTGGCCTGACCTCACTGTGGCCCTGCAGTGCCTGAAGGAGCTGCAGCAAGGATGGAGAGAGACAATTGACAAGGGCTGGAGGGACAGGACACAGGGAATGGCTTCCCAGTGCCAGAGGGCAGGGCTGGATGGGATCTTGGGAAGGAATTGTTCCCTGGGAGGGTGGGGAGGCCCTGGCACAGGGTGCCCAGAGGAGCTGTGGCTGCCCCTGCATCCCTGGCAGTGTCCAAGGCCAGACTGGACACTGGGGCTTGGAGCAGCCTGGAACAGTGGAAGGTGTCCTTGCCCTAGGCAGGGGATAGCACTGGATGGACTTAAGGTCCCTTCCAACCCAAATAATTTCATTATTCTATGATTCTTAGTATAGAAGTAAAGGATTAACTAATTTCCAGTTAAAAATTGTTTTTAGCGTGAGGCTTTGAAGACAATTTCTGTTTCTGCTGCTGCAGTGATAACTTCTGATGCTGTATCTTCTGGCAGTCTTTAGGCATGTGAAGTAAAGCACTTACCTAATTGCATATGAGGGTAGCACATCAATACAGTCACATAATCCATAAACATTTCTCTTTCATAAGCTCTTATCACATTACCACTGATTATTTAGGGGGGAAAAACCCATTAGTGTTATATGGCATCCTTCCCTTTATTATTTTTAGCCTTAAATGAGGTTAAAATATGCCAAGGAACAGGAATTTAAGATGGGGAGCAATATGAGTCAAGACTGGAAATGGAGTGATTGGAACCACTTCAAAGACGTGCACGGAGATGTTTCAGCTTTATTTCACAAGCTGCAGCCTGGATATATCTGGTCCTATCATGGGTGGGAGAGAGTGTCACAGTGTGCCAGGAGCTGCATTTGCCAATCCATTTGCCATTCTGAATGGCTAAGGCGACACAGTTCACCACTCAAAGAGCTGTCTGGGAAAGACTAAGCCAAAATGAAATTAATTTAGATGCTTTTTGAGTTGTGGAAGCAGAGATGCTGAAGACAATCATATGATTTGAGAGATTCCATAAAGAAAAATTGTCTCATATATTCAATTTGCTCAAAAAATGCTCATGAAAAATGTCTTTGGATACAATTCACCAAGAATCACAGTGATTCCCCTGTAAGATCATGCTTCATTACTCACTGAAATTAGCAAAAGTAATTCTCTTAACTCCAGAGGCAGAATCAATTGAGGAACTACTGAATGTGATGAAACTGCTCTTACACAGGCAACAAAAGATGGTGGTTTGTGGTTTTGTTATAGTAAACCTGACTGCAGTATAAGACCTTAGGGACCTAAGACAAGTGGTAGTAAGAAATTATTTATGGGTAGCTTTTGTGTCATCTCTCTCATGCCCGCAGATGTAGTAGGTTTACTTTAATAAAAACATAGGAAAAAAAAGTCTTAGTATCTGGTTAAAAGGTTACTATTGTTCTTTCAGAGAATCTAATCTTATCCTGGGCTCCCTGCTGAGCTATATTAACTAATAAAATTTTCTTTTGTGCCTTTTTAAAGTCACTGCCATGCAAAATGGAGTTCACTGAAACACTCAACTTTTTTGTTTTTAAACTTGGTTTATAGATTTGCCATTAGTCTTGGGCTTCCATAAGGAAAGAGCTTGGTCATAACAGGGAGCCTGCTTACATCTTGTAGCAGCACACACTGCATGAGGAGCACAACACAACAAAAGGAACATGCTCTACTCATCCTGATGCCTTAGGATTTTAGCTTTTATATTTTTCATATATTTGCAATCCTGCAATTCTTTAGTGTATGTAACTATAAACTCCACAAAGAGTGTCAGCTACTGCTTTCAGCTTTTGGTCACACAGAACAATTCCTCTCTAAGCCTGGGAATCAAGGACACCTCACTGTCTCAGGCCCTGAGAAGTGTCAACAAAAGTGAGTTGGGGGCAGCAAACTTGGGGTAAATAACTTTGTTACCTGAAGCTGCATTTGGAACATTAACCCCCAATATGCAAATGGACCAAACTTATAAAAGGATGAAAACCCATGACCTGTCATCCACTTTTTGGATGTAACCCCTTGGGGGGGCTTCATCTCCCCAAAATGCACTTGAAAGCTCTTCAGTAAATATAATCACTTTTTATTCTTTAATTCTGTTTGGTCTCTGTTTTTAGGTAGCTCCAAAAGGCATCAACTGTTGAGGTTTCACTGTTGTTCATCATAGTGTTGGACGACAGAACAAGGGGATCTGCCCCAGGCACAGCAGTGTCCAGGGGAGTGTGTCAGCCCTGGGACAGCTACTAGGAAAATGTGCTTTTTGTGAGCAAAGGCAGAAAGGCTGGCAAAGGGCTTGAGCATGAAGTCTGTAATTTAGATGTCAGAATGTGTCAGATATATCACTGTCAAACTGGATCTGTTACCACTGTGTATAAAATTTACCCACAGAATTTCTCCTCCAGGCAATCAGTAGCCTGCAGTCAGTGCTGGGAGCAGGTCCAACCCCCCTTCTGGAATGAGACATTAAAGTGGCCTGGATTTCTGCCCTCACAATGCCAGGAACTCTGGGGTTTTCGATGCTGGTCTGTTCTTCTCTCACCTTCACAAAACATAAGGAAATACAACTTTATCAATGTTTGATTACACCACAGATCTTGCTGCTTCAGTGGAAATCTATAAAGGTTAGAATCGTCACAACCACTGATTTACACAGATTTCTAGAACAAAACAAAGGTAACACCAAGGCAACTGATGTCCAAGAAATAAACATGTTCAATCTTTGCAAAGATTCCTCCTGCCAGATTCCTTTGAGGCTGGATGGAGCTAGGATTAATTGGCCACCAGTTGCAGACCTGCTGCCTGTTGTGAACAGCTACATCCCATCTTAGCACAGTGACTGGGCAACTTCTGGGGGATTCTTTCTATTCCCTTACCTGTGCAGTCTAAATACATGTTGATTTCTCCATGCAGAAAAAAAATTATTCAGTTTCAGTTACAAATCCTGACAAATTTAGTTCAGTTACCTGTATCAGAAGGAGGTTCTACAGACACTCTTGACTGTCAGCTTAGATTGTGGTTACAGAGGATGAACCTTCCTGTCTTCTCTAGTGATCACTCACAGTGATCAGAAAGTCAGTCTATTTTTGCAGAAAGTCAGAGTGTAAAGCAGAAATAGAACAGAGACATTAGTACTCCTACTAAAAATGCGGTACTGTCGCACAGGAAAATCTCACAACATCTCTCTACCATTCTCACAATGTCCTTCACTCAGCAATAGACTACATCAAATGGTTCATCTGAAAGAATCTGCAAAGCAGCCATTCTCCCAAAGTACATGTGGGAAAATGCACAGGTGCACAGACTTATCAATTTTACATATTTACAGTATTTTATTCCACTGCTTAGGAATCAGCCTGCTGTTGTATCATTTCCATGTTTATACCATTGTTAGTGTCAAAATGATCTTACAAGTATCTGCTGAAAACCTATTTAAATGCAGTCATTTGACTCTTAACAAGTCAGCACATCAAAACTTTTGCAATGTTTTGTATTGCTTTTTGCAATGGTTAAAAAGCAAACTCTTTTTTCATCAGGGGAAAATCATCTTATTCCCATCCGGAACAGGGTGACTGGAGTATTGGAGTAACCTGGGATAATGGAAAACATCCCTACCCATGGCAGGGGATGGCACTGGAAGAGATTTAAGGTCCCTTCCAACCCAAACCATTCAATAAATTTATGATTTCACTTATAAAAATAAACACTTTTTCCAGATAGTTTGACCTAATTTTTAAATGCCCTTAAAATCAACAGAAACCTGCATATGAAGAATAACATATAATGCTTTATAAATTTCATACAACACAGAGGAAACAAGAGGTGGAAGAACCTGTGTGGTAGATCCCTGTGTTTGGTGAAGTGGGGATGAAAAAGGTGTAGTAAATTTTTGTGAGGCATGAGGAACTTATATTGTGCTCCAGTAACAGTGATATGATTTTGTGTTGGCTCAGCTACTGAATTACTCTTGTTAACAGCTCACAAAAAATATATGACTTGGAAATCCATTGTGGAGGTGGTGTCTTGTGACTTGACCAAATTTTTTATTATGTTATTCAAGATTTATTTCAAGATTACATTATTTTATTTACATTATTCAAGATTTTCTTGAATCATGTAATGGAAACATCTCAAGACAGAGGGTCTGCTTGTCTCCAGGCTACAGTCAAATCTAATTCATTGAGTTTATTAGCAACAGATAAGGATCTGACCAGTGCAGCCTGAATTGGAGATAAGGGTTCCTTTCAAAATAACAGTCGTAAAATTGATCTGATTGCATCTTTCTAGCATTTTTAATTCAGTCAGGCAATAATCCACCACAAGGCTGCTGGAAACAGCTCCTGCTGATGGAATGGGGCAGGTTACATTGCTGAGGCTTAGCTAGGAGAAAAAAATCATTTCCCAGCCCTGTGCAGGTGCTAGGAGCTGAACCACCAAATGCCCGTTGGGATCACACTTGCACTGCTTTCCCTGGAAAGAAGAGGAGAATCATCTTAACCTCGCTACAGACCAGTGAGAATTCAACCTAAATGTACACTGAACAAAAGGGATTTGTCCTTTCTTTGGTACACTAAGTGTTCTGCAAGTCTCATAAATAATTTTCAGAGCTACCTACTGTGATAAAATATGCAGCCAGGCTGTGACTGGAATACCATGAGAGGCTGGTACTGAAAGTTCTGTGTCTTAAGCACCTTCTCATCCTCTCAGCTGGAGTCTCCCCACCTCTCTTCTGATGCCCCATGAAAATTTTGAATTCTTTCATTGTGTAACATCCATCAGGGAGTTTACAGCATGCAGACTGTCACCAGCAGGGTGGCTGGGTTTAAATTAACACATAAAATGCTGTGTGCTACAGGGAGTGAGTGATATGCTCAACTTCTCTGAGAACATTAAAACAGTGAACTTGACCAACTTATCTGATTTGGTCATTTTATTAGTGCCAGGATGGGGGATTTGGGCCAGGTTTTGTTGGATTTTTGTTCTGCTCAGATATTTTTTTCTGTTTTGTTGATTTTGTGGAAAGCTACAGTAGAATGTCAGTCTCAGTGAGATTATATTTTTTCTTTCTTCCATTTTCCAGCAATTTATTACAGACCCGAAAAAAAGAAACCTTCAAAGTATAAAAACTGTCTGTCTCAGACACAACTTTGCATCAAATATTAACATCTTTGTAAATATTGTTTCCTTCCTGAAAAAATGAAATTGGAGTTAGTACACATTATCCTAAGAAAACTCAGGATAAAGACATTCCCAGATCAATGAACTTGTGGAGATAAAAACCTGAATGGAATCATTGCTTCTTACCTGATTAAAATGAGTAAAAACTAGATGAATCAAAGCACCCTATGTGTTTCTATAAGCGTGGTTCATTCCTTAACGCCAACCCGTTTTAATTTTCTTGGTAAATAGTGCCCTCTGCAGCATTCTTTCGACTCTGGCAAGGTTCTCAGCACAACGCACTCTTTTGACTGACCCTTAGTGCATCACGGGCAAGGGACCAAAATACATAATTCCAGCAAATCTGCACTGCTTTTGTGTTGCTTTACAGTCCTGCTGCAGGTCTAATGTTTCCTAGGTGGCAGCCAGCACAAAGAAGAGGATTTACTAAATCCAGGAGAAAGACAACATCTGTAAAGATGCTAAAGCTGGACATACGCAAAGAAAGAAAACAAACTCCACTCATTAAAGCAGTTAGGAGAGCATTATTTAGAAAACTCCCATATGTGAGTTTTTCTAGTACTAATAGCATTCACTTGTATGATGTCTTTCACCCAAGGATTTCACTTAATAAGCATTAAGTATTTATTCCTGTGGGATTTGGAAAGGACATGATACATGTTATTAACACCATTTAAGGTATTATTGATTTTTTTAATGTTTATTTTGATTTTATCAAGGATTTTTTAAATCTCAACGTATGCTGCAATATGTAACTATTTAATCCTGAATTCATTATGAAGAAGACCTGGTAATGTAATGACAGTAGTTTCTAGGTCAGACATTTTCCCTTCTGAAATTCTCCCTTGTCTGCTGTACATAATTTGTTTTACACCCTACAGTCTCTTATTCAAAGGGAACTTTTAATCTTTTATGGAGACAATATGGCACCTGATTCATAAAAGAATAAATTCAGCCAGAGATTTAAAAAGATGCTGGGATGAGAAAAATAAGAGGTAGACTAATATCTGTCAGGAATGGCTTAGCTTTAATTAGGGCAAAACATCAATTAGATGTCTTCATGAGTTCATCTTTGTCTCCATTCCCCTTTTTGTATTACTTTAAGAAAAACCTGTCTTTATAGGACATTTTCTTTTTTCTAAGGCGTTTAACCTTGGATTTTGGGGACATTTCATCCACTTCCCCCCTTCAGAAAACACACCTTGAAATACAGCTGTGTAAAAGATTGACAGTTTTCCCAGAATCATGGAATATTGGAACTGTTTGGGTGGGAAGGAACCTTAAAGCCCATCCAGTTCCATCCCCTGCCAAGGGCAGGGACACCTTCCACCATCCCAGGTTGCTCCTCAGTGAGGTCATCTCCTCTCCAGGCTGAACAATCCCAGTTCTCCATGTGTTCTGCACTCACAAATCAGTTATTGCCATTTTTTTGGATGAGAGTACAGGAAGGTGTTATGTTTTGGAGCACTGTGACTTCATTCATATCCTTTCAAGACATCACTGAGCATCATCTGACCTTTATTGCAGGGTCTGACCTCTGTTGAGGTAAGTAATTGCTAAATCATTAGGCAGTAACAGAACCCTAATCCTGATCTGCCCCACAGTTCTGACCTGATATATTAACTTTCCATTTATAGTTTACCAGCATCCAGTCTCAAGGAATCAGAGATGGAGACTTTTCCCAAGTCCAAGTCACTATAAATTGCTAGAACCACACAAGTCCCTCCTTTCCCCTTCCTGCCAAGCAAAGCTGCAGTTATTTTAACTTGCAGGATTCCACAATTTTTTTTTTCTGTTCAGTTTGATAATTCATCCATTTGAAAACAGTTCACCAAGTGACAGATAAAAGCTGTTAGAGGAAGAAATGACTGTGAGTTATTCACTTGCCTCCAGATGACCAGAAGTGTCTATCAGTAGCCAACACTGGGAAAAAATTACTGCAGTAAAATATTCCAGAGTCATTGACCTTTCATGTGTTTGGTTCTGTAGCTCAAGACAAGGTAATTTCGCTTTGGATTTTCAGCCATGAATATGCACTTATGAAGGGAGGGGGGGGAAAAAAAGCTGTTCCCATTGTCATATCTAAAAATTGAATTACATAGTGGTGCAGTATCTGTGCTGTAATGCCAGGTAAAAGGCAGGAGAAAGAAGGACAATATGAGCACTAAATGAACCATTGCTTTTCAGATTGTTTCTTCTTTATCTTTCCTTTTTCAAATTAGTCTGGAACCTACATGCAGATAAAGGAATCACATGGAGTCAAATACTTTTTCATATTCTATGTGCTATACACTTGCCCTTCTGAGAAATTTGAATGGCTTAAAAATTTATTCATTTTCTCTGAGATGTTTTAGGAACATTTTTATCTATTCAGATAAATGGCCTATGTTTTTCCCACCACATCCACACTGCCACATTCGTCATGCATCAAACAGCATCACAGCTGATCCGTGGCACCAAGAAGGTGGATTTCAAAGGTAGTGCTTCAAAATTCAGGAGTGCTTCTATGCCAAAGGTGCAGCAGGTGGGCTGCTGGGATCTCCCTGGGCCATGGAAGGCTCTTTTAACATTGCTGGGACCAGGTACAGGAAGTCTGGAAAAGGCTAAGAGCTCACAGGATGCGTAGTTACCAGAAATCAAATTTATCCCTGATATTTGCTTTTGGCATTTTAGAGACATATGAGGAAATTCGCTCTTAACCTTTACTTTAAATCAGTCTAGATTTTTCTTAAGGAAAGGAACAAGAAGAAAAAATAATAAAAGAAATTATAAGCTTGTATAATATTTGCTTTTTTTTCCCCTGAGGAGCAAATATATTTTATGGACTTACTGCCTGAGAAGTAATTCACTGAATCTTCCCAGTTCATACAAAATTAATTTCTGGGAATACCTTTGCAAGCCTTCATTAACATCCCAGCATGTTCCTTGCTGCCTGTAATTAATGGCAGCTAAAAAAATAAACTGAGAAAACTGATTGATTTCAAACATTTTTTCCCAATTAGCCAAGAAACTCCTTAAGGCTTCTGACCTTTCCAGGAAATCTGTTATCCTGCTTGCACAAGCAGGTTGCTTGTATGCCTGTCCTGTCTTGATTAGACCTATTGAAGAGGATTTTTTTTTTTTTAAGAGCACAGAGATCTGGATCTCAGTGGAAAGAGACTTAAATAGGTTTCAGTGGCATGGCTCCATAGGCTTCATAACAACTCTTTCTCCTTTTTTGTGAAGCAATTCCACCCATTTGTCAGGACACAGAGGAAACTGTATAAATTCTGGAGCTGTCTCAGTCTGTTCTAATGTCAGGATCATTGCATTAATGCTTTTAATTGGGTCTTACTTAGGTGATCTTCACAAGTGCTTGACATTCCAAGGGTTTAATGGAAACATTCTCTTTAACTTTTCATTGTTACTTCATAAGGATTTTATGAAGATAGTATATGGTTTCGTCTTTCAATCTCTTCCTGTGGACACATGGGTAATAAATGTATATATACTAGAATTTGTCCTTAATAAGAGCCATATATTTGAGTGAGGCAGGACTCTAAGAGCAGACAAGTTCATTTACACATTTCAAAGGGACCTATAAAAAAACCTGTTCATCTTGACTTAATTATGCCAGTGCTGAGACTTGAATTTACCATTCCTTCATAAATACTACTTAAAATTTAATTTCAGGTGTTCTGCATGGAGAACACTTAAACATTAAGATTCACAGAACTTACAGCTTCATATCAATCCAGCCTTCCAACGACTTGCACTAAAATCGTTGGAGTCCTGATAAAGAGACTGAAAGATACTTTTTATTTTTTAAAACATCATGAGAACAATAATGAGTAAGTGAGTGTGAAAGACTCTTGAGTCTTTTACAGAGTCCTGTGGATATGTCTGCAATATTGATTATAATTGTTGCAACAGGTGCAAGTTCTGCTAAGTTTTACACCAAACTTGCCTACAAATTAGTCCCTGCTACTCTTCCTGCAGCACTTGATTCCTTATTTTCCCCTTACAGTAAAACAGATATGGTCCAAAATATTCAGGCAGGGATTCAAGTGGAGAGAACTCTTCCTGAAAAAACTGAGGAAAAATATTTTCTACTCATTTATTTTAAGACCTACATTTCTTTGGTGGCTGAGTAACAATTTCAGTTCTCAAGATACAAATGTCAGAGGAAAACAGTGTCCCTTCCTCTGCTCTTCCATTTGGACAAGAGATTTTTATCAGACAAGGGTAGATTATCCCAAATATGCCTTGAATTTTCCATGTTAATGAATTTCTTTTTTCCTATTATTTTTAGGTGGTTACAGACAAGATTTTATCTTCACCTCTTGAAAAAAAAATTTTTTCATTCAGTAGCTGCCATTTTAATTTGGCTAAGCTAGGTAGAAACTGCAGTTCTTAGGTGAAAAGGAAATTAAAAATTAAAGTCCTTTGGAGGAGGAAACAAGAGAGGATACACTGTCATTTATTAATTACCATTTTTAAGATTTGAGGGCTTGCTTCTTTGCTTGTTTTTGATAAGTAGACCTGTTGATTTAGAAAGCCAACTTTGATTATAAGATCCTTCTCAAATTAGAGCCCACAAATCACTGACTAAATTTATCAACACCTAAATTAAGCTCTTTTTCTTTTAAATATATAAAAATAATACAGAATACAGAAGAATGTTTCAGAAAGCACAAAGGACAACCCCTTGTAGCGGTGGTATATTCATAAGTACTCCATTTAATCAGGTAAAGAGATATTGAAGTAGATGTCTTGCTGTGGTACAAACAGTAAACCTGCTTTAAAATGCATTATCACTGTGAGAACATATCACAGAAGAAGCTTTTCATTGACAGTAATTTAATCTTTCTTGAAGCTAGTTGCTAATCTTCAAAGAAGCTAGTCTTCTTTTAAATATTTCCTTAAGTTTAATCACTTCTCCCGATTTAGAATATCAGTAAAAATCATATTTTAAAAGAGAAGGACTGCAGTCATGAAGTTGATGTTTTGTAAAGAAGACCAGCAAAGGAAAAAACACACATAGAGAACTGAGGTCCCAAGAAAATGGAAGAATAATACATTTTCAAAGATGTTATTTCTGGTTTCTCATTCACCTGTTTTGTTTATTTAGTCTACCAGCAATTGGAGAATAAACCAGATATGTATTCCCACAGAGACAGCAGAAAATATAAGAGAAATCTTTACAACGCTTACAACAGCCTGTTTAGGTGTTAACACTATTGATATAATTAGAACATTTTGGCAGGGCTCCCTTTCCTCTCAGTCAATGCATGAAAGGACAGTAAGCATCATTAGGACTCCTGGGAGGCAGACGAGCAGCAGCCAGACATCTGTCCTGTCCCCAGAGAGCAAAAGGCATGTCCCCAGTCTCTCCAACAAACCCTGTGACCTGGTGCAGCTCTTGGCACAATGTGCAGAAATCATAAACAACTGCCCTACCACACTGTATAAGAAGTACACTTTGCAAAGGGCAGAAGATGAGCTTTTATAACCCATATTTTTAATGAGATTTAACTGTACCACACAACATCTTATGTGTTGCATCCCCCTAACTAACAGGGGTAATCAAGACACATGAAACAACTCTCATCAGCAGGCAAGCAGCAGAGCTGCAAAAATGAGGATGCAAATGCTTTCCAGTCTTGGAAGGCCATCCAGACTTCCTGTATCCTCCTCTTCATGAAAAGAAGGTGTACATTTGTCCCTAAAGCATTTGGCAGAAATGGTGTTTGCCACTCTCCTGGTTTTCCTCTTCTTGCTTGAGGAGCATCTGCTCTTTCACTCATGATTCCCCTCTCCCCATCACCCTGACGCTCTTCCAGCATCGTGGCCATGGAAGTAATTCCTGGGGGAGGCCAACATGACCCTGGAGCTGTGGGGCCCTCATCCAGCAGTGTGGTGTGAGAGGAAAGGGAAAAGGCCCAAGGGAGAAGCAAGCCCCAGAGGCTGTGTTAAGGAAACAGCTATTTATTTTCTTTTTCTTGACTGAAGAAAAGCCTGCTAGTATCACCGATGAAGCCTGAGGGCCCTCTACTTTCAGGGTCATCACACTGCCATGGCTGAGGGGTCCCTGCCCAGACTGGGATCAGGGGCCCGACAGCCATTGCCACCTCCCTGTGCTCCTTCTAGGGCTGCTCTGGTTCTGCAGGGATGGTTCCACATGTGCTGGGACTCCTTTCCACGGCTTCCTCTGACGTGTCAGCCTCATGCTCCATGCTGGGGTCTGGCGGCCCACCCAAGGTGGGAGCATCTCCGGGGGAGGCCGAGGGGCCAGAGCTGGCCCCGGAGCTCTCAGCCTCCTCGTGGGCGTCCTGGCAGCCCCGCAGCCTCCGCACCTCCTGGCTGCACCGCGTCTCGATGATGCTGAGGACGCCATCCACCAGCAGTGCGGTGTGGTGCTGCAGGCGAGGCTGCAGGCGCTGCATCAGCACGCCCCTGTCCGGGCCGAAGATGCACAGGGCCAGCAGGATGCCCGTCTCCGCAGTCTTTATCTGCCACCACCGCTCCCTGTATATCTTCTGCAGCCACCGCTGCAGCCAGGAACGCACAGGGTTCAGGAGGTTCCACCTCCTTCGGAAAAGCTCTGCCCAGAGCTCGGGCAGGATGCCACCCACGGCCTCTGGCCCTGCAGCGCCCTGCTCAGCTGGGGACAGTGTCCCCTGCGAGGCAGGGGCAAGGCATATCACAAAGCTCTGGGCGCTGTATCCATCCCTGCTGCTACCAGGGTTTTCTGTGTGGCTGGTGGTCTCTCTGGGGTGTCTGATGATGCACTGCAGGCAGTCCTCCTCCTGCTCCGAAAAGCTGATGGTGGAGATCAGACTTCTGCAGAGAGGGCAGGTGCGCTTACCCCGAAGCCAGCGCAGGATGCAGCCCAGGCAAAATTCGTGGTGGCAGGGCAGAGCGTGGGCGATGTCCCCTGGCACCTTGCAGCAGATGGGGCAGCTCCACTCCCTCCTGCTGCTGGCCATGTTTTGCCTTCTCGCTTCCTGCTTCTGCTCTGCCACTGAGATCTGTACAGCCAGGGTCCTAATCCATCTTCCAATGATGTCAGAATGCAACACCAGTTCGTATCATCCCTTGTCACCCAGTGACGTCACAATGGGACAATCACTTGTCATAGTTGCCTGAAGCCTCACTACTAAAATTTCATGCACAGTTGCTTAAACACTTTCAGGAAGTCTACCTAGAGTTTTCATGCTGTCTGCAAGTGTTTTTAAGGATACTTAAAAGTGTTAAAAAAACCCCACAAAACAACCAAACCACTCACACAGAAAAGTACCCATTCAGCAATGTACCCTACTTGCATTGCCTGAAAACATGGGAAAAATCTCTCTGAGTCACAGGACTGGTGAGTTTATTTTGCATCATTTTACCTGAGTCACATCCTGACGTTTTTACCATGTTTTGGTCCAAAATTGCAGCTACTGGAGACTGGAAGTAAAATCTAGTGTTTGTTTCACCACCCACCCTCAAAAAAAAAAAAAAAACCAACAGTCACCTAGTGTAATATTTCTTGGTATCTTGACATATGTGAAGAAATGTTGGGACTCATGTTCCTGAACAGTTTAATTTCTTACATCAGTTGTGAACGGCAACTCACCAGGAATTAAGATCTCATTAACAAACATAATTTCTACAGATTAGCAAAACTGCATAAAAAACCAAGACATTTAAAAATGCAGGTGCAGTGAGAGTTCAGAGAGGTGCATTATTCAGGTGCAGAGAGATTTAAATAATATTTGCTGAAGAATTCTTACCTTTCACAGGTTTCAGCTGGTCCAACTCCAGCAGTTACTAAGATAATACAAATACATATATAAAATACATATATAACCTAATAGAAAATAGTGTCACAATGATATTTATCAGAATATCAGTGTAGCTCTTGCTGGAAACTACAGGCCATCATGGATAAAATAAATGAGATCAAAAGATTTAGCCCAGAAGAAGGAAAATTAAAGGAAATTACCATTATGTGTTTAATGAGAGTTATACACAACATCACAACTGAACCCATAATAGCTATTCAGACCGAAAACCACATTTGCTAACAAATGGGCACTACTTAACTCTCAGAATTAACCTACATTTTACATTAAAGTCTGTAGTTTAAGAAACAGATTGTACCACTAGGGAGAAAATTTGACAGAAGAACAGCAAGATAGTTAAACCGCACACAGGTTTTACTTTAGTTTGTGCTTTTAGATGTACAGTGATGGACTCTATAATTTCTGTACTGCTTGGTAAAGAAATCTCTCACAGGCCAGCTGTAGTTGGAAAACCTGGAATGCTCATCACAGGAGTAAAGACAGTTCTGTGGAATGAATAAAAACCTTCCCCACACACTTTGGGTCACTTATATTTCTGATTAAATAATTGAATCAGTATTAAAATATATGCAAGCATATCTACTAGGTGTCTGTTCAATTTGTTTTTAAGGATTTGTCTCATGCTACTCTAATAATAATTTCTAAAGAAATTATTTATTAAATAACTTTATCATCATGTCTCTATGTGCTCTCTTAAATTGTCAGCACATTTAAAATAATGAAAATATAACATATTTAAAGCAGCAATGAGAAATACCAGGAGCAGCAGATATGAACATCAGGGTAGAGACCCCTTTTTCACCATCCTGATTCAAGTAACACCAGCTCCCACACTACAGAGGTCTTTATTAATTGGTGAGGGAGTATTTGATGGTAGAGCAACAAAAAGGAAGTGTCACAGAATTTTGTCATCCAGAAGCTCCTGGTTCAAACACATCTGTCCTTCTGTGCTAGTCAACTCCAGCTATTTGTGGCAGTTGCTTTCCTATGCAGCAGTTGATTTCCAATGAGAAGTCTTTAGTCAAGCCCCTAAACAAAGTTGTCTGACTTTCAAAGCACATGAGCTTCTCCAAAATTCTGAAGGACAAGCTTCAGACATTTGTCCACACCTAAACACTAAACTGTTTGGTCATTTATTAAAATAAAGAATGTGAAAGTCCATGACATAATTTTGTTTCTTATTTCAACCCTGCTACTTCTGTGAGTTAAGCCACATTTAGGCAGCATTTCATGTAAAGGCAGCCTTTTGTTTGCTAAAGGTATAACGTTAAATGAGGATGTTAGTGCTGTGAGGGAGAAAAAATAGAATAGTCTTAAATACTTTAAAAATTAAACTTAAAAATTGCCTCTCAATCATGATTTGTTTAATTTCAGGGCAAAATTGAAACTTTTATGACCAATGTATTGCTCTTCTAATGAACTTCTGTTACTGCATTGCACCACCAGCTACTAATCTAATATTTCAAAATTTGTCAGATTTCCACTAATAGGTTCACTCACAAAAGCAGTAGAAAGTCTCAAAACTTGCTAGCAGCAAGTTAGCACTTTTCTCCAACACTTCTGTCCAGATTCTTTTGGGGGAACAAAAATTTGCCTGTCAGTCTTAAATGGGTCTCAAAGAGAATTAATTTATTTTAGTTGCAGAACCATAAACAAACAGATGCCCATAATTTTCCTGTTTTATTTGTCACTTGGAATGGCAACATTTATCTCATTGGTACTGAATGCTTAAAAATTAGACCAGTGAAGCACCCCCGTATCTGGAGATGTCTGGAGCTTCTTACAACAATATTAATAAAATCAGGATTGTTTTCAGACAGTTGCTAAGAAATGGACAGATTACACACAATAGAGCTGCTTGATCTGGGCAGAGACAGAACCAAATTAAAATCCAAAGGCTATGTTGGAAACAGAGCCAGAAGAAGTCATTAAAAAGCAAACTCCTGCTTTATTGCAAAAGAACTCTAATTTTAAAGAAATCACTTAGAGGCCAGCTAAGATGAGCATTGCAATATTATAAGCACAGAAAAAGCAAGTAAAAAATGTCTTGTAACTTCCTATCTAGGTCTAAATAGCTTTTTTTTTTTTTTTTTTTNAAGATATATTTTAGGAATTACTGGTTTTAGCTATAAGCCTTTAGTCCTGCTTACACTTCCTTAAACACAGGACCATTTTTTTTTTTTACCTAAGTACCAAAAAATGTTGCCTTAGAGTGAAAAATGTCTTCAAACTGCTTAAAAGACGTAATATAGTTTCGTACGGAATTTGAAGCAATTTCCAAACAAGTGTTCTGGGAAACATGTTCAGGACATCATGGATTCAGTACTTGGTAGGAAGCATTTTTCCCACATCAAGTCTGCAGAATAAATTATTTCTTAACAAAACCTTTAATCCAGATAAGAAAGATCATAATCCAGGTGTTTCTTTGCTGTACATATGGTTACTCTTAAGCACAGACATATTTTCAGATTATACCAAAAACAAAGATCAAGCTAAATTGAAAATATTCAAAAGACAAGTGGTAAAAGTAGGTGGTGGTAACACAGACATTGAGTTTCTCATTTTTCTTTGGTGAAACAAGACTTCCAAGGAAATAAAATGGGGCTAACCTGAAGGAGCCGACAGGAAAGATGGAGGCAGGTCATTTACACTGGATGGAGTGACAGGACACAGGGAATGGCTTCCCAGTGCCAGAGGGCAGGGCTGGATGGGATCTTGGGAAGGAATTGTTCCCTGGGAGGGTGGGGAGGCCCTGGCACAGGGTGCCCAGAGGAGCTGTGGCTGCCCCGGGATCCCTGGCAGTGTCCAAGGCCAGGTTGGACATTGGGGCTTGGAGCAGCCTGGGACAGTGGAAGGTGTCGGCACCCATGACAGGGGATAGGACTGGATGAGTTTGAGATCCCTTCCAACCCAAACCATTCCATGATTCTATTACTCTATAATAGAAAAAAAAAAAAAAAGTGTTAAGTGATTTACGTTTTCCATTGCTCTATATCATGACTTTAAGAGTTTAAAATTATCATTGACATGAGTGATTTAAATTTCTTCCTGTGATGTCAGAAAAATCTGTGAAGTCAACCCAGTATGCATTAAAGTCCACAGAAGATCTGCCATTAGCAGCCACAAGCTTTGAATTAACGCCTTGTAGTAATTCATCAGACAAAGGCTGGGAAAGGTTCTTTGAACCTTTAGGCACCTTTTCAGCCTGCTGTGACTTCCTTCCAAAGAAGAAATGCCTTTCAATATGACAGAATGCTAACCATGCAGACTAATCTCCCAGTCCTCTGGCCTCATAAGAAAGATGTGACATTTTCTGGAGCAAAGGAATGGGTAGATCTGAATCAAAAACTTTCCCATTTTTTGTGTGAGATGGCACGTTTGTACATATTTCAGTAAAACATTTTGAGACAAAGATACCACCACACCTGATACACCTTTCTCTCATCTTAACTTTTCACATGGCTGTTACCTTCTGAATTCATCTGAAGTCATCTGAAATATTAGGACAGGGGAGAGATAACCCAGCAACACAAAACCTGCATCATCAAAGATCAGCTTTAGCCATCCCCAAACCTCTGTCTTACGACAAAAGGTACCTTTATGGGATGCATAACCATACCACACAGGTGATATGCATAAACCCTGACCAGTAGCTCCTCTACTGCTGGTGCACAGCTGGATCTTGAGAAAAAAAGCCAAAAAAGTTACATGGTGAGAAAGGAAAGAAAAAATAGGTTAATTCTGTAGAGTAGATTGTGAGAAAGTCAGGAAAAATCTGACAAAGGCACAAGAGATATTGGGCTGCACAGATCTAACACCAAGTGTGTCTTTATTGAGGCTGTTCACACAGGGATTTAATCAGGTTTTATTTAACACACAGGCTGGATCTGGTGAAATGCAGGGCCTACAGAGACTCTTAAATCTCTGCTTATTCAATTCTCCTGAAAAGACATGAAATCCATAGAATAAGTCCTAAAAGTAATCCTTTTTTCCTGTCTGTTAAAAAGCCTGAAATGTTCAGCCATAAAAAGTTGAAATGTACTTTGAGATAGAAAAGATGCAGAGGATTGATACTTGTATTTTGTATGTCTTGAACAGAGTTTATAGGACTTTCCAAATAATTATCTTACCAGCCTTCTTACTGAGAAACCAACATTTTAATTAAGTTATTTTGAAAAAAAATAATCCTGATAATCACATATTCATCACAGGATTTCACTCTTCTCTATAGTCTGCAAATGTGTCCAATTATTTAATTTGATTAACTGATGTAGCATAACAACTTCAATCCTTATCAGTAATGTGATTTCTCCTCTTTCAAAGGTCAAGATTGAGGCAGATGTTTGAAAAAATTATCCTCTGCAACAATTTTCAGCCCATCTGGCAACTGTTTTTCTAGCAACATTGTCAATCTTTTAATTACTTCTTTTTTAACTATGAAAATGAACATGAATTTGATAACTGATAAAAAAAAAGAAGAGCTGTGTAAGTAACTAAAAACTAATCTTTAAAATCTTCCCTTCAATCAAGAAAGGACAGTTTCCTGGAAAATTATATTTGCTTTGTTTTCACATTCATATTTCACAGAAAACGGCACATTGGAGACCTGTCCCATGAAGACTGTATGCACAATTAATGGTCATGAAGTACTACATGTAAACATCAAAGCCTAGAGTGATAAGCACATACCTGAGTAGTAAATAAGAAAAACAAGAACTGGGCCTTTGAGAGCCATTTCCCTTTTGAAATATGTTAACTATTTTCTAAACAAGAGAAGAGACTTCAATACTCTCTCAGAAGAGCATTTTTAATCTCCCTTTCAATCTCTGTGGGATTTGGTGCAGTGAGAATTCAGAAAAGGGATTTTTCTCTGCCTGGACCCATGCCTGCCAGTCCAGCAATCCAGAGAGAAGTAGAATTCTGGGAACAGGACAATAGTTTCCATGAGTCTGGATGTGAAGTGGGGTTATCCTTCCATGGGTTTTCACCTAACTTACCACTTTTCCCCATACTTTTTTTCTTAAAAGCTCCAGAGCAGACTTCAAAGTCCTCTTCTGGGACACTCCATTGCATCTGCAGTTTCCCCAGTGGAAGCAAAGCAGCTTAGTTTGACTAAAGAGGCACATTAATTTAATTATTATTAATTAAATATCATTAATCTTTATATCTCAGTCTCTCTAGAGGGAGATATAAAGAAACTGAGATGGTTTCCTTTCCAGTTCCCAAATTGCTATGGAACTACAGTGCTTTCCACAAGTTCTACTTTTATTATGCCCCACAAAACATGTCTTTAAATAAGTTAATTCACACAGTAGGTGCCATTTGGTTTTGTCATATGTTTCCAGCTAGTGATGTTCTCTCATGCCAGTGCAATCATGAGGAAAGGGGCCTGGAAATTTCAGAGTTTCAGGGCTGGATTTGCAGAATGCAGTCTGTACACTGCTCTGAATTCTGAATTCACAGCCAAAATTCAATGAAGCTGTAAATGTGGAACTTATATTTGGAGGGACAACAAAAAATTGTGAGTTCAGTAAAAAGCTTGAAGACCATGCAGCTGGCTCAGGGGTCTGTGGGTTTATGTCTGTAAATTTTCCTTGCCTGCCAAATTTGTTTGAAGGACCACTGTGCTTGCTTGCTAAAAGGCTGTGTTCTCACAGTTAAAAAAAAATCTCATTGAACAGGTTTAATTCTTAGATACAACCAAAAAAAAAGGAATAAAATTTAGTCCTTAAGAGGAAAGCAGCACCTGATATTGCATGGCAGCAATCACCTAAGTACCTTAAATCTAGGCTCTTGAGTTTCAGGACCTGAGTTTGGAGTGAACCTGTCCCTAAAATTTTGACTGCCCCATTTAAACAACCTATGCTGAACTCTTTTAAAATGCCCCTAAATGAAGGAAAATGTTTTGCATCTTCACAAAGTGCTTTGTTTGGTGTTAAGGGATGTCCAGAAACAGTAATCATTTCTAATGGTAACAACCTGAAAAATCAGAGCAATTTTTTTTGCCCTTTTGGTGTTGGACCCAGACCAAATTTCCAACCTATCCTGACTCAGGACCAAAAAATGTGCACCACTTCCTTGGCTGTCTTTGGATCCTTTCCACCCTAGGCCATGCCAGTAAAAATATATGTACATATAAAAGGAATGTAGAAGTGTATCATGCACTGCCTGTGCTTCTTGACTTAAAGAACATAGTAGGGAAAAAAATCCCAAAACAATCCAAACAACTACCCAAGCAATTTTTTTCAAAATTGGCAGTAAGGTATTAAACTAAATCTGCACAACTACCACAGATTATATTGTAAGGAGAATCAAGTAAAGTAAGCAGAGGCAGAGAAGTCATGCTTTCAATATATGCAGTGTGAGGAGAAGAAGTGATCTGAATGGTTAAGTATAATACAGAACTATAATTAAGATATAGGTAAAACATAGGCTCTTAATTCTTATAAAAAGATTTTTTTTTTTTTTTTACAGTGTGGCAGCACATTGTCTGGATACAGCCTTCATGAGCTTAGGAATTATTATCAACAATGCATTTCATAGCTAGATATACTGCAGTCTGTGCTGCTTGACCTCATTCCCGGTTCACTTCATTGGTTCCTCTCATCATTACCAAAAGAGCTTCTCTTGGAATAAAACATCGTGTACTGATACTTTCCCCAGTGCAGATCAATTTGTTAACAACGGCACATAGTAAAAATTTGGAGAAATTAGAACATAACAATGCGACTGGCTTAGATGATGTGGGAAATTTATGATGCAATGGTTGGAGGCAACAGAATGTCATTGAAGTTATCTAAGCTACAGCATTAAATCTGCTGAATTTGGAGCAATCTTAGCAAGTGTAAAAGGAACCTCAGCAGAAGAATAATCCATTCAGCCACCATTTGTATTCTCAGTCTCACTGGAACTTCTGATGCTCACTGTAGCACCCACTGCAGTAAAATTCAAACTGTAGTGTCACAGTGCTCAGGCTGTGAGTTGATGAGGATATTGATGTCCAGTGAGTGACTGTAGACTAAACATGGGTTTTCCCTTTTTAATTATCCCACAGTCATCACTCCCATTTTGTGTCCCAAGAAAGGAACTTTTTTTTTCTCTCATTCCAAGAACATCTTTGAAAAAGAAAGTAATAAAACCCCTGAAATGGTTGGAATGTCTAATATGGACATTTGTAGGAAAAACTAGAAATAAAAGAACCAACTGTGTTCATGTGGTCCTTGCCGTAACTCACAACAGACTGCTACAGGATGGACTGTGTGCTCTGTATTTCACAGAGTATCTTCAGTGAATGAGAACTAGCACCCCACATACCACCAAACATCTGCAAATAAGCCCAGGGAAACAAAGAAGGCTCTCAGGGTCCTGGATGATAACTTAGATGTGTTTTGGATTTTTGAAAGAAGTGTTTGTCCAGGGGAGGATGAAGGCTGGACAGACATCATGCAGCTGCAAGTTTCCAGGGAGGTTTGATGCATTGCAGTTGTAGGATGGAGAGGAGAACAAGGCGGTGCCACAGAGATCAAGATTAAAGGTCTTGGAGCCTGTTTGGTTTGGCTGAGATTCATTTCTAACATGAATGAATACTTCTGTTTATTTTAACAGTTCTAGCTATGCTCTGTTTATGGCTCTAATATTTCACTACCATGATTTCCTCCCTTCTCTTCAACTCTCCTTCCCAGCCTCTTCTTTTACCTCCTTTTTATTTAACAGCCCAGAGGACACTTTGTCCATTTACTCTCATTTCCCAAGCACTACCTTTGCCACCATTTTCTGTCACAGCAGAATCTCTAAGTCAATAAAGTGATTGACCTCGTACACACCTCTTGTGTACGAGGTCAACTTACAGCAGTCAGTGTAAAAACTGTTCAAGTCAGGGGTTAGTGCATTAAACTCGTTCTCAGCTCATAAATAAAATATTATTGCAGGTTTTTGGTTGGCTTTTTAATTTTTTTTTTCACAGTTTACCGTAACATACTTTAAATGTCCCTTGGGAGAGAAATCAGTACAGGTAGCAATACCCCCTGGTGTTTCCTTACTTTGGGACAGAAAGTTCAGCACTGGAGTCAATTTCCATACTATTATGTGTTGGAAACCTCGCAAAAATCAGTGCAATTCCATCCATAATTTTAAAAAGTGAATTGAATTACCAAAGAGTTAACTGCACTTAAAGTATGGATTAATGCTCTCATCTTCAAATTTTATACCTGAGAGATGAACAGTTAGAGATTGACAGTTTCTATGGCACAAGCTAATTTTGGTGACTAATTGTACAAACTTAACAGCTGAACAGAAAATCATCAAGGGTGCAATGAAAGTCAATAATTAACAAAACTGACATATTGGAATGCATTCACATAAACTTTTAATTGCATTTCTGAACACAACATTATTTTAAAAACATTTTAGCCATGGCAATTTTAGTAAAAAAAGAATAGTAGCATGTGTTCATATCCAATATTACTTTTGTGTATGCAAGTGAACTTGGGAAAGCCGTTGTCTTCATGTCTCCAAATGTCTGAACACCAGGAATTACTTTATCTAGGTTCAAAAAACTTCTTTCACAAGTTTATAACCTGTGCTTAAGTTTTGTCTTTAAAAACACTATATAGTAGGTTTGTTGCATAGAAACTGCAAAAAAAAAAATTGCAGTTAGCTCAATTTTTGTGGTTGCTTATGTATTCAGAAAGATTTTTAACAGACTTGAAAAGCAAGAAAATTATTTAATTTATCATTTATCAGAAAATTATTTCATTATCTCATTTGCCCTTGCCTGTAATGACATATTTTCCTACATGAATTATTGGATTTCTCTGTCATTGGGAAATCATTCTTAATTTTCATGATGGTGCAATGACAGCGGTTCTTACAATAAAACATACCAATTTTATGTACATAGTACTAACAATATAATGGTGAGATAAATATCTAAAGAACAGACAGAAACATGGTTTAGGCATTTTAATCATCACAGTCTTTAAATGGTGACAAATAACAGATAAGACCTGTCTTTTCTTGCTGGAAATGTGTTGCTATTTTCAACTCTTTACCATTTCTGTCTTCATATTCCCATCTCAGAACTTCTCAGATCTGATGAATCTCAGATCACATGAAGAAATGAAGCCCAAATGTCCCTAGGAGACCTATTGCAAAGGAGAATTATTAAGTAATATTAGCACAATTCATGTACAAATAAGCTGGTAGCACTATATATGAGTGGTATAGCTTTTTTTTATAGTGTGTCTTGACACAGCTTTGATCACCTCTCCCACCGGATAATGCTCACCAGGATTTATCATTATGGATACAGAGCTCTAAGCAGCTGGTTTGGATTTGACTAATATCAAATTACTTTTGATAATTATGGTGGGGTCTTTACCCTGAGTTCATCAGTGTCTAGTTCCTTGTCCTACTTGTCTAAGCAGCTGGGTTCTCACCGGATTTGGAAAAGTGGAATGGAGGAAGACTAATCTACTCCTAATCCCCACCTGAATTTTACCACATTTGTTGTTCTGCTTGAAGACAAAACTCAGCTCACAGAAGTCAGTTCTGCTGAGACTGCAGATGTATTCCACCTGCCCGCACTGACCCTTCCATAACTGTTCTTTTCTAATGAAATTAGAGATATTTACCTGTAATACACCTCAGAGCCAAGATTTCAAGAACAGCAGGTCATGCCTCAGAGCGCTGTTCTGAGTGTTTTAGTAACCCAATTTCTACAGATCTGTGGCTGACTCAGAAACCTCAGAGAGCCTGCTCTCCTCTTGGTGTGCAGCTCTGGCAGGGAATCAAATTTCCCTAAACTGCTTCTGAATGATTATCATGAACTTTTGCACTCAGCAACTACAATCACTGTAACACAGAGTCATCATCTGCTGCAGTTAATTATTCAAACCGAATTTGCACATCTGTACTAGCTTTATATAGCTTGGCTTCAGGCAGGTTGGTTGAGAACTGCTGGAGATTGAAAATAGATTTGCTGCAAAGAGGTTGTTTCAAATTGGAATTGAAAAGTCTCTTGCTCTATTTTTCTCCATGTATAATGCATGACCTGTCAGCACATACGGCATGGCTTTTACTGTCATTTTCTTCTGCATTCATACAACTCGGAATGAAGCCTAGGAGGGACAAGGGAAAAGGTTTTTGAGCTAAGGAGTCTGATTAAAAATTAATTTCACAAAGGTGATTATTAAATTAGCTCAGTCTGGACAATGGACGATGCTGGAAATATTTTCTTTTCTCAATAAACATCTGAACAATAAACGAAACAGTTTTCCTAATTTGAAGGAATCCTATTGATGCAAATTTCTTTAACTTGAAGATAACATTTTCATCTGGTAGTCTAAGGAATTCGCCACTATTAACCCACTTTAAATAGGTGTGACTTGGATCTTTTAGCGGTGAGAAACCTTTACCAAATAGATAGAAGACATAGAAATGGGGAGGAGGATGGCACAAAGGATATTGCTAATGGACCAGAGCACAAAATAACCCAAGAGAAAACAAACTGAGGGCATTACCCATGATGTAACGATTTGGTTAAATCTTAGACCTCCATGAAGTAAAAAATTCTCATTATTTACAATTAGTTCCAGGCATTACCTTTAAAACAAAATCCTGAGATAATTCTATTTTGAGTAGCAAAAATACATGATTGAGTGGGTTTCTGAAAGGCTCAATATGTGCAAGTAGTTTACATGAATTGAAAGACAGGACATATTTTATGTAGATTATTTTGTCAGATAGCTCAATGTATACAGATTTTTAATCTTTTATTCCACTTGATGTGATTTATTATAACTCTTTAATACAGGAAATGTTGTTTTCCCATATTATAAATTTTAAACAGCTTGCCTCCCGCTGACTGAGGTCTTTATATCATTAGCTGTCCCCTGCAGGTGAAGAAAGTTAGCTTTAAGGACAGGTTTTCATTGTACTGTCTAACACTCGACTGGACTTTTGTGAACGATTTTTGTACCTGTGGTTGGTGAGCATTTGATTTTGGGGGACATTATATTCTTGTGCACAGTTTTCAGTTGCCTGTAACCTACGACAACAGCTTTACCCTGCTGATGAATTGAGCCATCACTACTGCAGTTTTATAAGTTCTGAATTTCTGTTATTATGCTTGAAGTGGTTTCGCTTCTGTGTGTTAAATTTTTTAAGAAGATTTGATCTGTGATTTGACACACTTGACATTCCGCAAGTGGATGATTTTTGGGACTTGAGCTGTGCAGAGCTTACAGTTTTTACAAAATTCTGTGTTTTCCAAGCATTACACTACAGGCTGAATTGTTCACATGTTTTCAGGAGCAAGCAAGTCAAGTGAAATTTGTGAGAAACTATGTTTGTGGGAGGAGGAAAAAGCAGTAAAACTGTACTCCTGTATTATCACTCCAACCTTGTTTGAAATTACTGGCAGGTCTGAAGTGCAAACACTTCTCAAATTGTCTAAAATGCAGGTTTTGTCTGCACTTAAAATTCTATAAAGGAAAAACATCAGTGCGGTGTTCTTCATGTCTCACTCTGGTTTTTCTGCCATCAAACAGAGGCAGAGGGATATTTTTTGAGTTTTGTTATCTTATAGAAGACTAGATGGTTACTTTTATTTCTGAACTGTTAATGGCGTTTGATGCTTTCTGCCGCTGAAAAAATCCAAGTTTCTCTTTCCACTGAGCTGCAGTAATTTTCTTCCAGGTCATGAAAAGGTCCTGGAAGAGGTTTTTTTTTCTATTTGCCAAGGACAACTGGAAATCCACACAACAATGTCATGTATGATGTCCAGACAGTAACAAACTCAGATTCCCCTCACCTGCAAGTTTAAAGAGAAGAAAGGAGAGAGCAGCAGCACGTGAGCCCAGGGCTGTTTACTGACAGGGGTGGCTGGCAGGGTACAGTCAGTGAATTATCACTTTCTTCAGTGCTTATCTCTTGCCCGCTTTCTGTCAAACTTCTGTTGATCTGAACAAGAATCATGCCCATGTATGACCCCTTTTATGTCTGCAGATTTTGATGTGAGAAGAGAGTGTGCAGGCTTTGTTATGCATTGTGATGTCGTACCCCAAATTTGGGCCCAGTGTGTAATGACTTTGCTGTACTTTCAAGCACTCACAAAAGATGTCTAATGTTACCTTCCTACTACTATACTACTACTACTACTACTACTACTACTACTACTACTACTACTACTACTACCACCATTATTATTATTATTATTATTATCATTATCATTATTATTATTATATGATTCCGCTCCAAAGAAATTAAATTCTAACACTCTTATGCTAAGGGAAAATGTGCAGGTTTTCCACTTTTTTTCTCTGTTAGGCCCTTCATTTTTCCCAGGGGATATGGTGAGTTTGAGGGCCCACCTCCATCAAGGTAACTGAAGGATCAAAGTTTATCTTGCAGGAAACCTGGAGGTTACAAAATTGTTGCAATAATTTACTCACCTATTCAACAATTAATTATCGATATCATGAGGAGAGAGGGGAATTCAGCTGGTCAGACATGATGTCTCCACTGCTTTTATGTCGAGGCATATTGCAATCTCTGAATCCACATGTCCACATTTTCTGCTCAAACCAGTGACAAAATTTAGTATCCATGAGCCTTTCCAATACAGATTAAGTTAATTAATGCAAATTAATCAGATACTAATTCAGCATTTTGACAGAACTACTGTAATTTGTGCAAATGTTGTTGTGATAAGTTACCCATCCTGACCAAAACACAGGATCAGCACTTTGCAAGGTAGCAAAATGAAATAAACACAGAAAAATGTCTCATGTCATCTCAGGACCCAGTTAATGTGCTGTCATTAGCACCACATTAGCAGCTGAAAACTCCAATGTCTCACTTTAATTAGATTGGATGGGGGTGTACAATTTTAAATTCATTCAGGTGCCGTTTAGACCAGAGAGGAAAATAAGCTTTTATAAACATAAAGAAATCTATGAACTGACTAAAACCACAACATTTTCAGAAAGCATTTATAGAAAACCTTTTCCAATGGAGTTTGATCCCAAACAGGTCAGAATTGATGAGTGTGTTATAAATGTGAAATGATTAATTCATATTTGTATGGTAAATAATGAATTGAAAACTATAAACTACTGTATGTGTGTATGTGATAGATGTGTACGTGAGCTACAGTGTGTCTCGTAACCTCATGTTGAAACAAAAAGGCAGGTACCACCCTAGATCGTCTTGTCCAGAAATAGAAAGAGGATGAATGGGAGGCGTTGGGAGAGAGCTCCAGCGAGATAAGCAATCAGGGGACCATCAACGCAGCTGGCCCACACCCCACCTGGCTCCTGGGAAAGCCATCAAGAAGATCTGCTGAAACTGAACATTAACACTCTGACTGGAGAAAAAGAACTCTTTTCAGCATGGCTGGAGACACCCATGGACTTGAATAGCTAACACAAACACAGCAGGATAATATGGGGAAATATTGCCAGAGGGGGAATAAAGCGTATTTAAACCAAGCCCCGAAACGGGCTAATTCATGAACCATAGGGGAGGCAGCAGATGGCCAGGTCTGTGTCTCACGGTTCACCCTTGGCATTTTCCTGGGCAAAATCGTCAAGGATCTCCGCTGTTGGTGGGTTTACTGAAATTCTGTGATTCGATTGTTTGTTTAATAAACCAAATTATTTTAATTGGAATATTGCATTGGCATTTATAACAAGTGTGTCAACAACACCTTGTAGAGCAGTTCTTCACCCTTCAAAAACCTTTTTTTTTTTTCCTCCCCAAGAAAGTTTCAGGGTGGCCTGAGAGATCCCAGCTCTCTGACTCTCTGTCGGAAAACTGGGAGCACTGAAGTGTTTAGGAGCTAAAACTCATTTTTGCCCCTCACAGGCCGCTCCTCACAGCCACAGTCCTGCCTTGTAAAGCAGGGAATGCAATAAGGAAGGGCATGAGGGTGCAGTGGAAATGATGCTGAAACAGAACAGCACGTCATAAGAAAATAAATAATTGAAATGGGCATCAAATCCTGATACATAAAGGTGTCAGTGCAGCAGAAAGGAAAGATATAGTAAGGTTATTTATTACATGAACACAGGGGCAGTGAAAAGGCTGCTGTCAATCTGTTCATATCAGTGGTTTCCTCTTAGCAAGCAGCTAAATTATAAATATTTCTGAGGTTATAAAACTGTTGAAAAAAGCAAAACCAAAATGATGGCAGTTGTGGGCTTTTCACAACAAACACCCAAATTATACGAAACAAAGGAAAGAAAAATGACACAAACAAATTGAGCAGAGATTAAGGGCTTTAAATTTATTTACTGTATACAAAGAGCACATCCACGTGAGATACATGATCACAGGCTATAAATACTTCCAAGTTAAAAATGAAAAATGGAATTATTTATCAGCTATGTTAAAAGACAACCCTTGCAGCTTGCAGTGAGGAAAAAAACCCTAATGTTAAAACATTTATTATAAGCTTCAGAACCTTCTGAAAATTTAACCATTTCTATTGATAGTGCTGTCCCTTTCTGAAATCATATTTATTGCAGACCTGTAGGCCAGGAAATGTAATGTTGCTGTCATCAGTAGATACCCACAGACTTTGTTCTGCACTTGGGAGGCCACATGACTGAGGCACATCAGGTTTCCTTTGTTCCATTTCATCTTGACCTGCCTGGAGCTTTGTTTTAACTTGTTTTAGCCCTAACAGTGATTTTTTTTTTTTTTAGTGGTCAATTGGCTGTGGCCAATCTGTCTTACTGTTGCCAATCTTTGTACAGTGTAACCACAATTTCTGGGCAAGGTGGCAGTAAGAGGGAGTTATTTTGTGGAGAATGAGGTGTTTATTGCTCTAGTGCAGTGTAGGGATTTATGACTGTATGGAGTGATGCAAAGCAGTGCAGGCATGGAAGGAGAGCAGAGGTGACAGAGTGGAAGTCATGGGGTGGGTATGAGGCATGGCAGAGGCTGAATATTAGAAAATGTTAAAAAATTGCTCCTCCAAGGAGAATCAAAATAATCAGAATGGCAAGGAAGAAAAAATAAAGCTCATCCTATTGAAGCAGTACTGTTGTTTTGTATAACTGAGCTTTTTACATAATATTCTTTATTTTCTTTTCTTTTCTTTTTCTGTAATAATTTAACCTAGGCTCATGAAAATCTTTTAGAATTACCGCTAAGACAATAAAGGTTTTATTGTTATTATTCATAATAATAATTATTGGCTTTATGTCAGTGGTGTGTTCTCTTTTTGCCCATAACAAGCTTTATGAAGTTGATATCAGGGTAAAATAGACATTCACTTATTTTAATTCCTTTAATATCAGGACATGCAATATAGCAGTTATTTTATGAGAGGAGGGAGTTCTTAAATTACTCACAAATAATCACAGAATATTCTGAGTTAGAAAGGACCAACTAGGATCAACAAAGTCCAAGCCCCAAGAGTCCCATCACTATTTCAATTGCTTATCGGTGATTAGGGCAGCAAATGAGCCAAGGACATGTTCATTATCTCACCTGCACTTAGAACAGTGTTATCAAAGGCACAAGGAAGCTTACTCAGGAAAAGAGCCTCTCAGGTGGGACACGTGAGCTGGGATAAATCAGCTTTCCCGGGAGCTGAGACAGGGTGCACCAGCTGGGAGCTCGGCCTTGCAGGATGAATGTGACATTAGGGCACAACTACTACTTCTATATCCTGTGTTAAATTTCTGAGTCATGGAATTTTCCTGGAGCTTCAGCATATTTCTGTATCAACCCCACACTGTTTAGAAATTCTGCAGATCCTAGGAGAGGGAAGGAAGTTAAGGCAGCCGGGCAATGAGTAGCCTGGATGTAACAGCAAGTTAGCTGTAGCTGTGCTGATTAGATCTGTGCACCCTTTTCAGCTCTGCTACCTGCTTTTCTAATTCAATTTCCTCAGCCCTAACCTTATCACTCTCACAGGACAGAAAACTCCTTTGTTTCAGCAGGAGAAGGCAGGCACTTTTACAACTGGAGCTGATGGTGCTGAAGCAGATCCCACAGCGCCTTTCAGGGAGCACAGAGCAGCAAAACAATCTAGTGCTTAGAGTCTATGCAGACAAGGATGCTTTCTCCCTCTCTGCGGTCGAAGCACCAGCTCCTGCTCCCAGGATCACCTGCAACTGGGAAAACAGAACCCGAACAGGATTTATACCCTACCAACACTGGTATTTAACAAGAGATTTCCACTCCCTGTCTCTCAGTGGCTACTGCTCTATCGTTTTGGTTTGGTGTACATGTGTGGCCTCCAAAATCCCTGCCAGATTAAATGTACAAGAGAATCCTCTATCTGTCTCACAGAAAGAAATTCAATGTCTTAGTAAGGGTTAGATCTGCTGAGCAACAGCCTGAGGCAGAGTAGCCAGTTTTGTTTGTTATGAATAAAAGCTACCAGGATTTCACAGATGCCAGCCTCAGCCCTACAAAAATCATCTCCCACACCCTTAGGTGCCACAATGCCTCATGTGTGGATCCTGGAAGCACTTTAAAAGCTGTCATGACAGCTCAGTGCTGTCATGACAGAAGTTCAGCAAGGTGCACCTAGATATAAAGCATTATATGTTAAAAGGTCTGCCAGGATCAGACAAACAGAAATCTTTGCTGGATTTAGCTGTGTTTATAACAAGGAGGAGTTCTGAGGATCTCCCTCACTGACGATATTCAAGAACCATCTGGACACAATCCTGTGCCATTTGCTTGGGCCACAAGGTTGGACTAGATAACTCAGTGGAGTGCCTTCCAACCTGACACGTTCTGGGATTCTGTAATCTCAATTTTAGGTTAGCACAAAAAATTCTACCCACATCTCCAATTAAATATTTAAACTGTCGTGGATGGTGTTGGACATTGTTCAGGTGATTTGGTCTAACCAGTCAGCCTGGACTGCAAAAGCCCTCAGTGCAATGGTCAGTACAGCACTCCCTCTTTTTTTCTAATGAGATTAAAGGTCTGTTCTGTTGTTGTTCTGTCTGTTCTGTTGACAACATTCATTTCTGTATTAGCACTGAATTATGCTGCTCACAACAAAGCACCCTTGCCTGACTGCCCATGCCAGAACTACTCATAGCATTTTTATTTCACTTCCACAAAGTGGTTTTATCTGAAAACCAATGATAAAAACACAGAACCAAAAATATAGGACTGGGTCAGCAATGTGCTGTCTTCTACAGTGCTGTGAAAACAGAGTAGGGGATGCTGGGATGTTCACTTAAAATCTGACTTCATTTCAGTGCTTCCCTGCAAGCAGCCTAAGCCTCTCAGAAAAATCCTATTCCTGAAACAACCACGTGGGCCACATCCATTCTCCTTTTGTGTTGTTGGTACTTCACTGAGTATCACATCGTTCCCAATAAGCCATTGGTTCCAGTGAGGTGCAATCAGTTTAACACAAGGGCACAGAAAAAGTTGCTGCAAATCTGGAAGTCACAAAACCCAATTTCTTTCTATTCACATCCTCCCCTTTATTGGTCCTTTGGATCAAAACCAGTTGTCTTACAGTACTGTACTGGCTTTTCTGGTCTCACAGTGAGTAATGCCCAGTGTCCTGTTGCATAATGCTGTCACACACAGCCAGCGTCATCTTTCCCTGTCTGAACCCCTTCTGATCTCTCTATTTTCCTCAGATCTTCCTGATGTGCAGTTCACACAGTGGGAAATGAGTGGGTAGAAAAAAGCACTCAAATGAAAGCTAGACTAGGGTGAGGATCTCTGGTGGATTGGGAAGGACTCCACCTCACACCACACTGCTTGATTTTCTCTCCAGTAGAGAAAAGTGTTTCATCTTTAACAGATGATGGCTACATTCCTAGAAGATTTGACAGCCAAGGGAGAAACTAGACACTGACTTTCCAGAAACTTTTATCTACATGTGAGGTTATTTTTCCTATCCCATTGAAAAGCTGAAGCTATGAGAGGAAAGAAAATGAGTTCTGGGTCACAGTGTCAGGATTACAATAGCTTCAGACTCCAGGTGTTGATTTCTGATGGGAACTGGAAGAACTTAAGATGAGTTACAAGATACAGACACCAGAAATTAAGTGAACTCAGGAAACACACATTGAATGAGATGTAGAGCTACAAGGAGACCTTGCAGTGGTTACTGGCATCCAAATCCAAATGCAGTTCCAAGGTTCCTTTTGCCAATAACTACCAGGCCTGACAGCTACCTGCAAGAACAGAGTGCTTCCATTTTGAACAGCAACATTTCCTACAGCCAAGGTTAGACTCCCATGTGTCTCCCAAGGCCATCAACAGTGTTGGAAGGGCATCCAAACCTAGGTATATAGATCAGAGCTCCATCTGACAGAGCTGCCCATATCATGCCCTAACTCAGGGTCTCTTGCTTACTCTGCTCCCAGCTTGAGGGCTCCTGAATTCGTGAATGGAACGCAGGCAATGGCCAAACTGCACAAAGAAGGTAAGGCTTGAATAAGCCTTCCTGGAGCTTGGTGATTAAGGCTACTTCTGGAGAACAGGGCTTTCATTGACTCTAGAAGAGAAAGCCCCCAGCCAGCATCCCCAATTCCAAATATTCTGAGCAGGAGCAGTTATATGAGAGTTTTCCAGCTCCACTGGTCTGTAGTTACCCTACAAAGGATTCCCTAGTGTACTTAGAGACCTAGTATTAAACAGTGCTCTATTCTGTACTCCAACAAGGGAATGAAATTAAAGGTTTATAGGAGTTCGGGTACATTCCTATGCTTGGTACTTTTTGCCTGTTGTCCCTAGGTGGCTCCCACCTGAATACACCAGTATGGATACGTTCTACACTGCCTCAGTCACTAGAAACAATCACTCTTAACGCCCTTCAAGACTGCCTAAGGTTCCCCGTTAATTTCATCTTTATGCTCTTTCATGGAATGGCTCGGCTGGATTTTTTTAGGCAGTGCAGAACATACAGGTTTTCAGTGTGCCCATCTCACTGAAGTTATGAAGCTCCTCTGAAATCTGGTCTGAGGACTTTCAGTGCTCACTGTAACACAGCCTACAATGATCAAAGTCCTTCTATCCTTAGGCATTGCCCTCTCTAACAAGCATGGGGTTTTTTTCTGTCAGCTCTGTCCTTTAATTCAGCAAACTCTTTCCCTCTCTTGTAAACCGTCTGCCCTTATCTTTGGCTGGAGGTTAAGAAAATTCTTCTGTCTGATGTTGATCACCCAGCAGGGAATGCTTACAGCATCAGCTAGCCAGTCTCTACTTTACCTCCCAAGAAAGATAACAAGAAATTCTCCAAGACAGCTTCCCACAGCCTGGAGGGCCTGGGATTTACAGCCTGTTTGAACTCTCCCAGATGGTAACACACCAGGCTGCTGCAACACCACGCTCAGAGGCTTGTCCAAAGGCACTTCCTCAGACTAATTTATTTGTTCTCCCAACTTCAACAAGGTTTTGTTTTTGTCTCTCTCTTTTTTTCTCTCATTTTCCAGACTGTCCCAACTGGACACTTAGGCCACGTGCCATTCCTGTCCACCTAGCAAAACACACTGGATCTGGGGAGGCAGGAGGAAACTGGGGTCAGATATATTTAGCATTTTGGGAGGAAAAGGGGGCAGGAATGTGCAGAAAGCTTGCCTGAGGATCACCCTGTGTGCTGGTACATCTGTGAACAGCAAACTGGCTGTCTACAGATAAAGGAATATATGTCTATGCCTGGAAATGTGACTTTGCAGCAGTAGCTTCTGTGGGCTTTATTTAATTGTGATATATGCAGCAGTCATAATAGCTTTGGCATAACATCATTTGTGTCTTAATTAAATGAAACGTGCTGTTCAGAAACAATGCAGCCATGGTGTTTGGGAAACACCTGAGAAATGCCTTCTGCTCACAGGCTCAGCCTGGAACTACAAACAAAGGAGGCAGCGTGTGTTTGTGTCTGCGTATGCATATTTACATAAAAATAAATTATCGTACAGCCCTTTCCTGCTCTGTTCCTGATATTCCATCAATTTTAACGCATTAGCAAAGAAAATGAGGAAGTGACTGTCAAATGGTGAAAGGATAAATGGCACTGCTTTCAACTTAGCAAGGCATCAGGAGGCCCTATCATCTGCACAGTTTAGTTTTGCTTTGACAGACACCAGCTCCTCTCTTGGGAGGCTCCTGAAGACATGGTGAGGTTGATACCAGCCTTATCACAAGAAACCAGGAAAATAACTTGGAAGAACAGAAGCAAAGGAAGAATATACTTATGAAGGAAGAAAATGAACTGAAAGGAAGTAAAAAGCTAAAATGCTTTCAAAGAGGAATTTTGAACAACAGAAAAAAAATCAAAATTTTAAAAATTTAAAAAAAAAAGATACACAGATGTCCACATTATCTTGCTGCAGTACACAATTTGACTCAGAATGCAAGATTCCATATATTTTTGCTGAACTCAAATATATTGTCTTAACTGATAATGGAATCCTGCACACAATGGCAGCATAATGGGATACAGAAAAGCAGAACAGAAGCTTTTCAGATGTAAAGTTTACAGTTATTACGGTTTGTTAAGATTGTTTCTAAAGCCAGTTCTCCTTTTTCTTCTTTTTGGAAGAAATTGGAGTGTGGGTGTGTATGTAAAATGGGAGCTAATTTAGCTATTGCAAATCTACAAGAGCCTTTCATCTTTTCTCTTTCACTTCTTCTGGTATTATATGACCAATTTAGATGCCCCTGACACTGAAACTCCATCTCTAGATACTAAAAGCTATGAAACTAAAGAACCCTTTCAAATCTAATTGTGACTTCTAAACACCTCAAAACACTTTTTAATGATTCTGAGAATTAAATTGCACTCATTCCCATGCAAAACAGCCAAAAAAGTCTAATATATTTAGGGCAGAGGTTAGCAGAGAGACATAAAGTTGGTTTCTTTTATCAAGTATGAAACTGGACTGGTAACAAAGCCCAAAGCTTCAGACTCACCATCTGGATCACTCAGCTGTTGAAGAATCCATAGTAACAGAGATCTACTTCTTGCCCCAAGATTCCTACTTATTACTTACTTTTCTGTACTTTTTCAAGAAAGTTCTTATATAACTTCTGGGTATTAATTGAGGTATTGTATATTTTAAAACATTTTTTAGCATTGTAACACATTTTGTTTGGAGCTTTTTTTTTCCTTGCCATATGATCTGCCTAAAGCTATTTCTTCTTTATTGCTAAACATAAACTCTGAACAGAAGTTATTTTCCCTGCCAAAACACTCTTTTTCAAGTCAATTGCACTTTTGCATGAGAAAAAGCTGTAGGGGATTGTCCCCATGAACTTTGAATGTCTTTCCAATATTGGCTGAGAACAGTTCGTATCACCTATAAATCTGGCTGCTAACCTGCTTGAATAAAAGCTGCTTTCTTAAATTAAACTGCTGCAGTAGGCAGGCTGTAGAACATTTTAGTTTCTGTATTTCTGCACATAGTCCCTACCCTGTAAATATCACTTCTCTATTCCCCTCTCCAATGATGTGATAAGGCATTTGTTCAGCATTTCAGCTGCATGTCTAATGGGAAATATTTGGATTTCTCAGCTGGACCAAACCCAAGACAATCCAGTCTGGTATTGTGTCTCCAAAAGTGACCATTGTCATGAAAATGGGAACAATCTGCTAGTCACACAAGAATTCTTCCTGACCTCCAAGAAACCCTGGCTCCAACATTGGCAGAATACAACTATGAATTCCACTAAATTTATCTCAAGAGAACAAAGACTTTGGTAAATATTCTGAAGCAATTTTGTGGACCTATGATGTTTTGTCACAGCCTCCTGTGTCAAAGAGTGTTGTTAATTTCTTTATTATCACACAAAATGTCCCCATTGTTATTGTGGTTCAGGAAAGCAGAAGTTTCTGATCTACCATCTTCAATCCACATGTTAATGTGCACATTCTATTAGTATCTTCTATTATTTTATATTCTGTCACTTATATAGATATGTTATCTATATCTATACCTGCTTCTGTAATAGTATCATTGTATTTACCTGTGTCACTTGTATTGTTCAAAGATAATTTACTGCATTTACCTAAAGCAAACAAACTGACAATCAAAATAATTAATCAAGCCCCAAGACCTTTCATTACAAGTTTTCCATGTTTGGACTAAAAGTGAAAATTAATTGGTCCATATATTGGGCTAATAGCCTAACTGGATCTGCAGAAAAAAAAAATCATTAGCAAATGTAAGAAATACCATCAAACACAAAAAAATCCCAAAATCCCCTAAAATTAAGAGAGTTTAATTTAATTCTTGAAGATTAATTTAACATTTGTCTCTTTTTGGTTTTTTGGGGTTTTTTTAGCCAGTGTTTAGAATTGAATTGCTTCAGTTTCTTTAGCTCACTGCCCCCTAGTAGGTGCCTGGGAATTGTTTTTTTATAAACTTAATCACACTTTGTGCAGCTTTGTTTTGCTTTGTTTTTTCTTAGTATATGAGGAGGTTGACAGTTTGGGGTGATTTGATTCTGTAGTTATAACTAATTAAATTCTAAAATGTTACTTAGCAACTCTGTTCAGTGCACACAGGTTCTTTCCAAGGACCATCTAAAATAACACAATACAACATTTTCAGAAATTCAACAGACTTTACAATTGTGCTAGACATTCCAAAAAGAAAGGGCAATGCAAATAGAACACCTCTGCACACACTGTATTTATTTAGTACTGGGCATACAAAGGTTGAAAAGATGGGGTTTGGGTTTTTTTTTTCTCATATCAACCACCAGGATGTCATTTGCATCTTTAACTTAATGAAAAAGAGGGGGAAAAAAAAACCCAAAAAAGTATTTTTGGCTTAGGAACAGGTTGAGCAGTCTGTGACTGAATAGCACCAGTGTCACAGGTTTTACTTTGATTACAATGTCCTGACAGCAGAACTTCATTACAAATAGATGGAGATACAAATTTCCTCTCATCTTGGCAGGATCTTGCCATTTTAATCAGCTTGTTTGGGTTTGGTTCTTTTTTGTGGAATTCCAACATGAAATAAGCTTTTGATTCTTACAGAGCACTCTTATTTCAAAACTTTTCTTTAGGCGAATGTTTGTGTGCCTGTGTTTCCTAAGGATATCCATGAAGCCTCCCTCCCAATGACCTCAAGGAAATTTCAGTAAGATTTTTTTTTCAGAAAAAAAAAAAAAAAAAAAAAAGACAGCAAGCTGAATGAAGGCAAAGCCCTACCAAATCAGAGCAATACATGAAGGCACAGAGAAACATACCTTCAGTAGACTAAAAAAATCATCACAGAATAATGATAAGAATATGGAGACTGCTCATTGCTTGGTTTGCATAAGAAGGTACAAAAGTAAGTGTTTGTGGTCCTTCCCTTCCCTTCCC
>VXBR01004374.1:0-10813 GCA_013400215.1 Cisticola juncidis
GCTGGGATATACCACCCCACACTGGTATACATTCAGAAATGTAAAAATCCCCCAAAGTAGTTTAGTCAGATGAGCAGTTCACTGCATGAGCAATGTATGTTGTTTAATTTGCTCTTACTGAGTCTTTCAACACTGTCTTTCATAACATCCTCATGAGCAACTGGTGTAAAGATTAAGTGAAAAATGCAATTGGCTGAAAGGTGGTTGAACAGCCAGGCTTAGGGAGCTGTGATTGGTGGCACCAAGTCTGGTTAGATGTCAGTGGCTAGTTGTGTAACCAGGGTTTAATATTGGAACCACTGCTGAACAACAGCTTCAGTAATTACTTGAATGAGGGTACAGGGATGTTGGACCTAGATGATCTTTAAGGCCGCATTCAACTCAAACTATTATATTATCCTATGATTTTATGATTCTGTAATCTAATAATTTATGATTGCTTTTATGATGCTATGAATTGTGCTGTCGAGGCAAGGAGGGCCAGCAATTTTCTCAGGTGCACTGGAAAGAGAGTTGCCAGCAGGTCAGCAGGTAATTCTTCCAATCTGCCTCAGAGTTTGCCCAGAGAATCTTGGGGGTCAGAATCTTTGGAACAATTAAAAACACATCTGGATATGGTCTTGAGCAACCTGATCTACCAGACCTTGATTTTAACAGAGGAGTGAAGAAGGGACTTTCCAGAGGTCCCTTCTGATCTTGACATTTTTGTGGTTCTATGTCCATTGTCAGACAAACTCCATTCCAGCACATTCATCCCTGTGACCAGCATGCCTTTAATGTGCTTACAATCTGTCAAGTTTAAGAGCAAGTTTTTCAGTATGCATAGAGATTTTTTCAATCACAACAGCTCAGTCTTCACCAAGACTTTCAAAGAATAATAAATACCATAAAACCAGTCTTTTAGAAAGTATGGATGAGTATTTACTTCTGGTATTAGTGATAAATGTTTTCCAGTAGTTCTTCTGTGCAGTACAGCAAGGCTTAATGGGTGTATCTCCGGTCTTGGAAGCCCAGGAGCTGTTCTTTCCCCTAACACTGGGCAGAATCACAATGAATAGGATGATAAAGATGTAAGATTGCTCACTATTGCTGTCACATTTCAGAAAGAGTAGTTTCTCTCTGTGGTGTCCTCTAAGCTATCAACTCCAGGAAGGTTTTGCTGAGGACAAATTCTGGACATAAATTAGTGAACACTGATAAGTGAAGAAGCAGTAAGAGGATGAAGATGTGCTGAGAGGTGCTTTATAAGTATGCTCTAAGGCAAGTGGACTTAAGAAGATGTGAAGTTTTCTGTTCCTACAAACATTAAGTTAAATCAAACCTGAAGAATCTGTATTATCTCTGATTCTTGTGCTTTGAAAAGCAAAATAAATTCCCTCATAAATGTTAATTATTTTTTTTAATTAATGCTTTTACTGTTTAGATCATTTTGTTTCAATATACATGGACAAAAGTCAAATATATGAGTATATTCCTACAATAAAGCCAGTCACAAAGGAAATAAAGGTAAAAAATATTTTATAATGTTATAATATGGATTTTTTTTGTATGTGTCTGTGGGCAAATGAAGTGCATCTTGGTTATATATGCATTATTTCAGATTTTCTAGGCCAAACTGATAGAAAGATAAATTGTCTATTAGTAAGACAAAACATCTTGAATTACTGTCTTTTTTAATTTATTTTCATTCCACTTTTGACCTTTTTGACCTTTTTGACCTTTTCCCATATTCCATTGTTTTTAGAGTTCTTTTTTAAAAGTTCCTTATTTTTGCACAAGACAGATTATTGTCATGGTATATTAAAAGTACTTTAAAATATAATTTTTGAAGGTTTAAACTAATCATTGCAATAGTGGAAAAAAAAAGTTTCCCTTGATACAAGAAAATATTTAATTATTGCATGCAGCTTAAAAATGGATTTTATCGTACTCCATTGTTAAGTCTGGAACCTTATTTTACATAAAGTGAGTATATGTAGGGATTTAAAACTTTAGCCAGAATAAAGTGAAATAAAATTCAGTCAACAATGTGTATAAGCTAAGTCCCTACTTCAGGAATTTTATGAAAAATTGGCATGATCATTAGATTATAAGTTATGTTAATAATACAAATTAATGGTCTTGTGCTACCTTCTTGAGGGACTGAAAGAGAAAAGAAAGGTAAATTTGCTGGTGCTATTCCAAGCACATCAAAGAATTTGGATTCAGTGGATTACTAGACAAGTAGCTGATGAAAGATGAAACAGATATGACAACAAAGCATGTCCATGACAGCCTAGGCTTCCTTCTATTTGGGCCATTTTCTTCTCCAGTCTGAAATTAATTATGACACATACTGGGGATATTCTGTTATTTTAGTGAGCTGCTTTTCTTGTGTCATGTAAGATGGGGGAAAACCAAAGATTTATTTCCATCCTTCTCATTTCAAATTCGGTCATTGAAAGTCAGAATAACGTGTGTGCCATCAAGAAAATTGGAAATATTCAGTCTAAAAGGGCAGTTTCCAAAGTGCAGCTGTTTTTCATTATCTTTCATTTTTTATCTTACCAATTCCCATTGACAAATTTCCTACTTTTCTTTCTTTTTCCTACTTTTCTTTCTTTTGTCCACAGTTTTAGCCAAGAAATGCAGCCTCTACCTACTCCTTCAATTGTGTTAGAATTCAGCAACAACATGCATGAGATTTGTGACCTTGTATAATTAAAATGGTAAGACTAAACCCTGCCTATGTACATACATACTGTATTTGATTTCCACTCCTCTTGTTCCCTTTATATGTTTGCTAGCCACTGTTGGTCACCATTTGTATTTCCTTCCCTAGAAGGAGAGGTATTAGTGATAAAAGTTATTTTTTTAATCTTTCACAATATCAAGAAGGAAGAATCATATCCACAATTGTTGCAAAACTAATAAATTTTTGGTCAGGAAAGCTCCAGATGTCTGAGCAGCAGGTCCCAGGAACCTTTCCTGTTACCCAGCTGAGTTGTTCCCCTCGGGAAATTGAGAACTCCCTGGGAGACTTTATTTCATATTGGACACAGTGCCACAAGTTGTTGCCAAGGCTCTCTCTTCCTGCACTGTCATTTTTGGATGCTGCGGTCTTTCAGCTGTACGAAATCCCTGTTTAGTTTCCTGTCTCTTAGAACAAAGTTCAGTATGGACAATATTGCATAAAAGAACAGTAGGAACTGACAGATGTACCCTAAATTTCCACATAGTCACCAATATTCAGAAATGCCTATACTCCTCTGAGTAAGATGAAATCTGAGGAATGTCCTCCCCTTTCTCCTCTCCACAGCTGCTTTTGTCCTCCAGGGAATGGGATGTCAGCCTCCTGTAGGCTCCTTTCCAGCAGCCACTCAGCTGCTGCTTCCCCTGCTCCCTAATGAATGCCTTTCTCAGTTCCTACAGCAGCCAATTCCAACCTTATCCCTGAACAGCAGAGTGAAAATCACAGCAGGGCAAAGCTGAAGCCAGCTGCTGCTGGCATCAAGGCCATCCGGGCAATGGGACATGGAGAAAGATGGAAAATGCTGTCTATGTTTAGGGCAGCTGCTCCTTGCTGGCATGCAGTGCAGTAGGACCAGGGCATGTTGTACACTCTGTGATGACTATGGGAAACTCAGTCTATCCCAGCCAGACAAGCCCTTTTGCAGCTGTTAGCACTGTTGAAATTGCTTGGATTTTTTCAGCCTGTGAATGAAGTTTAAGGGTGTTGACTTTATTCCATCATACAGGAGTGTGTTTCACTGTCATCTGGAAGGAGATCCCCTGACTTTTTTCAATGGAAAAATAATTTTTCAATGAACTCTTAACCCTACAAGTCCCCATCTCCATATTCCAACTTCTTTGTTGCATGTATTCCAAGTATTATGCTAATCATCTTAAAACCTCCACCTCGGGCAGGGTTGGCCTATATAGCTCTCAGTTTTTGTATTAGGGCTGGATGTTCTGATGCAAAATTTTTCTGAGAAGGTTATTGAACTCAGGAATTTTATGAGTAATTTCTTATTTTATTTATATGCACTTTTTTACATCTCTGAGGGGATAAAATCATTTCAATATAACTACTCAGTCAAAATGGAAAACAACTTGAAAAGTAAAGTAAAATTCTTTATATATATATATTTATATATATATAAATACACATTTATATATATATATATATATACACAACTATTCACAGCTTTATATATATATACAGCTACACATATTCATGTAAAACAAGGTAAAAGAAATACAGAGAATCACAAAATCAGAGAATGGCTGGGAATGTAAGGAACCTCTGGAGTTCATCTAGTCCAGTCTCCTCTAAAACAGGTTCACTTGGAACAGTTATAATGGGATCATGTCCAGGATGCTTTTGAGTATTTCCAGAGAAGCAGACTCCAGAACCTCTCTGGGCAGCCTGTTCCAGTGCTCTCTTATCCTCAAAGTAAAGTTTTTCCTCATATTCAGATGGACCCTCCTGTGTTTCCATTTGTTCCCACTGTGCCTTGTTCTCTCAGTGGTCACCACTGAAAAGAGCCTTGCTCCATTGTCTTGACACCTGCCGTGAAGATATTTATGTGCATTGTTGAGGTCCCACTCAGTTTTCTTTTCTCCAGACTGAACAAGCCCAGCTCGCTCAGCCTTTCCTCACAAAAGAGGTTCTCCAGTGCCCTGCCCATATTTATAACCCCTCACTGGACCCTTTCCAGTTGTTCCTTGTCTTTTTTGAACTGGGGAGCCCAGAGCTGGGTACCATACTCCAGACATGGCCTTATTCAGGCAAAGTAGAGTAGCAGGATCTCCTCCCTCATCCTGTTGGCCACAGTCTTCATAATGAACCACAGGACATCACTGGGCTTCTTGGCCCGCAGGCCACACTGTTGAACCATGGTTAACTTGTTTTACACCAGGACTCCCTGCTCCACAGAGCTGCTTTCCAGCAGGTCAACCTGTACTGGTACATGAGGTTTTTCTTTCCCAGGTGCAGGACCCTGCGTTTTTGTTCCTTGAACTTCACTGTGTACCTTTCCACCCATCCCTCCAGCCCCGTCCACATCTGTCTGCATGGAAGCCTCTCGGTCTACCAACAACTCCACCCAATTTTGCATCATTAGCAAACTTGCTGGGGGTCCACTTCATCCAGTCCATTGATGAATAAGTTGAATAAGACTGGATCTAGAACTAGCCCTGGGGAACACCACTGGCTACTGGATTCCAACTGGTCTTTGCATGACTGATCACAACCCTCTGAGCTGTGCCATTCAGCCATCTATCAATCCACCTCACTGTCCACACATCCAACCCTCACTCCCTGAGCTTGCCTATGAAGATGTTATGGGAGACTGTCAGAAGTCTTGCAGAAGTCTAAGTAGACAATGTCCACTGCTCTCCCTTGATCTACCCAGACTTTCATGCCCTCATAGAGGACTGTAAGATTCATCAAACATGATTTCCCCTTGGTGGATCCATGTTGAATACTCCTGAAAACTTTCTTTTTCCTCACACACTTAAAGATGACATCCACAATGATGGATATNAAGTGACATTAGCTTTCCTCCAGTCCTCAGGCAAGTCCCCTGTGCTCCATGGCCTTTCAAAGATGATGAAATGTGGTTTAGCAATAAAATCAGCAACCATCCTCAGCACTTTTGGGTGTATTTCGTCAGCACCCATGGATTTGTTGGTGTCAAGTTTGCACAAATGATCTTGAACCCAATCCTCCTTGACCAAGGGGAAGTTTTCTTTTCTCCAGACTTTCTTGTCTGCAAAGTCTTGGATTCCTGACAGCTGGCCTTGCAGTAAAGAGAGAAGAAAGGAAGGCATTCAGTAACTGCATCTTCTCTGTATCCTCCATCAACAGGGCACCCATCTTGTTCATCAGCAGGCCATTATATTCCCATCTTCCTTTTGCTACTGTTATACTTGAAGAAGCCCTTTCTGTTGTCCTTGACATTGCTGGAAAAATTTAATTCCAAATAGCCTTTTGCATTACATCCCTGAAAACATTTTTGTATTCCTCCCAAGTGGCCTGTCCTCTTTTCCACATTCCCTATACTTCATAACACATAAACTTCATAAATGCATAAGAACAGAAAAGATAACTATCAGGGTTTAACCCCAGCCAGAAATTAAATGCCACCCAGCCATTCGCCCCCTCTCCCTCAGTCAGGCTGGGAAGAAAAAAGGAGGGAAAAGTGTGAAAACTCATAGGTTGAGATTAAAACAGTTCAATAGGTAAAGCAAAAGCTACATACACAAAACACGGAATTCATTCACCACACCCCACAGGCAGACAGCTGTTCAGCCATCTCCAGGAAAGCAGAGCCCCATCATGTGCAAAGACAAACACCATCACTCTGAACATCCTTCCATCCTTCTCCTTCCCCCACCTTTATATACCATATGGTCTGGAATATCCCTTGAGTCAGCTGGGGTCAGGCTCTGTCTCCTCCTAACTCCTTGTGCACCCCCAGCCTCCCTGCTGGTGGGGTTGGGTGATTCAAGGCTTTGACTCTGTGTAAGCACAGCTCAGATACCATGAAAATATCTCTGTGTTGTCAACATTGTTTTATCACAGATCCAAACCACAGCCCCATTCTACCTGATACTAAGAAAATTAACTTTATCACAGCCACAACCAGCACAATAAAAACTTATTTTTGGGATCAAATGACGAATGATTTACAACACATTTTTTGATATAATCAATAGGAATAATAAAAAGATGGGAATTAAGATATAAAGCATATATTTAAAATATATATGTTACACTCATTTATGCTATTGAATGCTTGTAATGGTATGAAGGTGCAGTCCTATTCCAAATGGATGTTCTTCGATTTATGAGTCTAAAGGAGAATAGTACTGAGCACAAATAAAGAGCACTGAAATCTGTTAAAATTAAGTGTAGTCTCTTACACTTCTTTACTTGAAGTTTAATCTCATGTTTAAGGCTAAGCGTCAAACAGATGTGAAAGTCCCCAGACGTAAACTGGGAATTTCTGGGGTTTTTGCAAATCATAAACATTGGTCATAATTATTCCTGTTTCACTTAAAATTTAAGAGCTATTCTGAATAAGCATTGCTATCATGGTGCATTGCCTATCTGTGCTCTCAGGAGCTGGAGGAAGGATGAAATAAACATATTTAGGGAAATCTGGCTGACTACAAAAAGAAATTATAATACCACAATTAGAGTTAAAAAACCTGTAAACAAATAAGTGTTCTACTGCAGCCCATTAGATATTTTTTTTAAAAACAAAAATATATCTTGCAATATTTTAGCATTCAATAAATTGGTTATTAACAAATGCTAAATGGTGCATGAGCTACAACATGCCTCATTATCACAAAAAGTTGTAAAGCTTTTTTTTTTTTTTTTTTTTTTCCCCCAAAGGTTATGGTCCTGTCCACTCTAAATCTTAGAAAGGCTTTAGGAAAGTAGTCAACCCTAGTCCATGTGTTGGGAGGCTGTGTCTATTGGAGAAGTTCTGGGGATCAGTCCCAAGCCTTGTTTGCCATCTCCATAAGTGACTGATGAGAGGGAAAAATGTAGTATTAATGAATTAACAGACAACATTGAATAAGGAGGATTTTGAATACTAGTGAAGGGGAAAAGGTACATATAAAAAGTACCTTCTTCTTCCGGGCTTCTGGTACTGTGCTCTGCTTTCTGCTGGCTCTGAGGTAAAATGTGTCTCACTAAATCTTGATATTTGCTGCAAAAGGCTGCTGAGAGAAGGGATAAGAGAGGACAAAAACTATAAGAACTACAGAAAGGGACATATACTTAGAGAAAAGGATGATATAGATGGGAGTAAAATGATTTATGGACACATCACATAAGGTAAGAAATGCTCTGAACAACTCATGTGCAAGAGGCTTGGATTGGAAGTGGCAGAAGGATGAATGGAGAAATAACCTCTATTAATATGTTTGTGCCCTTTCTCTCTCCCACTCTGCTATCCATCAGGTGGAACAGAGGGCAATGATCATTAAAACCTCTGCAAGGAAACACAAATAAATAATTAGTTTTTCTAAATTGTTGATTATGGATAGAACAATAAGTGATAAAGAGATGGTCACACAATGGTTGTATAAGACATGTTAGATAGCTACATCATGTAGGAGTGGGAGCTGCAATAGCAGGAACCTAAATAAATTGTGAAATACAAAAGCATATTGACTATGAATCAGCAATGTATTCACTGCAATTTAGGAGAGCATTGACTTCTTTTCTCCCTCTTGCAGCCAAATGCAACAGGGCAAACTGCCATCTGATTTGTTAGGGCTTATTTAGTACCTGTGAAGCCAAATGGAGTCAGCAACTTTCAGCAACTGGAGGAAGTAATTTAATGAAGTCACAAGCAGAGAAAACCAAGGCTCCAGACAAAAATTCATTATCCATTGAATGCTATGCAACCTCCCCTTGAACTCAGCTAATTTCTCTCAGGTTTGTGCTGTGAACTTGGCAGTTTTCACATTTATCAGCCAGCACACTGTGCCGTTCCATGGCAATATCATAATGTCAGCTCCTTTATCAGCCTGTTAGATTATGAAGTTATTGACTTCAAAAATTACTACACCTAAGAAAAGTGTCTGTTTTAGCTCCTGTATAATTTCCTATCTGGTAATTGTGGTCATAATCATACTAATCACTTCTCATTCTTTTCAGATACTATATTTTTGCATTCATTGTCATGATTCTGTAACTAAATACAATACTTCTATTTTAAAAAAGTCCTAGAATTATATTAATTTCTCAATGCCCAATGTAGTTATTTCTACTTCTCATTCCTAGTTTAGATTTTCAAAACTGTTCTCTTAAAGATAAAAGTAACTCCTGCAAACTGAATAACATTTATAAGTAAAACTGAAGCTATATAGATCATTTGATGCTTCCAATTTTAAGACTTTATCTGAATAAAAATACTAGGACACTAAAAGGATAGCAAATTCTCTGAGGATCTCAAGTGGTTCTGTCTGAGCAAAGTAGGATAAGTGTGAAAAGTAGCCTTTACAAAAATGACTGGTCTGATGCTCATAAAAATCATTTATGTTTCATCTCCCAAGGCAGTAGAAACAACTTTCTCCTGAACACCCTCAAAACAACCTCATGGCCAACTGAGCTACTGCTGCAGCTGGGCTTTTCACTACCTCCCTTAGTGCTAGACTTTCAGATTTTTGCCTCCAATCAATCACCTGGCTGTAGAACAGAGAATTCAGGTCACCAATATGTGGTTTCATGGTTTGTGCTTTAACACATAAGTGGCTAATTCATGGTTTGATAGTTTGTCAGGAAATAACTGGAAAATAAATTTCCTGGGGTTCACCACCTAATATGGTTTTACATGAAGGAATTACAGTGACACCCAGAAGACAAACTAAAAAGACTAGAGGGATTATAAATGGTGCAGAGAAAAGCTGAACTAGAATGCCTCAGATTTTTCACTGGGCATGCTTATCCTACCAAAAAAGATCCTTTTTGAAAATGCCAGGTTTGTGTGGTGGGAAAAGACATCAACTTTTCAAGATAGGAAAAAAAGCCACAAAAACTGATCTTGTGCAGGGGAGAATCCACGTGAGTACCCTGAAACTACTTTCATTAAGGCTATTGGTTAAGAAAATCATACATTCCTAGCAATTGTTCTGCAAGTCTAGCAGCTGAGGAACAATTCTGCCACTGTTTTCAGCCCAGCAAAAAGAGCTGAAATGTGTAGGATCTGTAACAGACAAGGCTATTCTCACTAAAATAATTATTCTTAAAGAGAGGTATATTATAATATTCTAAAAGAAAACACTTCCAAGGAAAAAAATATCTAATTGGCTATTTTATTTTCTGGGTTAATGATGAAAATAAATTTTAGGTGGAGTTGGGATTTTTTTTTTCATTTTAAAGAAGAAATAAAAATTCAAAGAAAGAGCAGATAACTAAACTAGTACTCCATGGTTTTTTGTTTTGACTTAGCTCAAAGATATTTAACTGAGCTTCCATGAGCTGATGAAATTTCAGCTGAATATTGCAGAACACTTTTTAGTGGTTTTTTAGTATTTTATTTTATTAGTATTTTATTTAATAGAAAATCTGTTTCAGATAAAAGATACTGTGTAATGTAAGAACAAAATTTCAGACTACAGGAACCAAATCATATATAACTAGATCAAACTTAAAGTGGCCTTTTATTAAACAGTTACCTAAAAACTTATCATTGCTGAAATCTAAGTTGGTCCATATAAGTATAAATATCCCTCTTCTTTTAGAGTGTAGCCAGTGAATCAAGAAACAATTGCATTAGTGTTATCAAATTATTCTCTTTATTAAAAACCCAACACACAATGCAATCATATGCCAGCTGTGTGTATTTCAAAGTGCTAACACATCATGCCTAAACATTCTAAACCAAGAGGATTACATAACAAATGTCTGCGCTGCTCTGTTTAATTTTGTAAACATGCTTGAAGTTAATATATCAGCATAATATCAAGCTGTAACTTTACAAAAAAATTACAAGACATAAGCAAGCTAGAACAAATGAAACTTGTAACTTTTCCCCCTCGAATCCTTATCTCTCTGAGAAAAGTAAGAAGTTAATTTTCTTGGGCTCCCAAACAAAACAATTAACAAAAATTCATCATATTCAAGATGTAAAGCAAAAAAACTATATCAGCATTGAAAAATATCTAGTAACACAACAATAGTAGAACCAGGGGTAAAAAAAAAAACCAAAAGTGGGCTTCACTTTCATTCATTTGAAATATTACTGCCCGGAAGAATGAAAAAAAGGCAGATTCTTTACAAAGGAGGCACAAGTGCACCCCCGCC
>VXBR01004380.1:0-29670 GCA_013400215.1 Cisticola juncidis
TTCCTTCCTTCCTTTCTTTCCTTATAAATGGATGTTTTTCTGTGGCTTATTCTTTGATTATAGCAAGTAGTGCATGTATAGGAAATACTGTGCATATACAGGTATTGATCATGGATGTTCAGGTTTGGGTGCTCTTTGTCAGGCTGGCCTGGTACCCACCCCTTTTTCACACTTCTGTCCTTGTGGTTTTTTTAAACTGCATGCCTAAATATTAATTCATGGGTCTAATTTTACATTTCTTTGAGTTTGGTCTTCCCTTTAGGTCACAGTCTGTTTGATTGCTAAGCTTTCAAAAGACACTTAAGGAGCGTGACCCTTTGATGATGCCAAGCTCCCCTGGCCCTGCCTTTGCACATCTGCTGAGACCCAGAAATTCCCTTCAAACGAGGTCCATCCACAGCTGCTCCAGAAACACCACGGCCACATTACCCTGCACTGCCAGCACAGAAATGGCAGATGCATCTACACAGGCTGACAATTGATTTACTCATAATTTGCAACCTTTTGCAAAGGAACTAGACTTCCTAGCAATCAATCAGAAAATAACCCTGTTAGCAAAAAAGCCAATGTTCTTTTAAATTAATCAGTTCTTTTTCATCCAAACAGTACAGATAATGAGAGAGATGATGACATTTTACATGACCTATAAAAAGTAGTGTGTCTATTTTAGGCTCTCCTTCGTAAGGGTGCCAGGATGATTATGTTTTGTTTACTGGACAAAATAATCTCTTATTTGTTAAGGCTTGAATGCAATTTTACACAGTACAAAATTTTATCTTCTATTGTCTTAATTATCATCTGGAGGGATGAAGCATGAAATGATGGCACAGAAAGAAATTAATATTAATGTGTTCTAGCTGCAATTTAAAGAGAAAGGACTTGGAGCTTTCTTTTGCTCATGTGCTTAACATGCCGCAGCAAACTAGTGAATTATATCCCATTTAGCTGCTATTGTTTCTCCAAGGAGCATGAAGAAAACAGACACCAACCTTTTGTAGAGTCGCTACATTCCCATCGTTCAAACCCACAACCTTTTCCCCTAATTTCCTTTTACATCACTTGCTAAAAAGTGTGAAAATGTTTCCTGCTTAGGATGGTGTGCAAGGCTACACTACTGTTTTTAAAGTTCTTTGTGTGGCACCTTTGTCACCTACAGCATGTTCTCATGCCAGTGTGAAAGCACAGGCAGCAGGAGCCTTTTCTCTCATTTACCTCATTTGCATCCTAATGGCCAGAGAATTCAGTGTCAGGGGGAAAAGGTGCATTTATCCCGGGAGGAAATGGCAAAAAAAAGTCTTGGATGATGAACACTGCACAGTGACAGCAGGGGGTTTTCTACCTTCCTAGCTAGAAATCAAAGGGGAGCTTAGTGCACTGATTTTAAATTAAAACAAACCAAACGCATGGTCTGACCAGCTTAGGTTCCAAAAGTACCAATAGGGATTGAAAAAGATGGCACTTAGATGCAATGAAACATGGTTTAATTCTTTAGCAGTTTCATCCTGCTCTTTCAGCCCTTTCCAGGTCTGGAAAAGAAAGGGAGAAACTCAAAGGTTCCGTTTCCCTTTTCTTTGGACAAGAAGAGCAACTGCACTGGACTTCTGGTGCTTCATGCACACTGTTAGCAACTAAAATAAACCAAACCAAACCAAACAAATAAAAACCCCAAACAAACAAAAAATCCCAAACCAAATCAAAAACCAAACAAAACCACAAACCAAACACCAAGCAAGAAAAGTATCAATTGGAAGAAGACTGGTTTCCAAATTTGAACTGATATGACAGTCCAGATATGCTGGGGGGAGAAAAAAAATCTGTATTTTAGGCAGATAAATTTGTTACCTGAAAACATAGAAACAAAGAGTTTGCATGGCTTATCGATACAATTAATTTTAAATTTTTTAGTGCAAGATGAAATGCACTAAGACATATGTGTCACTATGGCATCCTGCACCACTGGGAAAGAGAAGCAAATGTCTCAGGTCTGACTTTGCTCATGGGCTCCATGGCCAGCTGCAAACACAACAACCATGATACAAAACATCTTTTTCCCTTTATGCTGTTTTATACTATGAGTATTTTAAGGCCAAGGTTGGGTACATTTAAACATCTGTGTCATAGTTTTTTCCTGTTGAGTTATTTTTGTTTGTTTGTTTATTTGAGCTACTTTGCAAAATCCCAAAATGTGTAATTCTGCTTTAGCAGCTCCAAGTTCAATCAAGTGGATTATCTTCATGCCCACCTAAACTGTGTTCAGAATATGGAAACATTCATCATCCACTGCGTGGAATTACAGAGATTGAAAAGGTAAGAAGTGGGGTTTAAAGGCATTAAAAGTTTGAGGAAACTGCTCCAATGAACTGCATAAGAGTGTGAATTAGGTGCTAATCACCACCACTGCTCCACTCAAACCCAACAGGAGGCAAATGGAAGGGATCTGGGGCTCCCCACAGCTCCAGTTTGTGGGTGTGGGAAGACAGAGGGTGCTGGGGTTTGCACCAGTCTGTCCCAGATGTGGGTACCCCATGGCACCATCACTTCACCCAGGGCAGCAGAGCCCTGAGCCTTTCCAGCAGCTCTGGGAAACTCCACACTGCCCTCCTGCCCACCTCACCCAACCTTGAAACACTCCAGGTCACCAGCACCTGAGCAAGAGCACAAAAGTCCTCCTAATATATTTCCAAACCATTTAAAGACCCAACAGCAAATGCAGAAACACAAATATCTTCTGCTCATTGGATGACATAGAGCACTCAAATCTGAATATCCACAATCAGTACCTGTATATACACAATATTGCCTACACATGCACTACTTGCTATAACCAAAGAAGAAGGCCAATAAAAATATCCACCTAAAAATAAAGAAAGAAAGAAAAAAAAAAAAGGAAAAGACAAAGGAGAATGGAATGAACAGCCAAACAAAATACAACTGAGAATGCAGCTAAGGTAAACCAAGAGCAAAATCTATCTGATAATTGATCAAATCACACTGTCTGGCAGATTAGTGCCTACTGAGCAGAAGGGCTGAAGAGCACAGACACTCCAGGGTGACAGCTATAAAGCAGAGTTCAATGAAATGATAAGCTATTTATGCAAAGCATTCATGGCTACAACAGTTCATTTGTACAGAGTGGAAATAGAGTAGAAATTTGTCAAAATGCAAATACAACAGTGACCCATTCATACAGGGCCAAAATGTTATGGGGAGAGGCAAGTTCAGGACACCAGGGCTACAATTACTGCAGTGCTCTTATAACAACGTTTCTCTCTTTACATAAAGGTTTTCCATCAAAAGGTAGATCTAAGGAACTCATTAACATGAAGAAAAATGAATAAGAAATATGCATCTTATAATTTGAATTAAGATTTTCTGCTGGAGAATGTCTTTATCTTTCCAGGCAAAATAGCAAAGCAATTTTGTAGAATTTAATTGAGAAATAAGGCACACAAAAGGGCTGCTTATATACATACCTCAGTAAAAGAAACAGAATAAATAAGTCCTCTGAACAAAACTGAGCACTGCACATCACACAAGGTTCCCAAGTGTCACTGCTTGCCTATGAAATATCATATTTAAAAACATATTTAAGGAAAGTCACATTGCTTCCCCAACAAAAAAGCAGTTACTTTTAAGTAATATCTAAATATATCCAAGCCAAAGCAAAAGGAAGTACTTGTATTTTTTATGTGAAATTCAGTGATCTGGTTAAGACATTGCTATTTTGACCACCAGGTCAATTTTGAAAGGATTTGAGCAGCTTTACTGTCCAGCAGCCATGAATAATTCTGTGTCTGAATACTTTTTATAGAAGTACATGAAGCAAAACACCACTGCAACCTGCAAAGCACCTGCCTCTCACCAGCTTTATTACATGGGCAAGTTAATGCAAGCTAAACAAAGTGCACACTCCTCAACCCATCTGACTTTTTGCTCTCTCTCTCTGCACACCCATATAATTTCTTTTTCTGAAACATTTCAGTTTTCATAAGCAGCACAACAAATTGTCCTTTTATGAAGAGAAAACAATTGGATTAGGGATTTTTCCTGTGCCCAGCAGTATACATGCAATAGAAGCTTTTGAACACTTATGCATCCTTTCAACAGCCTGTTTCAATAAGAATTCGCCTTTTTCTTCAGCCAGATTGCTTTAAGATTTTTTTTCAATACTGCAAGCATTACAGCTCATACAACAGAAAGAACTACAAGTATCAGGAGAAGTTTGATAAAAAGAACTAACCTGTTAAATGCACACATGCAAACATACACAAAAATATTAACTCATTTATTTGGGATCACATTTTGGTCCCTTGGTAAAGAGCACAAAATGTGAGGGAGCACTACAGGTGCTCAAGAAGAAGCCAGAAGAAGAAGCCTGACAGGTTTCAGTTCAGTTCTTCCATCAGCTATTCCAGGAATGTATTAATGTCACAGCAGTTGTCTCATAAGGCAGAGGAGAGTGGAGCACCAGTGTAAGCTGCCTGCATTAAGGACAGCAGCCTGCTGTGGTTGTCAGCACCAGGAAATCATGGCTCTGGATGGTGTCTTCCACAACTTTCCCCTCGTAATTCCTCACAATGGATTTTCTCCTCTTTTGCATTTTACAGCTTAAAACTCTATAGAGCTTGCCAGCTCCACCTTGGCTTTTCCTTGCTGGCAAATCATTAGAAATGACTGAAATAGCTCTGTGCAAATAAACTCAACCTTCAGCTCACATCAAAAGCCATTCTGAGGATTGTGTGCCCTGAAAATGAAAATTGTACCCAGTGCTTTCCTCTTCCAAGTCCTTCACCTAACCAAGGCTGCAGGCTTGATATTAAGCAAATTCCTGATTTCACAATGGAGTCTCAATTAAATATGACAGGATTTTTTTTTTTTTTTTGCAGTTTGACTTCAGATATTGTATGTGTCACAGTGTGAAGGGAGAACTGAAAATAGAAAAGATGAAAAAAAGCCTGGCTTGTCATCACTTCCATAATTTCATTGAGAAAATATTTCAGAAATATAAAACCGAATGGGTGGGGTTTTAGGAAGACAAGGTACTTTTTATTCAGTTTAAACAGAGTGGCAAGAAATACTGATGGATAAACTCCTTAACCACACTGAGTTTAGTCAGGGGTTCAAAGCCTGCTGCTTTCAGAAAGCTCCAGACTGCCAAGTGAGTGATTGCTATTCTTACATGTCTGCTTTCACTGCTATGTTCCAAATGCAGATTTCTCCTTGCTAATATGTGATATACAACTCAGAAAAAAGTAATTTGTGCTGTTTAAGCACCCAGTGACAAGAGAAGTAAATGACAGAAGGTGTGAGAGACATACAAATACATGATGATGAGGACAGACAATCTTTAAATGGAAAGGATACTTTTTTCCTTTTTCCTCCTCTTGTACCCCCCCTCTCTTTTTTATTTAAAAGAGACAAGATATTTTTCAAATGCCCTAATTATGCAACCATACTTCTTATTGTGCCATTCTTTTCTTTACCCAACCCTCCTGCCTGCTCAGATGAAAGTTCAGTGAGTTATCAGTCATCTTCCAACTCCATTCCTGCACTACCAAGCACCCTGAGCCTCATAGAACACCAGTAAAAATCTCCACAATACAAATATACAGATTATTCATGCTATACATACACTGCTACACTGCTTTCTTCTTCAGGATGGAGACTTATTTTGGGCACAGATTTGTACCTGTTCTAACTTCTCCAAAATATAATCTGAGATGGGGATTTTGGGAAACCCAATGACCCCAGCAGTGCATCCTTATGAGATTGCACAAGCAGTTTAATGGTTCCATTAGAGGCCAGTACCAGGCCCCCAAAAACCTGTTTGCTTTGCTGTACAGAACCTAAAATAATCACAAAGAACAAATGTCAAGAGTTACTGTTATTACCATATATAAAGAGCAGAACACAATTATTTCCCATCAGTTTTGCTATGAAGGGAGCACGATTTGAGGATTACACATTTCGTGCTGAGTAGCATCTCTGAAATTAAAGGCAATTTAAAGTAGAACCATCTAATAAAACAACAAAGAGAAAGCAGAAAATAAACATAAAACATCAGACCATGTAAATTGAGGTAAAGAGGCAGAATGCATTCCAGTCTCAACATTGGAGTAAGTGGTTAAAATGGCTGAAAAGCTTGTATCATCTTCATTGTAACTAACTCCAGATCTTGAGTTTCTTATTAGCTGCAGTAAAAATATCCTTAATGCAAAGACACAGAAAATTACTAACACAAGTTTGAAACTTTTTTCAAATTTGCAGGATATGAGTCACATCTGTTGCTTCAACAATCAAAAAACCTCTCATAACATCACTATGTTAAGAACCCATTTTTTAATATATATGGTGAACAACATCCGAACACATACTGTGATTATAACCAGTTAGGCAGTCATATCTGTAATATACACAGTGGGTATTAATGCAATGTATTCTTACACGAAGAGCAGGGAAGCACTCCTTGCTTTACATATGAGAAATTTTGGTTCAGAAGGACCTTTGGAATGCATGCACAGAGGGCAGGAGGAGAAAACAGCTGAGTGGATTTCCTGAACCAAGTGCTTTTACACTCTGGGCCAGGGAAGAGCCACAGGGAACACTCAGTGATGGCACAGAGCAGTTCTAAGACAGTTTGTGAACACATTCTTCCATTTAGATTCCATTCTCTCAGTGTGGTTTTATCACACAGCACTATAATGATTCATTATGCTATAAATTATTTCAAAACCAAAGATGAGAACTGTGCATTGAAATGCAAAAGGCAACCAAGAAAAATCTCCAGATCTGTCAACAAATGAAGCTTGCTTGGAAGAAATTGAATACAAAGGGCAGCAATGAAACCACTCAGTGTAGAGCAGTAGGGAATTGGTGCTTTGGCATGAATTTGAAAGTGTTAATTTAGGATTTTCCCTGTGTGTGTTGTGTCCTGGGGCATCAAGCACAGGATCACCAGCTGGGCCAGGGAGGGGATTGTCCTGCCCTGCTTTGCACTGGTGAGGCCTCACTTCAAGTCCTTGGGGCAGTTTTGGGCACCACAATATAAAAAAGACATTGAGCTATCAGAGAGCATCCAAAGGAGGGCAACAAGGATGGTGAAGGGTCTGGAGGGGCTGCATGAGGAGCAGCTGAGGGCACTGGGTTTGTTCAGCTTGGAGGAGACTGAGGGTGACCTCACTGAGGTCTTCAACATCCTCACAAGAGGCAGCAGAGGATCTCTTCCCTCTCATGACCACTGACAGGACTCAGGGAAACTGCATGAAGCTGAGTAAGAGAAGTTTAGGTTGGAAATCAAGGAAAGTTTTTTTTACCCAGAAGGAGTTTGGGCACTGGAAGAGGCTCCCCAGGGAAGTGGTCACAGCATGAAGCCTGTCTGAGTTCAGGAAGGGTTTGGATAGACATGGTTTGACTCTTGGCATGTCCTGTACCTGGCCAGAAATTGGACTCCATGATCCTGATGGGTCCCTTCCAACTCAGGATATTCCATGATTGTGACAATTGAAAGCTGTTGCAAAGTCAGTATTTCTGCACATTTATCTTTCTCAGCACACAGATTAGAAGTTCTAGGTGGTTCAGCTGCCTGCTTTGGTCACCCAAAATCTTTTAATTGTTATCAAGAAGTCATATTTAATACCCTGGCATTGCTCTACTGCTGCTAACCCAACAGATTGTGTAACCCCATGTAAACTGAACACAAGCTAGCAGAAATGCATGGCATCTTTAAAGAAAAGCCATCCATCCCCTCTCCTTTGCTAGAACAAATTCAGACAGTTCTCAAAGTAACAACATGCCAAGACAGACCCAAACTCTTTAAAGATATTGATTCACAGTTCAGCCACCTCAAGGATTTTTTTACTTGTAACAACCTTCAATAAAATGTGCACCAATTTTTTCCTGTAACGCAAACTGTCGATTTCTGGAGGGCAAATGCTCAGTTTTCCACATTTCTCTCACTCTATTGTAGGCAAGGGGATTTGTCCTACTGAAGCATGGCTGAGAATGATTTGGTTGTCATTCCAATACATTACCAGTTCCAAGAGAAGAACCACTGTTTTTCCAAAACCTTTTCTACATTTTCCAAAAAGTAATCTTTTTTTTTTTTCCTGGGTAGGTAGGTTAAAATTAGAGTATAAAGGTTTCTGGCATCTATTTACAACAGCAAAAGCACCACAGTTTGAGCCTAGGCTGCCATTCCATTTAATATTCTTTTCATGGCACTCCTAAGTACATTTGATCTCTTTGATAGCTTCCTGGCAATACTTTTTTATAAGAATCATTATTATCTAAAAATCTTTTAATTTTCATTGTAATACATATAAGCTTGCTGTGAAGCTGATTTAAATACTGCTAAAGCCACTTGGAATAGGGAACTCAGATGTACTAATGCTACAAATTCTACCTGCTGAATGCAATGGTTTGAACTGCAGGTTGGGTGAAATAAAGGTGCTGAGGAGCACACTGGTATTCTTAGTAATAGAAAGTCACTTTTCCCCTTTCCTAGTGAAGATTTCACCTTAAACAAGTCATCAGGGATCTTCAGTCTGCATTTCATAATTAGTTTTTTTCAGATATTCATTTCACAAAAGAATCACAGGCTGTGAATAAATAGAATAATCTTTCAAGCTGAATTTATTGGCAGCATTTTGTTCAGCAGCGACTTTTCTGGATCTCAAATGCAAAATTTTCATCACAATAATCATATCATGTGATGAAAATTTGTAAAAGATGCAAATCACAGTATACCCTAGAAAATGCAAAGACTTTAATGTGGCAGACTTATTATCCAGAAGAGTCTGCTTCTGAATGATTTGCTCTTCTGCACCCTGAAATAAGGAAAAAAAAAAAAAAAAAGTTCCTGGGAAACCAGGATTAGAGTGACATGCAAGTCGTTGGACTAACTATGACATGATTTGTTTGAAATTGTTTACACTTAGCTTCACCCCTCGATTTTGCTCTGAGACACACACTTTGTGATATTTGGTACCGATTGTCAATTCAAATTAAATTAAATCCTAACAGCAAAGTCTGTAAGAGCCTATGTAGGAAGACTAAGGAAAAGCTATTACTTGATGTACTTGCAAAATAAATAATATTCTGCTGCTTTGGAGAAGCCAGGGACAGGAAGAGCAGAGCTGTCATCTGCTAGAACAGAGATAAATTAGCACGGCTCTGTCAGAGAGCCCAATATAGGACATTGTATTATGTGTGGTCTCAGGATGTCTTAATAGCTTCTTGCTCTCCTAGAAGCTTAAAGCTCAGCCCAAATTCCACACACATAATTCTCCATCCTACATAATGAGGTGATTGTTGCATCATTGACAAATGCAAAGTAAAAAATTCAAGCTTCAGCTATGAAATATGCTAACCAAGAATCAAGAATTATTAAACCCAAGCAACATGAGAGAACTGATTTACTTTGCATTCATGAAATGTGAAGTCATTTACGTAGCAAGTGCAGAAACATCTCTGACAACTACACTAACGACTTGCCTTAAAAAATATCCAAACCTGTCTGTGGTCTCCCTGCCCAGATGCTCTCATGTGAAAGGAAACAAGGCTGGAAATACTGGTGGAGTGAAAGAGGTGAAGTGCATGAAGGAGAAAATAAGAGCAGACATCACACAACACTTAGCTGTAGTTTAACTGACAGAGAACATTGTTGTTGCCCAGTGATCTAGGGGTAATATCTGTTTACTAAACAAACTCAGGACTCACAGAAATATCTCTTTGTCAATGCAGTGATTCTCACTGTTGTGGGGAAGTAAAGCTGAATGTTAGAGGATACTCATATCTCATTCTGGTGCTGGTAGATTTTAAAGTTACACAGAAAAAAAACCCCAGCACTAATATTCTAATGTCACAATATTCTGTGACATTAAATCTTCCTTTCAACAAAAGCAGCTTTGCCATTTGGGGACACCCTCTGCAACAAAGCAACCCTATCTATACACTGCCTGAAAAGCACCAAAAAGTTGATTCAGCAGCTGTGCCCAAAGTTAGAGTACAGCATGCCCAGAGATGCTCCTGTGCCATGACTGCCCATCTATTAAGCTGTCAGAAGCATCCCTGGCACAGTTCTGGCCTGTGCCAACTTTAATTTTCTCATGCACTCCCAGGCACAGTTTGAGAGCTGGCAGAGTTTCCAGTCCTATGGGAATGTTTTGCAGGTTAAGAGATTTTTAATGGTATGGATGTGGGTCATTCTGTACCAGCTGGCCTCAGCTCCCAAAACCTTCACAGACACAGTCACAAGCTCAGAGAAACTCCAATAGCACAGTAATTGCAAACTAAACGTTTGTGGGGGTTCCCTTTTCCTGCCCACAACAGTTCTTGAGACACTTCACAACACTTTAAGTCAGTAAGTTTTTTCAAATAAATTCAGAGTGTGTTCAATGGCAGCCATTTCCAGTATTTATCTCTTGGAATGTCCTAGAAATTCAAGCTAAATAAACAAAAGCTTGTATAATTCCAAGTGCTCTGATAAATAACTGCTGAAATCTTCAATGCTTCTGATTTGGAGAGCTTACAGAAGCAAAGGCATTTATATTCTGAAGCTACATTTGTAAATTGTTCAAGCATCATACCATGACAACAATCTTATAGGATAAAATAATCTTTAATAATGTGGAGAGTAAGTCTATATTCATGCTCCTTGCTTCTAACAAGCATCAAAGCTGACTGTCCCTGTGCCTCAACAGCATCTCTAAGTACTGGATTTAGAGCCATAATGCTGCAAACCCTCACACATGTGAGCAACTTGGCACACACAAACTGCCTCTCACAACTGCTGCTTATTCTTCTCCTGTACCCCAGTCCTGCATGATCTGTCCATAAAGTGTATCCTACAACTTAATAACCCTCATTATAGTCAGTAGCACTCCCTGCAGAAACCTGCCCATCAGCAATTTTTGCAGGACCACAGCACATTTGGCCCCATTAACCTGAGTAAAACTACTCTGAGATGGAAAAGAATCTCCAAATCCTGCATTCTCCACAGGGACTGCACTACAGCTCAGGGGATACTGAAGGAACACCTCTGAGCATGCAAACTCCTCCAGGATGGTAAAAGCCATTAGGTTTTGTTCCAGAGTGGTAAGAGGTGATAGAGCAGTGGTGGGACACGCATTAACTGCCTTGGTGGCTTTGGAAGAACTCAAATCCCTGCAAGGATCCTGTCTCTTGGCCATGCTGCTCCCCAGGACAGCCTGTCTCCCCCTCAGCACCTCCTTCAGGACACATCCTCTCCTCCAGATCACAGCCCAAACACAAAACTGGGCTTAACCTGATGTGAAACAGGACCTAAATTTCTTCTCCTTAGCTAAATTTCTGAACCTGGAAACTAAGCTGCTGCAGAGCTTTCAGTAGCTCAACTGCTGTTGGTGCAGAGCAGAAACATCTTACAATAGAGGCAGCTACAGAAAAATCAAATGGCTTTTTTGCAGCCTACCCATGAAAAGAATTGAACCACAGCAACAAAGAAAAGAACTTATTACCATGGTTATTGCTGCTATTTCTAGACAACGTGAATGGGCTTTTTAGGCTTTCATGAGAGAATTTACAGACTCTGGGGCAAGCACACTGTTAGTAATTGCAGTTGCATTCTGCCACTTGAGTATTTTTGGCAATTGAACTGTCAGAAGCCATTTGATAGAAAAATGTCTCCGCATCATTAGTGCCAGTAAGGAGGATGTTATGTGCCAAAGTATGAAGTGAAAAGTACTTCTGATTTTACAAGTGAATCTTCTGCAGCTCACCAATTTCAAACTTCCACCCCCTTCCTGGCCCTATTCAAGTCTAAATTTTGAGGTTGTCATGTGTGCTACCAGTGCCTTCAGAGGGCTTTTTGGTTTTACACAGCAAAATGTGAGTGTTCTTTATTAAAATCCAATTGCCTGCCTCTCACCAAAAAAAAGTACAATACTCCTTATACACCACAGCCTCTCTCACTGCAGTCTCTGTTCTGTTCTGTCCTGTTTAGATCTTGTCTTCCTCTAACAAAACATTATTATTGTTTTTTCAGAGCTGTGGCTCGCAGAGGAGCCAATAGCAGCTGCAGGATGTTCAACACATTTGAAAATTGGATTACTGGAAAAAAGAGGCTCTGGAAACAGACTGGAAAATTCTGAAATACAAAATTAGAAACTAAGTAAAATCAGATGATTTTTATAGTCTTCCAGGCTTCAAATCTCAGTGTCTGTCCTTTTTCTTATGATCCTTATTAAAACCAACTATTTCTTTTTCAACCTCAGACACAGTAACTCCAGCTGTCTGAAGTTTCCTCAGCTTGAACATTCAAGATGTTCCTCAGCATTTAGGTACCAGCTCTTTTCAATTTAGAAGCTTCTAATTACATCGGAACCATGAGCACATTTGTCAAGATTTATGAATCAACAGATCCCTACTCTGACTAATGGGTTCCAATCACAAAGAAACTGCCCATCTTCATTTGAAGTGCTGTGTGTTCAGTCCTTTCACCTCAGTCTTGCTTAGCTTCTCATCTGCTTCAGAGTTTCTCAAGTAAAAATTTTCTTTTAATGAGTGTGTGCATTCAGCAGTGAAGTGCAGGAGTTGTAATCAACCAGAAACACATCCACTTGCATATTTACCCTGTAAACAGGTTGCAGATGGGGAAAGTAGGTGTTTCAGTGGGTTGCTTCTGCTATCCACAATTCATATTTTGTCTGGTAAAAATTAAATGAATTATACATTAAACAAAATAACTAAAATCTTTGAACACAGACAAAACAATGGCTGATTTTGCATCTGTACCCCCTTGGAATTGGGAAAAGCAAATTATATTAATGGAAAACCAAAAGAGGTGCAAGACTTAAATGCTTTCAAGAAGGGAGATTTTGGCACTGATGATTACACCTGCCACTGAATTGCACATTACAATATCCATGAATTTTCTGCTGACAGTGATTGAACACAAGGACTCCTGGCAGTAACTGTCTAAACCAAAGAACTTTAGCAGTTCATTTAAGCTTATTTAAACCTGAAAATTTTAAACTGTCTTTATTGATCACTGAGGATAATACAGAGTTCTTCCAAAGGAAAGATGATGTCTCACTGCCAGTGGGATGAACTCCTCTACTGTTTTGCTTTTATATCATGGTTTGACACTGTCCCAATGCCAGGCACCCATGAAAGCCTCTCCCTCACCCTCTCCTGCCAGGGCTGGGCAGGGAGAGAAAAAAAAATTAATGAAAGGTTCATGAGAACCCTTCAGGAGAAAACACTCCAAGAGCAAAACGGGCTCAGCTTAAAGGCACAAGGTAAATTCATTACTAACAGAATCAGATTAGGATAATGAGAAGTAAAAGAAGCTCTTAAAGCACCTTTTCTTCCCCCAGCCCCTCCCTCCTTCCCACCAACAGCACAGGGAGACAGGGCAGGGGGTTTGGGGCAGTTCTTCCCGAGGTTTTCTTCTGCTGCTCAGGGAGAGGAGTCTCAGCATGGCGTGCAGCGGAAACTCGCCTACTGGATCCCCTCCTTCCCTTCCTTCTCCACTGACCTTGGTGTCTCCATGTTGTTTCCCTCACATGTTCCCAGCTCCTCCTCTTCTCTGACTAGAAGAAAACCTGTGTGTCCTTTGTTTAAATCTTCTTAAATCTGCTGTCACAGGGGCATTACCTGTCATTACCATCATCTGTCATTGGCCCAGCCTTGGCCAGCAGCGTGTCCATGCTCAGAGCCATCAGGGACTGGCTCTGCTGGACATGGTGGGAGCTTCCAGCAGCTTCTCACAGAAGCCACCTCTGTGGCACCCCTGCCAAAAATTAGACCATGCAAAACCAACACACCTTAGCAGAGGATAATTTCTGCTAGAGGAACTGGATAAATGAACTGGATAAATGAAATGGAATTGGATAAATGAACCAGGGCAGCTAGATTTGATAGTCAGTTCTGTCTCAGACTTCTCATGTACAGTTAATCTCCCTCAGCTTTAGTAAAATGGAGATAATACTATTGCCTGTCTGAGCTGAGGCAGATTTACTCACTACTGCTGCACTTCTGCCTAAAGTGAAGGTCTATTTGCTTGAGAGCTCTGCCCCATCAGCTCCTGCAGATCCTTTCAACTTACAGAGAACTCCACTTGCAAACTCCAGGGTCAGGAATGCTGCTGATTTTGCCTGGCTGGCATTGAGGCATTGCTTGTGTGGTTAGAGGGGAGTGTGGCACCTCACTGAAAATCTAAAGCAGCCCGAGAAACTGAAGTGACATTAAATATATAAATAAGCTACAAACATGGTTAAACATTTAAGGGTCTATACCAAAATATGCAACACTGAGACACAGAATTTACATGTACATGGATGCAATTAAGTTTGGGTTCTGGAAAGCCAAAAAGGCAAAATTCAAATGCACAGTGCTAACTGCAAACTGTACCAAGATTATATTTTAAGCAGCAGTGGATTGAATCAAAATACATAATTCACAGTTCCTTCCTAATCCATTTCAAAGTGAAATATTAATCAACAGAAGTATTTCATTCCACCATTTTATTTCTGTTTCTCAGGAAAAAAAAAGAAAAAAAAGCTTTATACCTCTCTCCTTTACTGCCTTACAGAGCTGTAGGGCTCAGCAGTGCTCATTGCCAGCTTACAGACTTTGCTCAGGCCTGTGCTGAGCACCTTCAAAACCAGACTGTAAATCACCCCGAGTCTAAATCTGGAAGGGAAATGAATTTGCCTATAAAAGCAGAGTATCTGTTGTGTATTTCAGACCTGAAACCTTACAGTTAGGATGTTGCACTGGAACTTTTCCAACTCAGATTACTTATGTCATTGTTAATGAAATTTAATCTTTTCCCAACTTGAATTTATTAACTCAAAGGCCGACATATGCAAAGTAATTCAGGCTAAATTTTAGGCTTCTTCCTCAACCTTACAAAACTCCATAATTCATTTGCAAACAGCAGAGTCCAATGTCATCCCTAGGATTTTGAGTTAATTACCTTGGAAAATGTACAGCTGAAGATTGCTGGACATTCAGGGGGCAATATTTGACCTAAAATCAGGTTTGTCATGCTAGGAAACTGCCACTGAAACTCTCTTCTCTGAGGACTCTTGTTTGTACCTGAACTATTTCTAACATTTCTAACTATTTTGAAACATTTTTTTAAATAGCCCCAACTCTTCTAGAACTTTGCAGAAATTCTCACAAACCAAATGACAATTAAGCCTCATTAAAGTCCACCCAGCTCTCTTTTATGGTATGCTCATCAGAAAATGCAGAGCAGTCATCAGGTTGTTTCATATAGTCCTGAGAGAAGACAGCCTTGCCATATATTTCCAATTACTTTGTTATGACTTTTATTAGGATATATGATATTATTAAGAGTTCTGATACACAGTCAGGTTCCTTCCTTTGTCAAAATAAGATAGGCTATTTGCAGCTACTGAACATGATGGGTGAGACAGAATTGCTGCTGCTCTCTGCTTGTGGATTACATGTAGGGCTAATGTGCAACCCTAGGCATGCTTAAAAGATAAACAGTAATTTTTAATGTACTGCCATCAGGTTTTCACTGGGTATTTTCCTCAGACTCTGGAAACAAATGCAGCCTTGTGATCAATGGGAATGGCTGTTCTGTGGCTATTTCAGCAGCGTGGGCTGTGTGCATTGCTGAGTGCGTGGCTTGGAAGGAAAGACATCTGTAACTACAGGGAAATAGCTGATTAAGTGCCCTCTCCCAGACGAGCATGCCATTATTTATCTTGATAAACAGCCTCTCCACGGAGGGAAAAACAAGTGAGTTGCACTTGCAGTGCCCAGCTCCTGCCAGGCTGGGCTCAGCACACTGCTGACACCTCTGGACCCTGCTCCTGGCTGCCCTCTCTGCTTTTCTCCTCACTCACAAGGAGGCCAAGAATGGACTCAGCCCCTCATGTCCTGGAGCAGAGCTTGGCTGAGGAGAGAGGATACAAATTGCCCAAACTGCACCAGTTCACTTATAGATTAAACACAAGCCAGAGTCCAACATCTGATGAAGAATGCATGCAGCTTATGTGGAAATGTAATTTCTGCATCTCAGCCCTGACGTTCTGGCCAGACACCTGGAAACTCTCTAAGGTACCTGCAGCTGCCACCAGTGGGGCTGGCTAACATTTCTGGCAGCACTGGTGAGACAGAAGAACCGTGGGCAGTGGTCCAAAAATCCTCTGGCAGCACTGCCCTCCCTCCCCAGTCCCGTGCTGGTGCTTTCCCAGCCCTGGTGTGAGACACCACCCAGCTCTGGTGCAGGAAGCAGAGCAGCAGTGCTGTCCCAGGTCACAGCACCTCCTCTGCCCCACTCTCAGAAACTCTGCTGAAACAGAGGAGACCCCACTGAGATGGCTCAGGAGACACTGGACCTGCCTTGCCCTTTTCAGGTCTGTGTTTCTGCCCTTTTCTGGCTCAGGTCTCTTAGGAGCAATCCCTCGTGCCCTGCAGCCCCAGGCATTACAGAGGGGCACAGCCATGCAGATGGAGGATGTCCCTTGCAGGGGTGGCACAGGGACAGCCCTCAACAGGAGGGTGGAGCCCACTGCACCCTGTCCCAGCCAGGCCAAGGGCTGTCCCCTGGGTGTCCATCCCCTCTCTGGGCCATGCACAGGACCTTATCCAGAATTTCCAGCCACCAGTGAGGTGACTGCACCCTGTGTTCTGCTCAGGGACAGAGTCCAGTATCACCGTGCGGGCCTTCCAGGGAATGAGACTCGGGCACAGGTTCTGGGTTCACAGAGCATGCAGGCAGGAAAGACCTTTATTTACAAAAATGGCACTTTTATACATTTCCTATGAGGCCTGTGGATTGGAGGATGGAGTTCCCACCTCCCCACCACATTGGTCAAGGGGACTGTCACACAGTCTCGTTTGTCCCAGCATGGAATGTAAAACAATAGCTGTGTTTGTGAAACATAGCTGGTGTTTACATTAAAGGAGTGTGAGAAGGTACAGTCTTCTCCTTTAATATGAAACGCTCAGCAGCTAGGAAAAACCTCACGGTAACAGTCCAGCACAGCAGAAGAACGTGAACCATCCTTATTTAATGACACCTTCTCCTTCCTCCAATGATTTATCTTGTCAGACTTGGGGCCAATTACTAACAAAATCTTTGACATGACAAATGTGCCATAGACTCTGTCACTGCTTCAAGTAGGGCTAGAAGAGGGAAACCAGCACATGAGGACCTGACAATGGGCAGGAGAAGCAGCCCTTGCTCTCAGCTCTGTGCTCTCAGGAGCACCAACCACTTTGTAAAAATCACATTACAGCAGTTTCCAGATGACACACCAAAGCCAACTCAAGCTAATAAAGCAACAACTCTTTTAATGGCTAATTAACTTCTCAGCTAAACAGTTCAGCAAAGAGATCTGATCTGGTGCATGTGAAACTACCAGGAAAAAAAAACAGTAGGGCCAAATATATTTCAGTGCCTCAAGTATAAATGGTGATGTTATGCCTTTAAGTCACAGAATAAGGTGTGGAAAAACAACTGTTAACAGAAGTAACTGGATTTAACTTCCCACCCTGTGCACCTCAAGTGACAGTAAATGAAATTACCAAAAGCTGCCTCTGCAGACAGCTACCACAGCTCAGCTGCTGATCTACAGTCACAAGTGTAAGACCAGTATCAAGGCAGCAAGGTGACATTCACCATTAAATGCTAAACTTCTGGTGGAGAAGAAAGCTGCTATAAGGCTGTTTTCCAAAACTGAGATAACATTACACCCCACAGAGGGAGCCTGGGGACAGAGGTGAGAAATCCCATATGGAGAAATCCCACACTTCTGGCAAATGATTTGGAAAACAAATTCAGTTTTTCCCTGTTTGCATTCAGCACGAGCCAAGGACTCGGCTTCACACAACAGTTGAGAGAAACTGGCAGTGGGATGTTCAGACCTTGCTTCCTATCCCTCCTTGTTGTGTCAAAAAGCAGAATTAAGTCAAAGTTTTTAGTCCATACTCTGTAGTCTCACACATGGCACAAAACCAGATCACTGCTACTGAGCTCCTCTGCTGGGAGGGATTTATATTTCCACTCAAAAATTTTTAGATATCCATAAATCAAGAGAGACTAGAAGGAAAAAAACCCGAATTAGACCAATACTCCAGTGTTTGTTAATTTAACTTCTGATTTCTCAGCCAGCAGCCTAATTCAGAGACTGCCATCAAAAACACTATTAGATTTATCTGTTCCTTGCTTCAGATTTTCTTAATGTACTTAACTACAATCTCTAACACACAGAGTGTGGTTTGGATAAATCCTGTAATCTAATCAATCAGCTAATTCCAGTGCAAGCCAAAAGGGGGGTGAGGGAAAGCAAATCCTAAAACTTTTCATTACATATTACTCTCAAAAATAAATCACCATCTAATGGGTTGCTAAACTCATGCACAAGTAAATTACCAGCAGATAATTAAGAATTAATAGCCTTCTGTGATCAGAGGTTGCTATTCACAATGAGCTGATAAAGATTATGAAAGCAGGCTTTTTCTATAAAATAAATTGAAATACAAATGTTTCTACACCACACTGCGTACGAAAAACTAATAAAGAGTATCAGAAATGAAATCACATTTACTCATTCTCTTTGTGGCATATGAGAATTTTAAGTCAGCTAAAGCCTTATTTCCATATTTGTTTGGACTGCCACAATTAGAGTCTTCTTATTGTTATTGTTGTTGTTACCCTCAGCCTGAATGAACCTCTAATGCTAAAGAATGGCTCCAGAGGTTCCTCACTGTAAATCTGTTATCTTGGGTATCCAAGATGAGGATGCACATGGAAAAAAGTTCAAGGCTTGCCCAGACACACCATGCAAAATCCTGTCTAATAGGTTTAAAGTCAAACACAGAGATGCACACAGAACACAGCAGAGCTGATACCATGTGGGAGAGATGATGAAGGAGCTGCATGTTTGGAGTCAGCGGTGTCAGGGAACCTCAGCAGGGCAGGATCACACCCCAAACCTTCACACCAGGCAGCAGCACCGGGCAAGGCTGCTGCTACCCAGGCAGCTGCTCTGCATCAGCAAACCCTGGCAGCACTGCCAACACCTCTGGGAACTGCCTTTGCTCATGCAGGGTGAAGTGTGTCCAGCGAGGGATTGCAGCTCCTTGAAAAATCAAAATAAATCAGCTTAAGCAACACCTCCTCTGCTGCAGTCTGGCACTGCCCCACACAGCCACTTACAGGGGCACACCTGGAGGTCAGCAACCCTGAAGAAGTGCCAGTTTCATCCTCTGTGGGCATGTAAACACAGCCTAAGGGTGGAAACCTCAGCTAGCCTAAAGTGACCTGGACAGCACAGCTGCCAAAGGCCTCAGGCCCTGGCCCTGCACCTTTCACCTTCCTCTGGTCCTTCACTGCCTTGGCATTGCAGCTGTGTGGGGATGCCACACAGGAGACAACAGCAGTAAACCAGAGATTAAGTCTCTTAAAGTCAGCTCAGGAGACCAAACCCATTTTCTCTGTGTCCAAATGAGGGGCAAGACTACTGCTTTAAAAACCACATTCAAACACAGCAGCAGAGTCGTGTTTCTGGGTTCTCTGTTTCTGCAGTTCAGGAGACTGCACACAGCACAGACATCAGTGCTGCCTCAATTCAGTAATTAAATCCAAAATCAGAAAGACAATTCTTATTAGGAGACCATTGCAAAGCTTCCCAGTCTAAAAAATTGGGGAAGAGAACCCAATGTTCTGATCTTCAAGACTGATCTAGAACAGCCTTAAATATACCTTCAGACACTGCAGTATTATAATGATCTACAGTACAGAGCAATGCTCTCAGAAAAGGCTCATTCTGCTCTCCATTAGGCTGCAAGTTTGAGACAACTTTAAGGAGCATCCAGAGAAGACAAAGCACCAAAAAACCCCCAAAATTCTTTAATTTTGGTTTACCCTGCTACAGCTTCACCCTTGCGACCTTTCAGACCAAGATCAGGTAACAAGTAGTTAAAAATGAGAATTTGAAGAAAATTTTCCCCCCTCCTGGTTTTACTGGAAGACCATCAATATTGGATGAACTCCTTTAGATGTACTGTGCCCAGAGCCACTGAATACCAAATGCTAGAGTAGCTACGCTTCAAAGAGAATATTCTGTCATAAGCTGAGTTTTAGGAAGGCCAGTTCCCTATCAGACTGCTGCCAAGAATCCTGAAACCACCCCCTGCCATCCATGAAGTCTCTGCTTCATTATTTTGTGACAAATATTGCTAGTCCACAAACCACTATTAATAAGGCAAAAATACATGATAGCATTAAACACCAAAGGACAGTAACCATCAGATAAAAAATAGTAATGTGATGTTACCAGCAATAAGAACACTTCCCTCCACGATTTGCCACTCCTCTTAGAATTTGCATACATGTGTCTGTGGACAATCCAACAGAATAGCTTAGAAAGAAAAAAATAAAATTATTACTCGTTTCAGTTCTGTGTGGGCATCCACTAGATCATAAGCTTGTGGAGAAGTAGGAGACTGCACACAGCACAGACAACAATGCTGCCTCAATTCAGTAATTAGATCCAAAATCAGAATTAGAAAGACAATTCTTATGAAGAGAGCATTACACAGCTTCCCAGTCTAAAAAATTGGGGAAGAGAAGCAGAAAGAATTTCAAAATGTTCCCCTTTTCTGTGTAATCTGAGGTTTCTAGTTTCTACTCTTACAAAACAAGCTTATGTGTGCATCAATGCACTGCTGCCCTGGCAAATCAGCCTTAAAGGAAAGTGTCTCCAAACAAAGAGCATCAAAAAGGAAATGCAGCCCAGTCTCAGCAAGCACAAAACATCATCAGCCTGCCCAGACCCACCAAGGTGTTGAGGGCACAGAGAGATGCACTTCCCTGGGTGGTTTTGTTCACCTCTACCTGAAACAGATTATTTCATTGATCCATATAGTGGTCTTGAAATGTGGTCTTTAAACCACAGAAATGAAGATTTTCTCTGTCTCTGCAATTTTCATCCAGTCCAGAGAATAACTGAGTTACTGCAGCCCAGCACACTGAGTGCCCAGGCAGGCACACTGTGGTGTTGTCAGGCTTCTGCAGCAATAGCCAAAATTCTGAGGTTATCCCCTAAAAACTGCTTGGCCCAAACAGCTTTGCTATTCTTCCTGTAAATTCATGTCCTGCTCTTGCCTAGTTAGATGCATAATCAATTGTTTGCACCCTCCTTCCCATCCATCTCCCACTACAATACAACAGATCTGTCAAATAAGATTTATTGCCATCAGATTGGAAGAGCAATGCTAATCAATGCTTACTATGAAAATTTTATAAGTGAAATTCCACTTTTCCCTTTTCTTTTGCAGGGTGGTCCAATGAACAGCATGCAAGAGCAGACCTCTGCAGAGCAAATCTTTGCTGCCAGCTCTGCCTGGGCGACCTGGAGGAACCCCAAAAAGTGACTGTTTCCACATCCTTAAATACCTGAAATAATGACACTGCTCAACATGCTCAGATTCAGTGATTATTTGTTGTATTTATTTCCTTTTTTCTTTGTATTATTTCACTGATGCCCATGATGAACCAAACACAAGGCACACAGAATGAATCAGAGAAATCCTTCTTCCTCATCTCCCTTCATGCCTCCAAATATCTAAACAGATGCCAGCAAAGATTTCTGTGTTGCAGGTGGTTGTTGGGAAGTTTTTCTGTAAATGGAGGCTGAAGACATCTGCACAAAAAGTTTGATAATTCATGAACTAGCATTTTAGAGGTGTTCCAAGCTTGATTCAGTTGCTTCAGCTGGCCTTGCTGCTATGGAACTGAATGACCTAGAAGACAGCTGTGAATTAATTGCATATGAGACATCCTGTATGAGCCATCATCTAACTTGGAAGAGCTTCCTAATGTGCCAGAAATCTAAACTCCAATTTTCTAGCACTATTTTTAAATGTCTACCAGTAGATAAGCATACCCTTAAGTAGCCTTTTGAATAAGGATGTAAAACTATCAGTAACTGCACTAACAGAAATTGAATGCAACACTTCCACAAAGTTTTTCCAAGAACCTATCTCATGCTGGAATTGTCCAGAGCCTTAAACACACAATCCCCTTCAGTGGGACTACACACATCCCACTGGTGAGATGAACACCTCGAGGATGCAGCCAAATGCACCTTCCACAGCTGTGGAAGTGTGGAGATTTCAGGGATGAAACCACAGCATCAGTGAAAACCAATCTCAGGTTCTTTAGACAACACTATTGTGTGAATTTAACTTCTTGAATTTTCCAGAGTCTGAAGTAAAAAGTAGTTGTATTTCCCAGCTGTGCCAGAATGTTTCCCATGAGATAACCAGTAAGGGTAAAACACTTCCAAGTTCTGGAGTCCCTTGTAAACTGTTTCTATGAACTCATCTCCAGAACAAAAAGTCAATATGCAGTTGGTTTTCTGCCCACTGCACCCCTCATCACTCGTTTGATATTTACTTTATTTTTAATTAAAAAGATGTATAGTCCCTTCGAGGGCACTAAAATGGAGCAACTGTTTAGAAAAATCAATACAGGCAGGGTTGTGGCTCCCTATAGGAAGTTTAATTCTTGACAGCAGATCTGCAGCAAAACAGACAAGAGTATAAAACAACCCCCAGAGCTTCAGCACAGCCCATTCCAAGCACCCCAGAAAAACTGGGCTGAGCTGCACCATTTCCAGCAGTCTCTGCTCCAGCCATACAAGCCCTGCCATTGAAAAGCCCAAACTGAACAAGCAAATAAAATTTGGTGGTCATTATACCCTAATAAATCCTATATCCTAATAAAGGAGACTAAAACCCCACTGTAAGAAGCTGGAAATGCAGAGGGCAGTGTTGATTATAAACCTGCCTGGCCAGAACCTCCAGCTGGCGATGGAGAAAGTCAAGGTAGAGGGAAGAGACAAGCAAACAGCACTGACAGCTGACATTTCCCAGCCCTTTATGTGGGAATGAGAAGTTTGGCTGGTTCAGGGGTACAGGAACAGCATTGCTGCAGCACCCACCCTCACTCCTCCAAAATCAAGACACATTTTACATTTGTAGAACAAACTTAGCAATTTAAGAAATAACCTAATCAATTAGATGTTCCAATATTTACCTTCTAGAACCCCTATCTTTAGCTATCCAGCATAATTTTGATAAATTCCTGGGATTAGCACAGGTAAAAACATATCCACAATGTATAAATAATAATAAATTGAGTTAAAATCTGACTCCATCAGCAATTTTTTCTCATGAATGTACAGTAATAGAAAGACTGATTTTTGTCTATCTACACACACTGAAAGGAGCAACACTGCATTTATTTTGGTGTTTTTCTCATTGACCTATGCATTGATAAAAGCAAGTCTGATATAACTTTAGGATAACACTGCATTTTCAATTCAGACACTTGGCATTCACTCAAGAAATGAGTGAGGCCTGGAGAAAAATATTTTATTTGAAACCAAATCTCTCTCTCCTAGAATCAAAGTGATGCTATATTTCCCTGGCTTACCAATAATACAGTGGCCTATACAAGTTTTCTCCCACAAATCTTTTCTGTCTGAGCATGTCTTCAGACACCTGGATACAAATTAAAAATTGTCTTTAATGACTTGAAAGGTTGGAAGGGGTGTTCTGATTTCAAGTGCCTGTCCTGGATGGAGGTAAGCTACTTATGCCTTGAAAAATCACCAGTTAACAATAAAAAAAAAGATGAAAAAAGATGGTACATGCCAGAGATAAAGTAGATGCAGCCTTCCAGGTACTGTCTAGAGTCAAGCACCAGCTTCTCAGCACTAAAAATGAGTCTCTGAGATAATGCATCAATCCAAAAGCACAAAAATATGCACAACAGGGCTGCATCATAATAGGTATTCTGACTCTACTGAACTATTTTAAATGACATAGACAAAATTAAATTTCATTGCAACACACTTGATCAATCAAGTGGAAACAGCAATACTTTTTATGTTTGCAAAAGCCATCAGCAGACTGCAAGCGAAATCTCTTAGCATTTGTCTTGCCTACACAAAGAGATTTTTGTTAAAACTGCAAATATAGGAAGCCTTTATATGAAATATCTGAAATGGTTAGGAATGAGACAGTACAAAACTTGTTTATAGCAACTGCTGACCCCAAAAGGAAAGGCCTTCAAAAATGCCAACTCCTCTGACAGAGTTCAGGACTGCTAAAGAAACAGAGGCATTTTTTTCTAGATACATAAAATGAAGTAAACTGCCTCACTGAGAAATGTTCCCAGGGAACACAGTAATGAGATGGAGCAGTAGATCCTGCTGCAGCCTTAATTACATGGGTCACAAGTGAAAAAGGATGACTGCCAGCACACAGCAAGTGCAGTAGCCTTGGAATCATAGAATCATAAAACCCGAAAACCCTTTAGGCTGGAAAAGGCCTCTTAAGATCAAGTCCCACCATTAACCCAGTGCTGCCAGTTCACCACTAAACCACATCCCTTAAATGCCACATCCACACTTTTTGAATGCTTCCAGAGCTGGCAATTATACCACTTCCCTTGGCAGCCTGTTCCAGTGCCTGACCACCATTTGCAGTGAAGAAAATTTTTCCTGCAATCCAATCTAAATCTCTCCCTGTGAAACTTGAGGCAGTTTCCTCTTGTTTCATTGCCTGCTATTTGGGAGAAGAGAGGGAGTCCCACCTTGCCACCCCCAGCTCATCCTCTTCACAAGATATGTCTTGTGAAGTGAGAGGTGAGAGCACTGGCTGGATAATTTGAATTTAAGAATCAAGAGAGTAAAATTGTGGGTTTGCTCTGTTAATTCTTCATGCTGAAGGGTGAGTATGGAGCCCTCTGTGCTGGGTATCACCATCAGCCTGGCAGGGCAAGCTCAGGAAAACCACCAGGACATCATTCCTCTGATACCAAGGGCTGCATGAGAGAAATTAAGGCTCAGGGAACTAAGTCACACTTGCACAGTGCCACATCCATATGCTTTATATATTAATGCATGATGAAAGTAATAAAAGTAAGGTATAATTAAACCAGGGGTGAGTCCAGTAAAAGTTTTTAAGGCAAAATGAACTTGCACTGTTTCTTGCCAAACCAAACTCTTGAGGTTCATCTGGATTTTTTTTCCCCTTGAAGCTGCCCTTCCTTTCACCTTGCCTTTTATGAGGCCCCATTCAGCAAGGTGATCCCTGAACTCACAGACTGGGTCTTTCACAGAGCCCAGAGACAGAGCAGTTCACTCGAGTACAGCCATCAATTCTGGAAAGGGACCTCTGCGTCTGGATTCAAAAGGGAAGTTGCTGAACAACTTTCCAAAAACAACACACTTTAAAATGTGTGCTTAATGTGTGGATTAAAGGGAGCTGGCCTGAGCTGCCAGCTCAAGGGGAAAATAAGAGCTCTGACTTAGCAGTTTAGAGCACATTAATGTTAAAGCCATGAGGAAATCTGCTTGCATTCGGAGCCAGGACATAAGCAAAGGCAGAATTTCTGCTTTTTGCCTTGTGGTTAGTGGGCTTGGGGGACTAAAATAGGCAACTAAGATGTTCCTTTACACAGCTGGTCTGCAGTACTACTGCTGCTCCATTGCTTGGGTGGTTTCAGGCCGATGCCACACAAAAAAAAAGTAAGACCAACACTCAGTAAATAATTTAAACATGCAGCCATCAAAGTGGTCGTATGCCTCCCCAGAGGGACTCAAGACTAAAAGTGAAGAAAATCCTTACTAACCAAGAGCTATTTGAAATTTCTTGAAGACTTTAATCTGGTCAGCAAACTGGGAAACACAGCCTGATGCACATTTCGTTTACACCTGCGCCTGCTTTTACTGCAGAAAATCAAGTAGATTCAATGTTGACATTTAGAGATAACACAAGATTTGCCCTTTTTGAATTTGCTAAAAGTCATGGATAGGTCATTTTGGCTTAGCAGTCTTGCCTAGGAGTTGTGCTTAAACTGCAAGTGACTGGGATGTGTTGTACCCAAAAGATGGAAGAACCTTGAAGTGACATTTAGAGCTCTGAACCTGAGACTGTGCAAATTATCTGAACCCCTTCAATTGGCCTATCCTGAAATTTTGGATTTACATTCCTCCTGAACCCCTGGCACTACAGCTAAATTACTCATTTGAGTGAGAGGCAAACAGAGGAGTTTTGTAAGGAATTCCTCACTTTCAAGTTTCAGCCATTCATTCCTAGGATACAGCATGGTCACAATTTCCTTAAAGCCATTCTGTGACAATCACTACATTGGCACAGCTCACAAAAGAGCCTGAACCATAAGTCACAAAGAGAAAGGCTATTCCAAATGTGTTTGAAATGTAATTTTCTTTTTATATATGTGATTTCAGACTGCAGACACGGAATATACCCAGGTAATTGCAGAACTCTAGGAAAGTAACACTCATGATCCCAGCCCAGAAAAGTCAGCACAGTCACATCTACACCCAAACACTTGAGGAACATCAGGCTGAAGGCCACCATCAATGTCAAACCCAGTCTCCTGAAATTGCAGGTACCCATGAATTAATGCATTTAATCTGCAGAGGTCCACAAAATATATTCTCCCTCCACTATTACTCACCACAGCAAAACTTCTAACAAATGTCATGCATTTAGCAGCACAGAGGTGGCCACAAACTGTTTAATGTGCCAGATGAAAAACATGGAAAGGTCAAAGGCAGTGTCAGGGTTCCTACAATTTTGGGGAAGCTGAGTTGGTTAAACAACAGAATTGATTTTAAAGCTCCTAGAAAAACAGGCTTTCACCACCTGCTACAGTAACAATCACAGTCCCAATTCAGAAAGAAAATCAAGAACTAAGACAAGTTCTCCTTGAACCTTAAAATATGCAAACTTAAACTTGTTCGTAATTCATCACAGCCTTTTGAAAATCAAGTGTTTTCTATCATTTAATGCACACTCCTTTTCATGCACCTGACTTGCCAAAAAGTCTTACAGAGATCTTTTCCCCAGTCCTCTTGCACATATGTACAAAGCTGTGGTTTAGCTACAGGCAGGTGAACTCTACCTCAGATTGCCAAAAGCTGCACCAAACACCAGTTGCTGGGATTATCTTCTGTTACATAAATATATAACAAAGAAAGGCCAAAAAAACAAAATACAACCAGAACTTTTGGCTTCTAGTACCCAGTTTGGATACCTGATCATAATTCTAGACATATGAGCTCTGTTTTCTTTACTACCAAATGTCTGAACTTGTTGGACTCCTTTGGTATTTTTAATTTTAAGTGTTTATTGACTTCAGTGTTCCTTGCCAAGACTGAAAAAGAAGACATTTTGCTGAAGATTAGGATTTGAGATTAGCATGCATTTCTTGGGCTCATTTGACAGGCTAGAGGCAAACTGATATCAGTCTTTTGGGAAGCATGGACCTCTGGGAGGATGAATGCTGTAAATCTGAAAGACTTTGTCCAACTATAAATATGACTTTTTGAGAGTCAAGGCCATCATTAACTTGGCAAAACTCTCGATGCACATTGTAGCACCTGAAAATGGCACCATATCACTAATAAAATAGTGAGAACGATTTTTGATCTGCAAGCACACATAAGGCAACACTTCTGAAAAAAAAAGCCACGATAAAGTTTCTCAGTGATGATCCCTTTAAAGTAAAAGGCAGACATTTAAAATTAAGCTCAAATACAATTCAGTAACCAGAGTGTCAGGGTTTTGATTCTGCAGGGACAACACTGATGATGTTTTAATTAAGCCCTATACTAATCCTCATGTCTCGAGTCTCAGACTGCCTAATTCGTTTCCAGAAGGGTGATGAATTTCAACAAGGGAACTCATACACCAATTTTAGATACCAGTAGGGTTACATAGCTCCAATTTTTGTTGAAAGCAGGTTATATTTTTGCTGACTTACATTCAGTTATTTCAGTGAGGTTTGTTACCACACCCTGAGAAACAGAAAACCGATTTTGCCAAGTTAACAGTATTTTCTCTCTTTTTTTCTGTTGCTGCTGAAAAAGCAATGAAGTTACAAAGTTTCTATTAGAAATTTGGCAGCTAAGATCTTTGTCAGCTTTTCTCGGCTGCAATATATTTAGCATTGCTTAAACAGCTTGCAAGAACCTGTGTAAGTCCAGAAAACAACTCCTCTGAGTAAGCTGATTTTCCACACTGACAGTGAATGTTTCATGCCCATTAAGTCAATTTAACCAAGTCACCTCCCTGAAATGTAACTTAACTTTACAGAGGAAAAACAGCCTTGGATATTCTGTATTAAACACAGTAGGAAATTCTATTTAATCTTCTCTGGTCATCCTTTGATATAAAGATCACTTGTTGAAGACTCATAGGAGGCAATGCCCAGATATCCCCCCATACAGAAGAGCTGCTTTGAGGACCAGGAATCAACTGACTAATGCGCCTGATCATCTTTCATTAAAAAAAAGTTCACACTGAGAATGAAAAAAAGAAGGTACATCCACAGCAAAGCAACTACAGAAAAGAAAAAGAAGGACCAGCAATCTCTGTGGCTACTTTCTTCTCATCTCTTGTTCAACCCTAAGACTCCAGTGTACCTCCTGTGCATGCTCAGGTACCCAGAGCTGACAAAAGGCAGATTTTCCTCCTGTTTGATCCTTCAGAAAACTGAGCACTGAGAAGCATTGCAATTTCTGTGAACAAGGCTTGTCACCCCTGTTTCCCTTCTAGCAAAGAGGCAACAATCTGTCTTTCCAACAACAGTTTTCCAGATCCTACTACACATATCTTTACCTCAGAACTAAAGAATCAACATCAGAGATGAAGCTTTAAATTCAGCTCCTCCAGGGGTGATGCAGGCTCCTGCCTTCCCACTGTACCACCTGTGGTTGCACATGAAGCACATTTTGGGAGAAAAATCACAAGGTCTGCTGGAGAAGGCAGGAGTCTGAAAGTGAGCTTAGCAATAGGAGGGAATAATCAGGGGCTGGTGAGATCCTCAGTAAGGCAGTCTCTCAAACAGGGAGACTCATGTTGGGGTCTGGTTGCTGATCAGGGAGTGATGAGAGATGTAGGAAGGAGAGAGAAAAACTGGGAATAGCTGAAACATCACCACTGATGAACTGGGGATGCAGTTTGATTAGAGGCCTGGGGAAGTTTGGAGAGAGACCACCAGGATCCAACCTCTCTCCCACAAGCTGCACCAGCAAAGCATCCCTCTGAACATCACTTCCTTTTCTTCAAAACAAAACCCAAAAGAGCTCAAACAAACCAACAAAAAGTTTGATACACAGCTGAATTTCAAGCAAATAGTATTGTTTGAGTTCCAGGCGTTTGGATTTTGCCCCTTCACAAGGGCTGGCAGATCCCTCTCCATCTGACAGGCTCTGCTCAAGGTAAGGGAGACAAGTTGATTGAATTGAAGCAGCAAGGAAGAAGCAGGTCTGAGAAACAAACCTGTAGCACTCCTTGATCAGCAGCTTTTACACAAAACAGGCCTGGATCAATCTATGCTGATAAGCTGGAGCTTGTGGGCATTAAATTCAGCCACGTCTCATAGCAGTCACAAAAGATTATGGTGCAAAGTCAACAGTATTGACAATTACTGCAGTGCCTGAATTCCAAGTCCTCTGCTGTGTAATTTGGAGGTTACACTGCTGCAGAGGAGGCTCTGAGAATTTTAGACATAATTTTAAGAAATCCAAATTTCAAACCTGACAACTATGTCTGGTACCAGAAAGTAAAATTGAATCACTGCAAAAACTTGAATGAGTT